>PTEX01000032.1:5348959-5471580 GCA_003342815.1 Eudromia elegans
GCGGGGCGGGGCGCCGCCGCCACGGCGGATCTTGTGGTTCGGGGGCGGCCGCCGCGGCGCGGGGATGGCGGGCGGGCGCGGCGACCCCTTCGCGTGTCGCTGCTTCCGCCGCGCCCGGGCCCCCCTGCTGGGCCCGTGTCCCCCTACCCCTGGGCGGGGTGCGCGGTTATGCACGAGGCAGCAGGCCCTGGACTGGGTCACCTTTCACCTGGGGGTAAACTCCGCTCCCAGCTCTTCCCCTCCGGGCCTCACGGGGGACCTGCTCTCTCCTGCTCTCCTCACATAAGGCCGTGCCGCTCTCCCATCGCTCCGGCCTTAGCCCAGCCCCCCCACTCACGGTCAGGGCCAGGACACAAAGGCCACACCTGGGATTAGGCCTGGGTTTGTCACAGCCTGGTTCATGCTCCCGAGCAGTGCAAACCCTCACGCTGCAGTGACTGCACAGACAGGACATGTGCATGGCCCTGGGCTCAGCAGTGCAGGTCAGACTTACACCCCAGCTCTGGGGCCTGGGCTGGGATCGACCTGCAGCATTTTGCCTGGTCTGACAGGGGCCCCAGACCTAGACAGGGCACTGGCTTCCTCCCCATGGGAGGGGACAAGGGACCAAGCTCCTGTAGGATGTCCCTCTCACTTGAGGGCCGCACTGGTGTCCAGCCTTGAAGCACTTTGAGGTACAAGCTGGTGTTGCCCTACCAGAGCCTGCACATGCATGGGCCCAGTCCCGCACACCAGAGCGGATGCAGGAGCCTGGCACACTGCGTACAGGGCCAGCAAGCAGAGCATTAGGGAAAAAATGCACATCGTATATAGACTAACAGAGTTTCTGGAGACTTCTCTTGGCTTTTATTCTTCTGATACACGACTCAGAAAGCCAAAAGCAAGGCAAGCTCACATTTTAGGTCTAACCCGAGAGACTCAACCAAACTCACTGCAGAGCTGCCCACTCATCCTGCCCAAAACCACCCATGCTCCTCCACGTGCAGCAGGAGCAGGCAAGGACAAGCATCTCAGCACCAAGCTCCAGCAGCCTTCACAAACTGAACGCATACCGAAGCCGACGTGTCCAGGGAGCACAGAAACCTCCTTCTAAGCAAAAAGTAAGAGCCCTGCTAAGGGCAGACCAAAGTCTCCTTTAGTCCTGCTCTCACAGGACAGTGGCCAGGCAGGGCAGGACTAGGAGCAGCTCTGTGGCCAGCAGTGCACACAGCCCTGGCAGCCCCATTCAGGACACAGCCTTCATAGGATCTCTCCTTCTGGGGCCCAGGTATACCTCAGTGATGGTTGAAGGCCACTGAACAATTCACTCTGGCTTCAGCAAGGCAGTAACTTCCATGAATCATCATAATGTCACAGCTTAAAGAAACTCAGCTGCCCAGCTGCAGGCCCCATGGCTCATGGTCTCTCCTAGAAGAAAACTCCCACATTGACTTCAAGAACACCCTCACCCCCCGAAAGACACAAACGCTTTCCTGCAACATGAAATCTGAATTGTTCCTGAGAGGAAATGGAAATTACCTCTGTAGATAACTATTAATCTTACAGCAAATAATTGACAGGCTATTTCATCTTCATCTGTTTTAAGCAAACTTCTACAGTAGTTGGTTTAAGTCAATGTGAGAAACTTAATAAACTTCTTACATTAAGAGCAGCTGTACTGTCATTTTGGTTTATTTTTGTCTCAAATCATAACTCCCATACTTAAAATTAATTCTTCTACTGTGGATTTTAGTGAGCTATAACAAGAATATTAACACACGCCAATTAAGGACCAATCAAATACTAATGACCATGTTTAACAGACATTTCTTAATACAGGATTGCTATACCTCATTAAAATGTTGCTGAATCATAACAACCGCTGTAAACAATCAACTAGTTTATAATTCATCTCCAGAAACTAGAAAAACTGAACACACCAAGTACGAACATCAACAGGATTTGGAGATTCAAAAGCCCTCCGAAATCCCTCTGAAGAACCCTGCATGCGCCTTGCCATGGGGGAGCTGCTGCTGGAAAGTGGGACCACTGGCCCTGGGACCACTGGCTAATGCTGGTCTGGAGAAGGGGGATGACTGGGGACAGGACAGGGGCCCAGCTCATCCAGATGTCTGGCCAAATAGCTGCAGATCCTACAAATACCAAAATTATCACAGATCTAGGACCATGCTTACACACACACACACCCCTCCTGCTCATCAGACCCTGAGGACGCTTCTTTCAAATAAAGATTAGCACAGTGAAGCTGAGAAGTAATGTCCTACTAGATCAGTTCCTGTTGCACAATAAGATTCTTTTTCCTAGGAACATTATACAGTTATCACTAGTGATTTGGATATAGGGGTTCCATGTATGGATTATTCTGCACTCTGAGCTAAGGAAGATAAAAAAGGCATTACTAATTGCTCAGACCTTTGGTAGAAGATGGGCCTCATTCTGGGCACATCCACCCAAGTGTAACTCCCACATGATTAGTGAGGTTATTATTCATTAACACTGAAGAAAGTCAGGACCAACAATCAAGTCTCTCTCAACTGCCCTGCAACTGTATCACAGAAAAATCACCAGAAATGAGAATCTGATAATGGGAATAAACTAATATCCCAGCCTGGCAACCCTCTACCCACATCAGGGCAGCTACATCATGGGTACCTCTGAACAAAGATACCATGGGTGCAAATGCAAATGCATGGGTGCAGGCAGAGGCTTGCAAGTACTAAAGAACCCTGGGTTTCCAGGGTGTTGCAATGTAAATGTACTAGAGGCATCACAAAAACATCTGCTCAAAAGAACAAGAGAAGAAAAAGGTCTTTGAGATCATTTATGTGGGTCCCACTCAGAGAATGGGTGCTTCATTGCCTGGGGTAATTACTGGGACTGTTCAAGCATGGTTAGGGTCCTTCCATATCATTACAAAGGACTTTTCCCTACTCTCATAGCATACACTGAAATCTTAAAGTCAGAACAGGAGTGTGTGTAATGTGTGCCTTGACTCACCTTTCCTGAGCTTTCCAGAGCTGTGACCTGGAGTGTTAAAATGCAAAGAAAGTCTCCAGTTTGCTGACCAGGCAAGACATTCAGCATCAGGTCAAGGATCAATAGCTTAAGGCTAAAACCGACAGACATCAACTGAACTAAAGACCTTTGTTTAGCATAACTAAATAACTAATGACATCTAGAGCACGGCTGACACTGCCTTTGTGATAGGGGCCATTTGCACCAAAAGAAAGATTTCTCCAAGGCCTCATTTCATGAGATATTTCAAACAAGTCTGCACGAGCTTGTGCCCAAGATAGGGCTGCTACCTTCACAAGACTGGCCACCTCACCACGATAAAGCAAAACTACCAGAAAAGCTTTTGTGTACAAAGACGACCTAGCAGAGCCTAAAATACAGAGTTTAGGCAGGTGTGAGATACACAGCTTTACCTCCAACACCTCCTAGTGTGACCATCTCTAAGACTAGACCACTCCCTTCTCCGTACACCCTTGTGCATGAGCCTCTTCCAGCAGCTTCCTCTCTTTCTCCTCCAAGACTCACACATGGTTGCGTCTCATTACACATCATGCAAAAGAAACATGAGAGCTTATAAATTTAATGCAAAGCAGTATTTCATTATTATTTTTCCTCCCCAAAATTAAGTTGTTTTGATTACAAAGAGAGCTCAATAAGACTGTGTGCCCTTAAAACCACGTGTGCAGGGACACCAAGGAGAAATTTCTTCCATAGACTTGCCTTCCTCCTCAACACTCAAGAAGATCAGTTTTAAAACATAGCCATAGGATGGGAGAGCACATAATGGTATAAGGGAGTTTGTCATGGAGATAGTGGTTGGGTGCTCTCATGAGTCAAAAAGACTACAAATGTGCACTGATGCCCTGCTACTACATTAACCCATGTTGTCCATGAAATTTCTCCTTCTGTTGATACTCCTGAAATCTCAAGCTCAGGTATTTATGGTCCATAAGGCTAGTATATAAACAGAGAAGTGATCTTTAGCCAAATGAGTGAATTTCTCTGGAAAGAGGACTTCTCATTAGCAGGCATTCATCCATCCAGGTCACACATGCACAACCTGTAGTCAAGGTACAGTGCTAGGTTTCTTTGTCATAAAAGGAACTTTGTAATTACTTGGTTAGAGTCTCTGCTGCACTGCAACTAAGCTGCAGTGCAAGAATATGTCAAACCCTCCTCCCAAAGACTCCTTCATTGCATTAGAGGAAAATGAATAGGGTTGACAGACTTCAACTAACTGAAACTTTCTAAAGTGCTACAGGGATCCGAACAAAACACTCACCCTAAATATAGAAATTAAAACTAAATACCTTTTTTCTTTTTTTCAGTAAAGAAAAAGCAACGTGCTTCACTGAAGTATCTCCTCTGTCATCACCCTGAAACCTTCACTGATCATCTCCCTCAACCTTTGCCAGAGTCTGCCAGGAGAGGATCACCAGTCCCAGGGCTCACCTCCCTGTTTTTAATAATTGTTTCATAGAAAATGGCTTGATGCAAACAAGCTTTACAACCAAAGGTACTTTATTTCCATAGCTAGGCCACTGATGGAGAGGAACAGAGTCAGAGGCCAATACTTGACTCTGTAGCATCCGTCTGCTTTCCTAACACCACGTACCTGCTCAGGAGCCCAGGCCACAGCTAAGGGCAGGCAGCAAGTCCAGGCCCTCACTCCAGTTTGCAGCAGTTTAGTAAGAGGCGGTTCTGGTCGCTGCTTTGCTGCTGTGCCAGGGCTGCGCAGCCGCCAGCCTGCATGCCAGCTCGCTGCCTCTGGCTTGCTGCAGAATGCAGGCTGCTAGGCTTCAGTGCATCCTTGCAGCCAAACCAAGATGTTTAGATATATTTTTAATCTAGTTGCTACCCTGGCTTCTTGCCAAGCTGTTTGGTTCCAGACAAGCGAATCAGGCCAATCATCTCACATGGCCACAGGGAGAACTGCTGCCCAGGGAGGCAGGAGGGTGCTCATCCCTGTAGGAGCTGTTGCTGCCGTGTGGGGACAGGAGGAAGTGCCAGAAGTTCAGAAAGCCTTAGTAAAGCAGAAGAGAAAATGCCAGATATATCCCTCCCTATCATGGGAAGGGAAGCACCATCCTTGCAGCAAGTGCCTTCTTCCTCACATGTCACAGGCTGCACACAGCTCTGTGGACAGCATCTGCTTATGGACCACAGCACACACACAGACCCACATTGGGCAGGCTATCCATTAGCAACACCGCAGACACTCCAGCTGCAACCAGTGATCTCAGAACCTGAGCTGAAGATCCCAAGAGGGCACCTCGAGCAAGCCCAGGCACCCTGATCACATTGCCTGCTCCCCTGACCCCTCACACAAGCTAAAGCGCCACACACAGCCCTTGGGACATCCCACTTGATTTTACATGCCAGCCACACTCCTGAGTGCAGCAGCCCCACGACAAGGTGAATTAAAATGGTCAACAAGGTGTCTGGACACTGCTATAGCAAAAGGGACTGGCAGCATTTTGCACTACCATTGCCAGCTATCTCCTGGTTGCACAATGAATCCCTCAGCAGCTTCTCTGAGCTGGCCAAGCAGGAGGCTCTGCAGCCTTTGTTTTTGGCTCACTGATCATTGCTGGACTGACACATTCTATGGACCAGGAACTCATTGCTCTTCTGGCTCAGAAACAGAGCTTGTATCTTGCCTTCTCTCCAACCACTGAAATACATCCTCAGATGGCCTAGGATACCATTTCAGTCTTCTAAAGGAAGCTGAAAATCTGCCATCGGGAATGAGCAGTGGTAGAATGAAGCCTAAACCTGGTCACTTTTTTGGTAGCAAGATGCTCACTGAAAGCATCTCCCCACAGAAAAGGGCACTGGGCAGAAGCAACAGGCAGCTCCAGTCCCCGAGAGGGCAGTGCCAGTGCCTGTCACAGCTCCCAAAGAAGGGCTATGACCAAGCAGTACCTTGCACATCCCAGCTGGGGTCCCCCGTCACTGCTGCCCTCAGCACACATGGGAAAGGTGGAGGGTTGTGATACCAACACCAGCCTCTCAGGAAGAAGGCTGAGGAAACATATTTCACCTGCACTCAGGTGTTCTGCTGAGAACCATCTGGAGGACACCAAATATACCTCAGGGTTCAGAACCTTTGAGCTATTCGAAAGACCAAACACCAAACCAAATGTGTTCTCACATAACATGAAACTTTTCCTCACCCTATTTGTCTCCAAGAATATAAAACCAAAGCCTATCCCAGATAGGGCTGCAGCCCTGTGAAGGGCCCAACACAAGGTCACATCTGCATTGCCCCATTGTACTCCTTTGCAGATGCTGATGCACAAGTCCCCGCTAATCCACTGGAACTCCACTCCAAGAGTTACCCCAGTCCAATGCAAATAAGGCAAGAAGAGAAACTGCCCAATCTTATCTAGGAAGAGGGAATGGAGAGGCATAGCCCATCCCCTATATGGGATGGGCAGAACACCCCACCACACTTATCCTCTATGGCCCATCTAGGACTGCCCCTACTGCATTAGCTATCTGCAACCTGCAGCAGTAGATTGCAAGCCCAGTTCTTGGGCAGGTAATTCCTTGCATGAAAACTGCACTAGTTTCCTGCCAACCCCTCCAGGTGTCTATTCATCAAGCACAAAATGGATCTTCAACAGATGAGCACAAGTTTGTCAAGGAAGGAAACTGTCACCAGCCTTGAAGCTGCATGGCCAGACCCCTACCTTGAGATGCTGAGGGCTGAACGAAAACCCTCTGGCTGCACTGGCAATACCCATGGCACAGCTGTGAGCCCCACGGCTGGACCCCTGCCTGATCAAGCAGGGAACAAGCCCAGCTGGGTCTCCTGAGCTGCTCCAAAGCAGCAGTCACCACCCTGCAAGCTCCAGAGACAGCATAGGGTATTCATGAGTGCCATCTACCAGCACCATCTCTGCAAATTAACTCATCTGTGTGAACTCACTTTCTGGGGTGGGAAGCTCTCTGGCTGCTGTGCACACAGGCAGCACAGGCTCCTGCCACCTTATCGATGAGGGAAGAAAAAAAAGGGCCTTCTGCAATAGTTACAGGGCTTGTCTGAAGAAAATGAACATGTTCTCCTGGTAAGCTTGGAGGTTGCCTTTTAAGGAAGCTTTAGAGATCTCAGATTTCTAGAACTGCTGTTCCTACTTGAATAAAGTAAATTGACTCAAAAAAAAAAACCCACACCCATGCAACACACATATACCAGCTCCCTCCTCAGAAGGGCAGCTTGCCCTCAGGAACATCAAAGTCCTTCATATTTCTACCAATTTCAGCTACAGAGAAAGCCTCGGGACCCAGGTGCCCCGATGCCTTACTGAGCCTGCTAGACCTGGCCCCCTCTACACAGGGCAGGCATCGCTAGAGGGAGAGCAGTGTTTTCACCCAAGGGCTAAGATGCCCCATTTCCCTGGGAGAGAGGAGAAAGAGTAAATAAATTTAAGAGAAGCAGGAGATTCCCTCTGAGGCATAGCCCTGCATCCCCATTGGATATCCATCCAGGGAGATATTCTGGCCTAATCAGAAATTACTGAGCATGAAGCAGAAGCCTTTGGGTACCAGTTTATGGTCTGTTTTACACAGAAGGTCAGACTGGCTGGTGAGAACATCCTATCCATTTACAGCCTCCATGTGTGAACAATGCCCAGACAGGAAAGCTGGAGGCTGAGACCCCACAGCCTGAAGCCCAGTAGGATGCAATAGTAAGTCTTCCGTAACCTAGGACCTCTGTGCCATTTAGCAGGTGCTTTAGAAGGTAGGAGTGTTGTCTGCCCAGGGTTTCTCCAGCACCATCCAATGAAAATCAAGGAGACAGTGACTCATATAGATTGCAGGCAATAAACAGACTATGAAAATAAACTGTTGCCTTACACAGTTGGGGAAATCTGCATCCCATGTTATTTATTAATTACATTCCCATAGTAATATACTCCAGCACCCTGTAGCCCAAAACTCCCAGTTTTCTATTTAGGGCTCACAACAAGTGTTGAAAGGCAAGGGAAGCATTTCCATCTCTCCTGGAAACCACAGCCCTACAAGCAAACTCAGGACTTAGACAAGGTCACAAGCAGCTCAAATGGCCCAGTCCTCCTGTGTGTTCCTCTCACCACACAGAGAGGGGAGGTCACAACCCCGGGAGAAGCAGCAATGCACAAGGCAGTGGCACTGCATGGCCCAGCTGTGTTCACAGCTGGCAAAGCTCAACTGGGGTCTAATTAAAACATAGCCCTTGCACCTTGCCTGCCCTCCTACAGGGCCAGGGCACTAGGTTGCCTCTAACCACAGGGGCAGGAAAGGAACAAGAAACCCAGCGGCTGAAAACCAGCACTGGTGAGATTTGAACAGTCAGAGTTCAGTTGTAATCTATTGAAACTTGAGAGAAAAAGTCAAGCCACAATCATGTGCAGTCTGCATCCCAGTGAAAGTCGGTGGACACTCACATTAGAGTGCTTGGGCTCCATCCTTGAGGGAAGGGCAATGACTTACTGCAGGCCGTGAAAATGAAACATTAACCAGAGCTTTAACCTCCAGAAACAAAATGCAGCTGGGAGAATTACAGCACAATAAACAGAGCTTTTAGTCTAAAAATCGCTTTTAGAGGGTAAAGTCTGGTCAGGAAAACAGAACAAGTTTTGCTTGCTTGACCTTCAGCAAGTTTTAAAGGTCTGAGAGCGTCACAGGCAGCCCCGTTGCCATCACATGGGTTTCCTGTGCTGGCAGCACTGGCAGGAGGACCTGAAGCCTTTTCAGCTCCCAAGGGCCAGGCTCCAGCTCCTACCTGCACTGCCTGTGCAGTGAAGAACTACAAGTGAGATGCCAGCATAGCCACTGCAAATGCATTGGTTCACGAGGGACCGGAGGCAAAGGCCACAAAGGCACTCTGAGCCAGGGTGCCAAAGCAGGGCCCAAGGCAGCATCGCACATTCTGTGCCCAAACACCTGAGCATTTACACTCAAGAAGGGGAAGTGTGAACTGAAGGCAAGAGACTCTCCCTTACAAGGTCACAGCTCTGCCTTGCCTGATGAACAAGGGACATTTCCCATGAAGCTTGGGGGAGCAGAGGTCCAGGAACTGGGACAGCACTTGAGCAGTGCTGCAGAAACACTGGATATCATGGGAGAATGGAGAAGAGCAAGGAAGAGACTCAGAGAGGGAGGATCTCTGTTCACCGGGGCTCTGAGCCTCACAATCATGTGGAAATCCTGGCTTTCCTGCTTCCAGCAGGGAGCAGCCCAGGAGACAGGCTGCAGGCAATGCGCTTCAGGAATGACAGTGCTGCGGGCAGCCAGAGTGCCACATCACATCACGGTCACACACACGTGTCCTAGCACAGGAGGAGACCAGGGAGTAGGAAGGAAAAGCTGCCCAGCCCCAGTAGAGGCTGCAGCTGCACCATTCACCCTCACAGTTTGTACAGGGACACTCCCAGAAGAGAAGCAGAACAGAGCACTGGACACTCATCAGGGCACTGGGAGTGCAGGGTAGCACTGCAGCGTGGTGCAGCACTTGCTGCTGCCATTTGAGGGTGGCTCCCAGTTTCTCTTCCTGGTGCTTCCTTAGGGAACAGGCTCCCTCTCCAGCCCTCCTGCAGCAACCAAGGTCCAGCTGCAGGGACAGACAAGCCATTTTGCATGCAGACACCCTCTGTATTTCAAGCTCATTTGTATGAGACATGGCCACCCAGGAGGATTTGCATACGCACCAAAACGCGAGACCTGCACATTGAAGCAGGAAAATGCTGTTTGTTCCTCCTCGGCGAGGAGGTTAACGGCACGGCTGCCTTGCAAACATTCTCTCTGAAGTGCTGCCTGAGCCCCTGCACTAGCGGCTCTGTACATAAAAGTGGCTCGGCCCCCTTCCCAGCCCAGTCCTATTTGCTTCAGATTAACATAAGTGACCTGCACTCCTCTTGAGCTCCCTTCATCTCCCACAGCACAGGCCTTGCTTTCACTGTATTATTTCCCCACCCAAAAGCCTTTCAACTGCATTTAGGGGACAAGGCTGCAGCTGCACGTGCTTGTTTTTGCCTACATTAACCTTTAGCATCCAGACAAGCTTCCCATTTAAGTCTTATTCAAATCAAGAGTGTTGCAGAAAACAGTGGCACCTACACAACATACCTGGGCTTAGCACAGCAGAGCACAGGCCAAAACCTGCTGGTAAGGGGGGACCCAAGGGGTAAACTACATGCTGGGTGTTATACACACCCTGGGAGGCAAAGCAGCCCTGTGAGGAAGCACCTCAGCTCAAGGCCCCACAGCCACCTCTGTCCCCATCCCAGCTGTGCTGTCACCTGCACTCCTGCAGTTGCTCTCTCAAGTTGCCGCTGAATTAAGACCGGCTGAAGAAAACCCTGCAAGACCATCCTGCCTCTTCCCTTTCCTCCTCCCTATGCTTTACCGGTAGGTTTAGACATCCCTCTACCAGCCTGCAGCTCCTACCTGCAAGGTGCTTCTGGTTGCACACTACGAGGACAAGGAAACCATGCCCCGACCTCCCCATTCTCCGGGCATGACAGCCCAGACCGAAATCCCTGCACAAGTCAGATCTGTGTCAGACAAGCCCAAATGATTCTGGCACATCAGTATGGGGCCATGCGCAGCGCACACATTAAATCATCTTGCTCTTTTGCTCTCCAGGCAGCCTGTGAGATTGACTGAACCCTTTTACTTGGGAAAACAAATATTAGGGCTGATCTTTGCCTGGCAGAAAGCCACGTAGACCATCAATTTCTCTATTACCTGCACTGAAACTTTGACCTGTGGCTTCCAGCTGCAACAAAGCTTTTGTGTGCTACCTGCACCTCCCACATCATCAAACAGTAGGGAACCTTGCTTACTGAGCTCTACAGACCTAAGGCAGGTTTCCCCAGACCACTCCTTTTCCACCTTGCAATTCTGTTCTGGTTCTCCTACCAGCTGGAGAGTGTTTCTACTGTGCCCTCGTGCTCCCCCATGCACCCAGGTTGTGCTGAACAAGCACTTGTACAAAGTCAAATGCTTTCTAGAAGTACTTGCATTAGACTCATGGAGTCCAAATCCAGGCTGCCTGACAAGTCCTGTTCTGATATTCTCAAGATTGAACCAGATTCTGTAGCTTTTCTTGTGAACTATGAATAATCAACCACTTGAGGACCAGCCCATACAAACTGAAATTGTGTCCCACTCATTACCACATATCAACATCCTAGCTAAAGAAGCCAAGCCCAAACAAAATAGAATAGGCATGTTATAAAGGACCATGGTAATTAATAGCTGTCCCTCTAACTAGGCAAGAGAAGTGAGACTTTTAGAAAGCCAAAGAATGAAATATTGGTTGGAACAGTTCAGGTACCAAAAGGAATCACTTTGCTTTTGCTTCCAGTGATTTTTTTTTTCCTCCCCAAAGATGGGGAAAAAACCCCACCACCACTACAAGTCACATGTGGCTCTTGTGATGAACAAGTCATTTTAAGCCATTCAGAACCTGAGGGACCCCCCCCCCCCCGAGCACCCCTTGAGTGCCCCCTTCACAGCACAGACCAGCTGATCCTTCACCACCAAGGGAGGGTTCTCTGGTGCACCAGGAACATGCTCTAACAAGAGGATAAATAGGACTGTCTGAGGGTCTTGGTCACTAATCTAGGGAGAATTTCTATCTCCCTCCCTGTTCAGAGGGGAAAAAAAAAAAAAAAAAAAAAATCTTCAAAATAACCTTTCCAGTGACACTGACAGAGAAAATGGCAAGGACTGAAGGAACAGCAAGTGCTGCAGAGGTAGAGCACCAGTGTCCTGCAGCCTCCCCTGGGATGGCCAGGATGCCCCAGAGGGTCTTGTGTGGTACAAGAGCACCACGGTCACACCAAAAATTACGACGGCATCTTCTCTTGTGGTGCCCAAATTAATTGTGTGGCTCTTAGGACCACTAAACAGAATCAGGACTATCAGATTGCAAAATGCCCTTGATGAGCCTGATGAGCTCCTCTCCATGGCTACAGTCATTCTGGCTGTTCATGCCAAACTGAGGGGGGGGGAATGAAACAGGGAACACACTACCAGGCCAACCAAGATAAGAGAGGCTGCCCAGTAAGAGCCGAGGGTAGCCAGGAGGTCATCACTGCGATTCAGAAATGTCTAAAAGGCAAACACTGAGGAAGAAAAATAATAGGAATAAACGAAAGAATAAAAAGAATATAGAAAGAATAAGATGACCACAAGTGAGCCTGGAAATTATGTTTCTTGACAGACAGGAATAAAAAAGGCAGGAGTAAATTTGGAATGGAAGATATAATTTATCAGATGCTTTATCCTCAGAAAGACAAGACAAACTTTTCAGTAGAACTAGGGTCAAGATGCCCTTAGCCATCTCAGTGATGATACAAAGACTACTCTGGGACACTTGGAGGGGGATGAGCTTGGCCACTCTCAAGCTTCCTTGCTACACTGGTGCTTAACTCAAAAGCAGAGGAGGAAGAAAAAGGGAGGAGGGAGAAACATCACCATTCACCACTGCTGTCAGAAATCTCTCATTAAAACTAGGCCAGAAAGGCAGCAGGTTCCACAAAAGGGAATGCCCAGAGGTAAAACACAGCATCTCCACGAGTTTGAATTCAGCCCTGAGCACTTGTGCCTCTCCACAGCCAGGAACTTTTCCCCTGTCTGCTCTCCTGGACAAGTTGCCATTGGGGTTTCTTCTGCACGGCCTGCAATGCAGCAGCACAAATCCATCTGGAAAGCTACTGCAGCAGCTGAACCCCAAAGAGCACTTACAGTAAAGCCACCAGTTAAGAGAAGTGGACTTCTTTGTCTTTGGTTACACAGTCTTTTTGGTTACAAGTCCTTGGTCTTCTTGGACTTAATTTAGTCTCTGAAACTAGAATAGGCAAAAGGGGATCAAGAGAAAGGCTTCTGTCTCAAGTCTTACTTTTTGAAGGAAAATGTGCCCCCGAAACCAAATCTGAATATACCTGGGGCCCACATACACAGACACATATTGCACACTGATGCTTTCGGTGCCCACACAGCTGATGGGTTACTGCATGCTGGCTCCCAGGGGGAATGCAAGTGATGGAGGAAGGGTCATCATTTCTCCAAATGGCTGATCAGGGTGGATGAGTAACGGCTCTTATCCCCTAAGCCAGCCAGCAGGAATTTACTTGGCATCTTCCCACTGGCCAATAGATGCTCCGGTACATGCACTCATTGGTGCTACTATCCAGAGGAAGAGGTAAGCAGTATCAGTTCATGATAATAGTTTCTAGGCACATGCTGAATGTTTAGACCCTTTTCTCCATAGGCAAGCAAGGAGGCATCAGTCTCTTTTTGACATCACTTTCAACTAACGTGTATGGCAGCAAAATAAGTGGCACAAGGGGATCAGGAGCCAAGGCAACAGCCCCAACAGCAAAAATACCACAAAAGTTCCCATTCAGCCCCTGTCTGCCTGATGCTAGACGAGAGCAACACATGGGTCTCTTCACAGAGGTAAGGAAGCAGTAGAAAGTAGCCTCCATAAAACGTGGCCATTTTCTCAAAAAAAAAAATTCTGATCTGGCCAGAGGTGAGACCAAGGAGGAGACACTGACTGGCTGCAAAGACCAAGCTCTCGTTCAAAGGCAGCAGCTCCTTTCATTTTTTCAGAAGACAGCAACCAGAAGACACACAAAAATGAGAGCTCCTGTGCTCATGAAACCAAGATATTCCAGTTTAATCACAGGAGCAAATACAGTTGAAAGGTAGGACAGAGAAGAAAGTTATGCAAAACAACTTACTGGATTGTTATTTCTGTTTTCCACAGGAGAAAAACAGCTTGCCATGCCCACCTGAACACCTTCAATCTTAAGGTAGGTCTAACTCCCAAAACTAGATAGTAGGCAAGACAACCCACTGCCGAGGAGCACGGCATGTAGGTGCCTTCCACACCACACACTGCATTAGCTCAGCTGCCCCAGCCACCAGCAGGCAGCCCCAGCACAGCCCTGCACACCCCTGCGTGCCCCAGGCAGCTTCAGACAGCTCCAGTCTCCCCATTTCTGCTCTTCAGTATAAAAGTTCAATTCACAAACACAAGAAAGCACATTCTGGGGGTTATGTATTCAAATTTTTGAGGCTATCATCATTAGATTGAAGTGGCACTGGCTGAGCCCATCTCCAATGTTCCACAGGCATAGAGAGGGTCTAGACAGTCAGACAGAAGCTAAAGAAAAGAGGAAAACCCCATACACAGACAGTCTTTCTTCAGTATCAGGTCTTAATTTAGAAGAACTTGGGTATTTCAGCACTTGCTTAAGGTTAGACATGTGAGCTGTCTCACTGAAGTCACAGGAGCTATTCATGGCCTCAGAAGTTAGACACGCACTAAGCACCCTCCTAACTTGTGACTTCAAGCCATAATGTCTCCGAAGCAGCGTCTGCTGCTCAATGCTTCCTTGTCCAACCCTTAACATGAAAGTCCTATCTGCTCTGAGATCTAAGAATTGCTACATAGCAAAGTCATTATTTAAACAACATCAGTTGATACTGGTTTAGTCTAAAAATTGAATTATTCAGAAAGCCATGAAGGCACATTGCCCCTTTTAATGCCAGGAAAAAATCTGCTATTGATTAAAAAATAAATCTGTTGGATTTCACTCCAATAGTTAGTACTTGGAGTGTTATTAAGCAAAAACTGTCCCAGGTTTTCCTACAGCTGCCTAACAAAAGAGTTACTGATCGTACAGGAGACTGGTGCTACTTGCAGCCATGATGAGAACTTGGGGAAGAAATGGAGAATAGCACTTACCTCCACTAACAAGTATTTGCAGCAAAGGCTAGAAGGGGTGGCAGCAGTCTGATGGATCCAACTCACTGTCCAGAAGAGGCTCCTCTCTCAATCGGGATTTTCTACTTCTTTAGCCGTCGGTTTACAAAGTGTCTGACCGAGAAGCCTGCTCTGGCCTACTGCAACCTGAACATTAAGAATGTGGCAGCTGGGCAGCAGTGTGGGCACAGTCAGCACCTGAGAGCTGGAAATGCAGCCCTGGGACCAGGCCACCAAAGCCAGCTGCTTGGCACCCTGCTGCACTTCTCTGGCAGAGGGCTGCTCTGTCAAACCAGCAGACAAGCAGGCGTCAAGTCCTACAAACAGGCAAATATTTACCCATCCTTTTGGCAAGGATACTGTTGTGCTGAAGGGAATGAAACATTCGTTTGTATTCATACACACCGAACAGTTTGCACTGCTGCCCCGACTGATGTGGATCACAGACACAGGAGCAGACCACAGGCTAGGGAGAAGTGGGTTGTGAAGTCACAGAAACTCAGTCAACCTGTGCAGATGAGTCTCAGGAGAACATTCAATTTAGATGGTTTCCACAACTCTCCTGCAGCTCTGTTTATGATAGATTAATCTAGACACTGTGGAAGTAGTAATAACTTGATAGATCTGAGTATGCAGGAGATCATTTTTAAAGCATCATTATATGTGTTATACAGCTTTAACAATCATGACACCATTATAATAATCAAGGCAGCATCTGCAATTAGCAGCTTAGGGAGAGCTTTCAGGGGTAGGGTACCTTGATTTAGTTCCTAATCTAATTAAAAGTCCACTTTATTCCAGCAGCCAACACTTTAAAGGCATAACATTGCCTACCTGTAATTGTGAATAAAAGCACTTCATTTTGAAGGAGCTGCCACAGACAAGCAGCTCTTGCACCTTGCACCTCATGGTGAGCCATCAACATGACATCTCCCATACAGGGCTTGCCAAGTATGTCTCTTTAGAGCCCACTATTGACATACAGTGAGATATGAGAAAGGCAGAAAGCTCACAGGTATGCAGGGCAAAGGAACAGCTATATTTCATACCCCAGAAAACTCATTCTGTACAGCAGAGATTTGAAAGTAAATTTTCCAGGAGCTGAGGGGTGCTTAAATCCCTTCAGCTGCTTAGCTCAGTTACAAAGTTATTAGCCTCATTGCAAGAGCTCCAAGGTGAAACACCATGTCTTGAATAATTCAGCAAGTCAGATAGAAGGACTGCAGCAAGGCTTGCTCCCTTTAAATTCAACATCTCCCCCTTCCCCGTACTGATCTCCTGCAATTCCACTAAACATAAGGCAGCAGGTGATAAAGGCAGCAGCTGTTACTGCAGACGGCTGCATGAAGCCCAGCTCCCCCTTCTCCCTTCCAAATGCGCCCAGAGATCACTCTGCCTCTTCCCTTCCGTTGACTTACAGATGAGAAAGGGGGACCAGAGGTTGCTGGTCTGACCTCCAAACTCCAAATCAGAGTCATCCGCAAGCTCTGAGAGGGGAAACCCTTGATAAGGTGGAACAAGCAGAGTTCCTTTATCTGACGCTACTTCACTGAGAGCTGAAAAAAACTTCCAAGGTGCCCAATATCACAGCTATGGGATAAAATCAGGAACTCCACCTGAAATTTATAAGTGCCAGTTTAAACACATGCATACCATGATTTATGAATGCAGTACATTAACTGTCAGGCTCAACATCACTAAATCAGTCCTTCCTGTTACAAGTATGAAGTGAAGATGGATAAATCAGAGCTTTTCATTTAGGGCTATTTTCATAGCAGATAAATCTATGGGGTGATTTGTCAACATGCTGCAGGTTCTTCTAATCCTCTTCTCATTTTCCATCAATCAAAACTTTTTGAAATGACATGACTAAATCCTAGATTCAAGGGGAAGGGCCATAACTCATGTCTCAGGGGTAAAACCAAGCAGACTTACTGCATGGACTGATAGTTGGGTTGGGCGGCAAAAAGCCTGCATGCAGATCCCTGTTCCGCCCTGGATTTCCTATGCAATTTGGTCCTCAGAACTTTCTACAGGAGAGTCCCAGTGACACTTCCTCAGCCCCTTACCCCCTATGTGAAATGGGGACCAGAATGTGTGCTCTGGGGTGGGTGGGCTGTGAGAAAGAAACCCTTCAGAAGCAGGAGACCTGACAGACACACAAGGCAGCGAGGGGTCCCAGCCACTGTAGAAAGGGCCTGGAGAAGCAGCTGGGGTCCTCCTCAGGGTGGCAGTGATCACTTAGGACCAATGTAAGATGAGGAGCTCTGGAATAGCCTGGACTTGAGGACATTTGTTTGGCTGGACTGTGTAACCATCATGACACAATGTGCTAACATGATTTTCATATTGAAAAAAAGTTATTTGTTGAAGCAGGTAGATTGGCTACCCTTCCCCCAGGATGCTTAGACATGACTCAACCTGGATTCAAAAGATGGACTCTTCTACCAGTGCCTGGAGAGCTCCAGGACTGATGTCACCCCCTGAAAGGGAAGGTGCATGAGCATCCCATCTCTGGACAGCTCAAACTGGTCCTGGTTCCACCATGGTCTGCTGGATCACTACATCCTTCTCTGATGCTGTTTCCTCACCCATGAAGGCTTGCTTGGAAGGCATGCTCACTTATAAAGCACCTTGAGATGTGCTGATGAAAAGGGCTCTGAGGAGTGATTTGTTTCTCAACCATGACTTCTCATCACAGTGGTCACTAGCAGCCTTGCAGTACATCTACACAGCTTAAAATTCAGAACTGAAGCACCTTGTCATGTCTATACCATATCTCAATGACTTCTTTAAAGAAAATGCTCTGCATTTCCTCCTCACTAAGGCAAATTTGGTAAATGCAGAAATTCACAGGTGACAGAGAGCAGAGTAACAATGATCAGCTGAAATGCTTTTGTGTGGAATTTGCCAACATCCAGAGCACAGGAGCCAGGTGCAGCTTTGGAGTTTCCATCTCCAGTAGGCTCTGCTCAGCAATGAGGCCTTGACACCTACTGCTCTTCACAAGTCGAACCATCCTGCTTGCTCAACTTCTGCTTCAACCTCCATACTGCTGTGTGCTGCTGAGGAGGCAACACTAATCAGCAGTTCACAGACATGGAGCCGATCACACTGTACATGAATCACGGCCTGACCTTTGCATCCCTTTAATTCAGCAGCGCCACTGACTTGAATTGATCTAAGAGGAGCTACTTTCTGAAATGCTGTTGCACCAAGGCAAACGGTCGTAAAATACTTCCTATATAAGCACATGCAGTACCACTCAGGAAGCCTTCAGGGATGTTTCTATGGGATGTGTAAGCAACAAAAAGTTAAGCCTGACTCAAAGTCTTATTATATATATACACACATAAACACATTTTGTCCTTATATAAATGTGTGTTTAAGTATAGAGACACATACCCCTGTGTATATACATATCCATTCCTCATATTCTTCTCCTAACCCAACTAAACAAGACTCTGCTCTAGGACCTTGTCTGCATTACACCATTATCAGCAGGGATTAAGAGCAACTCTAGCAGCTCAGGCAGGATGAACAACCCCACAGCTGGGCCCCTTGGAGGAGCTACATAGCTCCCAGGGGAAGGGGTGACACCAGCAGGGAGGGAGCTTGTCACCTCTGCAGCCTGGAGCATTCCCCTTCAGCCCTATAATTACTAGGATAACTAAACAATTCAGTGGAATTTTGACACTTTCAGAGTGATTTCCACGTTTGGAGCTGCTTGCCAAGCAGACAGCCGAAAAAGTGCCAATTTTTTAAAAATATTACTTGAAAGTACTTGTGCTTTTAAGTATGCTGCATAGTCAAAGACACAGCAAAAGATTTCACTCTGGTGAGCACTGGAGAGTAGCACCCTTGCACTAACTGCACAGGCCACCAGTGCTCCAGCTCCTGGAAGCAGGGCAGATCCAGAGCCATACCCAAGTGTCAGCACCCTGTTATATCACCTTATTTGTGTAGTCTCTCCCACACTGGTGACTGAGATCTATGCTTAAAATATTTATACACACACTTCCCAGAGCAGACTAGATGCTGTCGAAGCAAGGCAGCGGGTGTGCATTATACACCTTTCCTCCCCCACGATATTGTTATGAAGTGGGAGGTGAGATTATTCACATATTAAGCCTCCAGTCTCTAGGGAACTGTGGTTTCTATATTTATACTCTTGGGGTTGTCACAGAAATTACTGCAAGGGATTTTGATGTTGAAAACTGTTGCAAAAGTAAGAGAAAAAAATTCTACCTCATCCCCAGGCCCGAGGGGGCAGGCACTGTTACAGCTCAGATTTTTACTCTCCTTTCTTAAAGAGGAGAATAAAGCAGCAGGAGACCATCACACAAATGGCAATCATAAAATTGATCAGGCAATCACAAAGCTGTCATGAAGAAGTGGAAAATAGATTAATGAGCATTCACTATCGACTGCTCAAGCAGCCTGGCAACAGCTCTCCTGATGCTGACAGCAGCATGACCCAAATCACTCCCAAGCATGACAGGAGCTTCCTTGTGCCACCAGCCAGCTGAGCTCTGGGATGTTGCTCTTCACCACCAAAGAGATAAAGTAGGACTTGGACACAGCACTGCATGCTGTCTGGACATAAGTATTTCAAAAGTCAAATTTCCCTCTAAATAATCA
Organism: Eudromia elegans; assembly: GCA_003342815.1. Lineage (NCBI taxonomy): Eukaryota > Metazoa > Chordata > Aves > Tinamiformes > Tinamidae > Eudromia > Eudromia elegans. The sequence continues at coordinate 5,368,386 of PTEX01000032.1, forward strand.
ACAACAAGTGAAAGATTAAGCTATTCACAACTCAGTATTTTCCAGTAGGTTTTTGCTTACTTCTGTCTTACAGGAGGTCACTTCTTCCCAACACAGCTAACAGCCCTATAGAGAGCAATAAAGAAGTGGTAAGAAAATAATGGGATTCACATGTGACACCTCATTCCCTGCTACATAAGTCATGCAGAGGCCAGGAGAGCTGTTCTGGTAAGATCAGCCCAACTACAAAGGGAGAGGGCAGGTGCTAGACTATCCCCCAAGAGCACCCTGCTCTCCAAGACACATCAGGAGGATCAGCTGTACACACACAGCACACATCAGGAGGATCAGCTGTACACACACAGCTTATCTGCTCTACTGAGCTAGATCGGGTAGAACAGACACATGCCTGGGTCAGCAGCTTCTGTGTGCTCAGGCTTCTGCCCAAAGCAGCCCAGCTCCAGGTACCTTTCAGGCACAGAACAGATATGCTCTGCTCTACCAGGTTTCTGGAGAAGCCCAGCAGTGTTTTACACAAGGCAATAAAAGAGGTGGAAAGTACCTTACATCAGCAGTTGGCTCCAGGCATCCTGACTCCATGGCTTGAAGGCTGCCAAGATCAAGCTGTGCAGTTACCATGAAGCAGAGTGCTGCAGCCCTAGACAAAGTTTGGGACTGGCATTGGTGTTATAAAATACTAAATAAGTCAAAAAATTCAGATTGAGAGACAAGCACAGCCAGCCCTCCTCAGTAAGCTGAGGTGCCAAGTATAGAGCAAAAGACATCCCATGGGTACACCTAAGAGAGCATAAGGAATGACAAGAACATGCAAGACCAACATGGGGAACTGTGTTGCCCACTGTTAATAGGAGCTGAAGACGAATCTTTCACAGATGCTTCTATGGAAAAGAGTTTTGGGGCAGGATAAGATGGAAGAAAGTGTGACAATGGAGACCTTGGACAATGGTGACAGGGGCACGACAGCAAGGGTTGAAGTCCAAAGGTCAGTGGTCAAGTGCCCCAAGGCTGATGGCCCTTCAGGCTAATAGAGGCTCCTCAGTCTGTGGTTGCCTGGGACATCCAGGCCACAAGCAATGCTCACATTGGGAACAGCCACCAGGACAGCAAGTAGGCAGGACCACAGAGAGAAGAGAGGAACTGATGTCCAACAGAAGAGAGGTGGTGGAGGGCACTGGAGACATCCTCAGTTAGGTGGAAACGAAGCCATGAGTCAGAGGAGCAATCTTTGCAGTAACTTGAGGAGAGAGGTAAAATAAGACTTGAGAGCTTTCAGTGCTCTTGGAGAAGGATAACACAAAAGAGTTGAAATGATGAGGACCTAGACAGAAGAGATTCATTTAAACTTAGGGTTTATTAATAACTATTAATAAAAAAACCCCACACATGAGCAGTCACCTCTCCATATGCTCTGGATGCACTTTAAAAAAAAGCCGCCCAAGGAATAGCTAAAGGTAAACCAAGCACAGGGCATAATTCAATCTAAGCTGCTACCCATGATGCAGAGAGCACCAAAGCTCCACATTTATCAAGACAAAACAGCACCATTAGTAGGGAATATTAAAGTCATTTGCTCTGAAGTCCCCAGGATCAGAACACAAACAGAAATCGAGTTCTGGTATCTCAATTCAATCCTGTACATTTTCCTAAATGAGTTAGTCCTTGTGCCAAAAACCATGCATTTTTTGCAATGGGGAAAACATCCCCTCTACTGCCCTTTTATCTATTCAGTCCTCCCCCAAGGAAAATGAGGTAAACACAAATGCCCTCCCAAAAGAATCCTGTAACTGTTTGCATTGCAAGCATCCCCCGACAATCAGTCACAGAAAGTCAGTCCCCAAAGGAAGTTGTTTTGGGATGTTGATGGATCACAGTAGAGTTCAGTCCTGTTCAGGACCACTTAGAAAACAACATTTTCACCAAGAATATGGGAAACACTCAGGATAACCTTTGGTCCTAAGAATCCATTGAGAACCAAGTGCCTTCCCTTGCACCATTCTCCTCCTGCTTCCAGTTTCCCATTTCCACTGAAAATAAATTAATAAACTCATCCCCATGGGCCATTTTAGATATTAATGGGCAAAATTTTCTTGGTTCCAGCCCTGCTACTCCCATAGCTACTAGACAACATTCAGATCCCTCTTCTGTTCATGTTATCACCATACAGCTAAATTTCATTTAATTCAATTATGAATGAAAGCCTCAGGAAGCCAATGACAGCCCCCACCAGATAATCTTCCATTTATTTGACACAACTCCATCTATGAGGTCCTTTTCACATTTCACTTCAAGATTTCTGACTGCTTCCCAACTCAAATTTATCTTGAGAGTGAAAGGAAAAAAAAGTAATTGATGGTTTTAGACATGTCAAAGACTTTTAGATATGGGTACAGATAAGTGAAGTTTAATTTCTTCAGTAATTGAATATTTACTTTTCCACAGTGTGGAATTAGGAAAAGTAAATGGTTAATTTTCAGCACCAGGAGGAACATTAGTCTTGCTGTGTGCTTTTGACAAAGAGGAATGCATGCAAAAAAACACTTGCACATTGCACAGAATATAACTAAAGCTATATAATTACATTGTGTTTTAATAGGATTTTATAATTATATTGCCTTTTAATGTGATTTGGACAATTAACTCCCTTCAGAGCGCTACAAATCCCCATTTTAGGCAATAACCTTGTGCTAACGTCCAGCCTAAACCAACGCATAAAACAAACTCCAGGGAAACTTGCATCTCCACTGAAGGACAGTCACTTCCCTCATGACAACTGCTCGCACCTCGCAGCAGCTCTGGCAGTCACAGCAGTGTCAAGCCAGAAGTCAACAGGAGATTTCATCACACAAGGTGCAACAACAAGACCCAGGAGTGCAGCCCCAGCCCTTCGTTTTTCCTTCTGCTCTGCAGCGAGACCGACTTGGAGGCAAGAGCAGCATTTCAGTGGTCCCCGACTCCACTTCCAGTCAGTGGGGAGGGCGATGTTGCCTTGGGAGTCTCCTCACCAAACACTAGACTGCGCTAACCTGCTTCTCCTTCAAGCACCAGCAAGGCGGCACAAGTTCACAGACAAACTTATGGGTCAGGAAGCCTAAACTCTCCCTGGGAACTGTGTTTCTAAATAAAAAACTCAATCTTTTAGCACAGTGCTATTTATAAGGGCAGCAAGTTTATGCTACTGTTCCTGATTTAGTTTAGCCTCTCTCTAATGCTCATTATCTCACTCCTGTCTTCCCACTGTCTGCACATCCATTGTCACCTCTCGTTTGGGAGTGACTCATTCTTAAAAGGAAGGAATTAGTCAGCTGTGAACAGAGGAACAGAGCTCTGTGCTGTGCAGAGCGTGCACCAGCAGTGAGCAGCCCTAGCAGTGTCTGGACAGATCTACTTAGGGAGGATCTGCTGCAGGCAGACATAGGCAGCCCAAATAACTCACCTCAGGCCTTCATAAACTTGACTGCTAGAATTTAGGGTCAGAATTGCTACAGTTGGGTAGATGTTACAATGAGTAAAGGCACTGGTGATGCCTTCTCTGCCCCATCACTGGTTGTGCCCCTCCAGAGCAGGCAGCTGCACCTATTCCCTTCCCCTTAGGTCCAAGAGCAAAGTCAACATTTTAACATGTGGCCAAGCAGCAGCATTTAAGAGCTGCTATGTGAGCTAACATTCTTCTGCATGCAATAAAAGAAGAGAACAAAAAACAAGAGAGAAACCATCTCCAAGGGGGTCACCATCCTTCACACCTTGCAGAACCTGATGGGACTTGCTCCTGGTTGAGAGGTGCCTTTTGTGGGTCTCAAAATCCCATCCCAGATACACCTCATCTCAGCCTGCAGCCTCCATCTCCCCACATATACAGGGATGGTGGTGGAATGACCACCCTGCAATCTGCTGGCAGTCCATGAGGTCTTGGGGATGCCCAGGACTGCCACTGGGTTTGAGGGAAAAGTTCCCTGTGTGTCCCTGCATCCTTGCACAGGACCAGGGCCTCTCTCCCATCAGCTCTGTTTACCTTCTCCTCAAGAAAAGAAGAGCAAGCCCAGTAAGAGATGTGACCCTCATCAGTGCCCTTAACTTTAAGGTCTCATGAGTTTCTAAAATGCTGCACAAGCAAAACACATCCAGCTTCCTTTCCAAATGAGTCTAATAAGCTGGGAAAACCCTGCCAGAACAAATGCCCTGCAAGCTCATGAGACACATACTCATCTCCCTGACAAGCTGCAGTCAGGCAGGGTGACCCAAGGGTTGAAAAGCTACCACAGCACCTCACTCAAGCATGGTGGTACAAGTGCTCTTGCTTCATTTGCTCCCACTTGCTGGGTTTGGGATGGAAGAACAAGTAACCCCACACCTTTCCTTGTCACCTGCACAGTCTACCCCCAGATCCGGCCAGGCAGCCACTCCAGCCATGCAGTGAGGGCAGAGTGACCCCAGTTGCACCCTTTTTAGATGCATGGCACAGTAAGTCACCTCAAACCAAAGCAGGTCAACAGCAAAAGCAGCATCATGAGAGCAACATCAAGTTTAAACCCTGTTTCAGGTCGTACCCTACAGCAGGACACCGCACAAGGTGCCCACCACAACACTCACCAGCACTGTGCTGCCTTCCCCTGTATCTCCTGGAAAAGTACAGGCCTAGGAGAAAAATAAACTGAAATCAGACTGGAAGAGTATTGGAAAGTACCATATCTTGCAGTTCCCCCGCAGAAGGGATTGCAGAAGCAACTTTTATCCAATTAAAAGAACACACACCAAACTGCTTTTAGGCCAAGAAGTTGCTTAGCCAAAATACGCAGCTCTTGCTTCCTTAGCTTTCATCGTGAGAAGTCAGTAACATAAATTCTCTTGCCTGGGACCAGTAGGATCAAACAAACAGCCTCACTTGGATCAAAATGGCACAGAATGGCAGCAGAGTCCGTCCACATTCCCCAGCAGCATAACCGCCGGAGACACCTAACCTCACCACAAAGTTAAAACAGCTTTAAAAGCCCTGAGTTGGCTGGTCGCAGTATAGCTCAGTTTCAAAACCCTCAAGGATTTGTCACAAGGTAGAGCTCGACCACATTTCCAAAACAACATCATATTGAGAGAAATAAATAAATCATGCTTCCTTCCCAAGCAGGAAAAGCAAGCAAAAAAGAAGGGGAGCTCCTTTTTTTAAGCAAGAGCTGCTCAGGAGACAGGTACAACCTAGTCCACTCTATTCTCTACACAGCATGAATATACTGCTCATGGCATGAATGGACTAAAATCAAAACACATTGAGCAGGTAGCTCCATTTTTCCAAGCCCCCATTCCCAGGGGGCTTTCCCTGCTGTTGTATTTAACAGATCCATACCTGGAAAGGCCTAGGAGGCTTTATAAGGAACCCTTTGTCACTGACCCATGGCAATCCTCAGCTGCCTGGGGGGCAGGCAGCTCATACCATCAAATTCAAGGAAGATCTCGCAGGAATGAGTGCTATCAAACTCCATAAAAGGATCAAGAAGCCAAAGTTGATTTATGCCATTCTTTTTTGTGCTTTAACATTTAGACCCTCTTCTGCACCCAGCAGTCCTGGTGCATCCTGAACCCTGCTCACTTCCTACTGTACCAGTGATGAGCAGCCTAGAGAAGCAGGGACTTCTCTTCCTCTCAAGACTCCTCTCCCAACTATTGCCCCTCTCCACCTGGGAATAATGCAGAACTGGAAAAACAGCCCCCCCCACCTTGATTAGCAATCCAGTCTAATTAGATCCACATGGCTCCTCCACAAGCTCAGCCCCACCTGCCACCCCTTAGCCCTAGTTAACCACAGGGTAGGCAGGTCCAGCAGCACAGCAGATCTGCACAGCCGGCTCAGTGGTGACACAGTCACAGCGCCCCGACCCTTCTCACTGCTCCCCTTCCGCAGCCCTGCGTGGGCCCTATGCTGGGCGCCAGCTCGGGAAGGTAGAAGTGTCATTTTCGAGTAACGAGAAGGTTTCAGATCATCTTTTCTGCCCCTAAGTGCAAAAATAGGAGCGCAGAGGTTGCTGCTTTTCTTCATCTTTGTTGTTCAGTTTCTTATTTTTGACCTTTTCCAGACCTCTCCAATTCTGGTAAAACGGGAGCAACAAAAGTCCCGTGTTGCATTTTTTTCTCTCAGTTTTACTTTTTTTTTTCTTTTATTAAAAAAAAGAAAAAGGAAGAGGAGAGTAGAGCAATAAAGAAAAAGTTCCCCATTCATGGAAATGCAGTGATGTGGGCATAGAAAACGATTCAAGAAAATTCAAAATAAGATGAGAAAACAAACAACTTCTTTTTCAAATGAAGAGTTATAATTCCCTTCCAGCCCTCTACCAGAGGGTGAGATTATATTTTTCTATCATCAATGCATAATTCCCCACCAATTCCACTGAAGAGATCACCTCTGCTGTGCACAAACACCACAGAATGGGACTTAGCAGTAATGGGGCCTGGGCTTCTGCCAAGTGCACTGGGCAGCAACCACCCACGCAGTGCTCTTCTCCCCACAGACCAGGTCCTGCCTTCCCATATATTGATACATAATATATACATATGTATATATAAAATATACATATATATATCAGGGACCCGATCTGCCAAACATGCCCAGGCTTCTCTTGGCATACAAAAAGCAACCTATCACCCACACAGGGTGAAAATATTGCTAATATATTAAGTAGCTTCTCCCCAGGGTGCCAGGTAACCCAACTCTCTCCAAGCTGTTACACACACTGCTCTACTTGACTGTCCCCAGCTCAGGGCCTTATCTATGGCAGATTGAATGCTCAGATCAAGATGTTTCACTCTACACAGGAACCAATTTTATTACAAACATACTTGCTTCTCTGTAGGGAAACCTCACATGCCCTAACATTTCACCTTTTGCTGGGAAAACCCCTTTCACCACTCCAGGACACCACTGCTTTCCTTCATCAAAGGAAAATTTAGCAGGCGAAGGAGATGATGTTGGTCATGAAGGAATCTGCATACTATAAAACCAGGAAATTGTTTCCAAAAACCAAAACACTTCAGTATTAAGTTCAAATTCTCTAGGAGGTGGAAATTGAGAGGACCTACACATGGTGACAACAACTAGAGAAGGGAATTCATGTGACTGGAGACACCAGGAGAGAAGCAGAACAGCAAAGGTGATCAGACCACATTGCTCACCGTGGCCCTCCCAACACAGCACCTGCATCTCCTCCATGTGCTGCCCTACAGGGCCTGGACACAGTCCCCATGGCAAAATGTCCCATACCAGCAGAGAAGGTACACAAGCTTCACCAAGTGTCTAACAAGAACAGTTGGAAAGAGGCTAGTAAATCAAAACAGAAGACTTAACTTGTTCCCCAACACAGAAGTCCAAAGCAATGCACACTACTCACCCTCACTTGTGCCCTCTCACCTCCATCTCTGCTCTTCCCAAAACAGGGAGAAACCAATGGGTAAAAACCCTTCCGCTTCTCCTGCCTCTACTACAGGGCAACAATCTTCAGGAAGCCAACACAGAAGCCAGCAGAAGGCAATGAGCTTTAATTAGCACCAGCACCAGCCGTTAGCCTCACCTGGAGCTTCACACCCCACTCCTGGGCTAACTGAAAACACCTGCACTCCAGACAAAGCCCTCCTGGCTCTGGTGTTGGGATGCACTTTCTCTCCCCAGTGGCTCTAGCACCAAAGTTCTGATACAAGCATTTTTTCCTCATGCAAATTCACATCCATGTCCAAATGTGGATCTGGTGTGGTCAACACCCAGGTAATGAGAGGAGTTACCCGATCAGATGCTGCCTGGGCAGCTCCCCTGCTGCCATGGCTGAACAGAGTCCCCAAGCCAGAGAAGTCACATCTGGGGACTGACTTTACAGCACTGGGGCAGTTTCCCAAGGTTGACTGGCCAGAAAAAAAGGGCTCTGAACAAAGGGAGAAATGAAAATAAATTGGGAAAAAATGTGTAGAAAGCTGGGAAGATGAAAGCCAGCAAATGCATGACTGATATTTTATAGTTCTGAGCCCAGTTTGTTGTCTTCAAAAGCCCTAAATAGGGCATCAAATCATTTATGGCACCACTACAAAGCTAATCAGGCTGGTGAAGAACCCGTTATTGGGCGTGATGAGATCAGTTCCACAAGGCCACACATGCATGTGCTTCCCAGAAGGTCCATGTGGGCATATCAGCTGTCAGGTCTTGGAGCAACTGTGGATCTTGCACTTCTGGTGACAAAGAAGTGTCTTGCTTCCTGAGACATCCCAGGCTTTTCCAGAAAGCCCCTGTGTGGCTTATGGCAGTTACCTTTCACAATAATGTCTTTTTAATTTGCTCAAGGACTCTTTGTGGTACCATTAAAGTACCTTTTCAGCAAATATTCTATTACACAGCCTGGAAGCTCAACTAATTAACCATCATGTACAATTGTTTGTGAGCCACTAATGCAACACTGAGGAAGACGATCTGCTCTTGACCACTTCAAAGCCGCCTCCAAGGAGCTCTGAAGTCCCTGGGCAGACAAACAGCCCCTTCCTGCCCTTTCCTTTTCTGATCACACAGGATGTACCTGTGGTAGGAAAAATCAATGCTGGTAGCATAGGTAATATTTTGCTACTTATTCAAATCCTACGGTGATGTTTACTTTGAAGACACATCTTGACAGACAATTCTTACGGTCTGGCTTGTTGCTTTGTACACATGAAGGACTTAGGGCTGTTTTCCATGGACTACCATGAGTTTGAATTTCCTCTTCCCCTCTCCAGGTGAAATAGTGCCAGGAAGGACAGGTCAGGTTTCCAAAAGCCATTTTCCACATGCCTTTCTCCATCCCCCAGCATGCCACAAGCTTAGAAAGCAGACAATAAGAATATGAAAAACAAGCAAACAGTTGTTAAATATCCAGCACTTTTGAGCCACTAAACAGCATTTTCCATTTTCTCCTCAGCTGCATTTTCCCAAATTCGCTCCCTGCAAACAAGGGGTTAAACTGAGTCATGGCTGAATCCATTCCCAATTATACTGCTGAAATGGGAAAAAAAATGGTGGCTTGAGGGTGGGGGGATCAATGCTTTGCTCCCTTGGAACAAATGACCCTGCTCAGCAGTTTGCTAATTCATCACTGTTCCTCTTTAAAAGCAGCTTTACAGCGAGTTTAATACCTTTTGTTTCCCTGGCAATGCTGCCTCTGCTTGCGTCTCCTGTGCAATAAGGCAGGAGGGAGCCCGAGCGGATCCGCCCAAAGGGATCTGACAGCCACGAGTGCCACTAACACCCCTTGGATGTTGGCTGCCTCCTGAACACAGCACAGGCAGATGGGTCAATGGAGGACACCCGGCTCCTCTGCCCAGCACCAGGGCAGACATTCATAGATACATATATATGAGAAATACATAAGCAGGATATAGATCACATGCTCATGTTAAGGGCTCTCCTTTCTTTCCTGCCATTTACATACACAACTTTCTACCATTTTAACTTAAAAGCCAAGTTGTCTTCTTCCTACCTCCTACCTGCAAAGCTCCACAGACCAGCTGGAAAAAATATTTCAGGACATTTTTTAAGCATAGAAGATGTCACAAAGTGAAGGCCAAGCTTGTGACTTGGGGATTTGTTGCTGATGCCTCAAATGCAGATTCACTCACTTTGTGCCAGACTCTCCTTCCCAAAAACCCAAACAAGCAAAAAAAAAAAAGAAAGATCCCTCAAAATTTATGTCAGGCAATTTCTCCTCTTTTATTTGTGCTGTAAACTTTTACTTTATTTTAAACTACAGAACATGTAAGACTTTGGCTGCTTCTATTCTTTGTGGTAATTTGTGCGGCTTCAACCTGAACTTCACTGCAGAAAGGCAAGAAAAAAGGCCATTTGCAGAGAAACTGTTATCCTTAGGCCAAAGCCCTGCAGAGATGCGAGGTGCAGTCCTGGCTGCAGGCTAAAGGCAAGCTCCATAGGAGATGCACCAGCACCTTCAGTCCGAGGTGAGAGCTGCTCCATCCCTAGCACCCAACATTTGCAAATCTGGCCTCAAAATAAACAAGCTCCAACACAGTGACCACAGGGCTGGAGTGGAGGAACCACCTGCTCTGCCCCATGCCACGAACTCTGATTTCCTTTCCTTCCACCATGGTAGGAGAGGGGATGCTGAGAGTCTTCCCTGGTCAAGATCTCCTCTGAACACAAGAGCCAGGGCTTTAAGGCAAACCTCAAACCTGCAGAATTTATAATGAAATAACACTGCGAGATGGGCTCTGTCTCTAGCATCATGGTATTCACACATACTTTGTTGCAAATGAAGTCCAAGTTCCCAGTTTGCACAGTTTTATTCTAGGATATTCCTTGCAGAAAGCTCGCTAGGGCTTCCGCTCACCAGCCTGTGTTTTCCTCTGCTCCCCCTCCCTTTAACCTAATTCACTCCTTAGATGTAAATCTCAGCTGTGCTGATTTGCTAACTAGTACCGAATATTTTAACATTAATATTTTACATTCTGAAAGACCAAGAAGACAGTAGCAGTCCCCACTGCTGCTCCCTGTGTGGGGAGCACCCTGTGCCCCCTCCCCATGACACACAGTAGGTTTGGGGCTGCCCCTCTCCTCCCACTCCCCCTACAGCTCTATGTAACTACTGGGCCTCATGCCTGACTTTTAATGGGTGATTTTTATAGGTGTGACAGCTGGAGTGAAGCACTTAGCACTTGTGAAAATCAGGTCTCTTGTCTCCAAAGCCAACCTGGGCATTCAAAAGCTATTAGGCAGATCCTAAAAAATAATGAGACAGGCTTAGAGACCAGGACTGCTTTAGAAATTACACATTTTATTTGCCTTCTGGTGGTTCTGCCCTTTGGGGCTGTGTATTCATGCCTTCCTTTTTCCCCTTCATAGCAAGGAGAGCTAAATATTTTCTCCTAAATGAAAACAGAGAATCTTCCAATAAATCACCCAGCTCCAGCAACATTTTTTTAAAAAGAAAATACAAGTTCCCCAGACTCGCAGTAATTCACGGGGGTGAATTTACAGGCCCATATCCCTATTAGAAGCAGAGCCAAACCATTCATGGATCAAAATCCCTTGCACTTGCAGTGCCAACGTTTGGTTGTTCAGGTATACTCCAGATAAGAGATGCTGGCTCTGCTTCCACCATCCCCTGGGGATGCTGTTGACTGGGTCCGCCTGTTACCCTGAAGTCTCCCAGCGATCCCAAGATGGACACCTACCTGCAGCAACAAAGCCCATATGCGCTTGAGCTCCCAGGTCCATACCAGAAGTGTTTCACAAGCACATTGTTTCACAAGCATTCTTACAGTGTTGGAACCTATGAAGGACTCAGGTCATGCAGGCTGAGATGCTGCCAGAGACTGTCCCCTTTGGCTGTAAGAGACAGATATCAAGGCTATGAGCAACCTACCCAGTGTTCCACAGGTTTGGGTTGGGCCTTCAGACTCTTAGGGGAGCACTGCAGGTGCTCAACACTAGAATTAGCTCTGTATGTTACTCATTTGGGGCTAGGAGATGGGGGAGCAAAGCATTAAATACAATTCTCATATTATATAAGGCTACCTGAACCAAGCTGCTTGTCTACCATGTACTGAAGGCCAAACTAGCAGCAATATCTTTAGCAAGCTCACACTGGTAAAAGCCCACCAGGCTCCAGGGCAACTGAATAGCGGCATACTCTGGCTGGAGCTTCAAGTTCATCCTTGCAATGACAAAAACCATCACAATGTGCCCTGCCCAAGAATAATCCGAGAGGTCTGTCTGTGTAGAACATAATTTTGAAAGAGTTACACATATTTACCGCCTTTTTCTCCTTTCAAACTCCCCATGTTTCTCTAACAAGAATCCTTAGTAAAACAAACTAGACATACATGGGTTTTCAAAGGCGGCACCAATGCCCTAAAATAAATAATCTTTTAAACCCTTGTGCATTTCAGAAGTTGCTGGGCCTTAGGCAGGAGGAAAACAAGACAAACTGCAGCTGTGAAATATGAAATAAGACACGAATGAGAAAACATTCCTTTCTCCCAAGGAAGTGTATGCAGAGCTGCAAGCATTTTGATCTACCGGTTTAAATTAGACCTTGCAAATCAGCGGCCTCACATACACAGAGAGCTGAGAAACACCTCTTGCTGAGCACATGCAGCAAGGGGCTGTACCTAGCCTGCATCCCGCAACACCACCCGTGAGCAGGAGCCGCAGGAGGGGAGGCAGCTGTGCTCTTCTCTCCCTTTCCTGTGGTTTTACTTAGCTTTCTCCAGCTCTGTCTTCTGCTAGAAGCTTTTCTCTTTCTGCTTCAGAAAGAAGCATGACTGGGCTGTAATGGTTGGGTGCAAAACATGCCATAGAATATTTTTTAATGTTTAAAGCATTTGTAGTAGAAAGTGAGTACTCACACGAATTTGGGGAAAGGAGAAGCTAGTGACTGGGGGTGACTTCCTGTGGCTCATGATTTCCAACCAACAGTCATCCCCACATGGTCAGGTACATTCAGCTAATTTCTGGCCACCAAATGGCATATACCCTGGTATTAAATGAAGTTGCCTCACTTTCAAGGTAACAAAATATTAGTCACTTCCAAAAGCTAATAACTGCATTATACCTAACTAAAGCTGTCTCCGTACATTCGTGAATCTAAGAACCAAGAGTTAGCCACTGCAGTCTTGCCATGTCTGAATGTATATATTCAGTATTTCTTTTTAATTTCTTCAGACACATACAAACTTTCTCTTATTTGTGTAAATGTGTAAGTGGCTTTCTTGAAGAGGGAGACTGCTAGGCTGTGATGAACGGCGTGAAAAGTTGTCTAGCACCCCTGCAGTCTCTCCAAGAGCTTCTGCATCCTTTGCAGAAATGTTATCTCACAACTTCTCAAAGCACCTCAGTAGATCCTGACAGATAAACCTAGGTCTCGTTTAAGTACCAGCGTGGGAACAGGACTATTTGTCTATCCATGCAACAATGAAAGCCACTGGGGACACAACATGGAGGTGAGGAAACACCTACCCTAATTTCTAGCAGTAGTCAGTTGGACCACATCTGACTTCTCTCATTCGCTGGAATCCTGTTGTTACAGCCAACTGTCTTCCAGCAGAATGAAACATGTTGTTTCAAGAGAAAAAAACAAAAGCATACTTGAGAAATATTCAGTCACTTCTCTCAGGATAATACGTGGGAAGGAAAGGACAAATTAGAACTTCCTTGAATGCTTTACTGCTTCACACCATGTGCTGTTAGAACTATCTGTGTGAACAGCCATGAACTACAGGCATCATCAAGGTACAGGCAGAGCAGAGTTTTCTGGTGAGATGTGAGGCAGAGAGAAAGAGAAATGGGTATTATGATGATCCAGAATGCGGATCTAAGTCCTCTCTGCTATGTATGTAAATAAACATCCCTTGCAGCCACTCTTCAGTCCTTCCTGTGACTAGAAGGTAGGCCATGTAGGTTCTCAACAAAAGAGCAATTCTACTTCATAGCACTTTTGAGGCTGCCATATTTCAGTGCCTTCTACAATTAAATGAAAACAAACCTGCTGCTGCATTTTAACGTAGCAGAATCATTCCGAAACATCAATCAGATTTAAATTGGCACTTTCTCAATCAGGACACACAAACGCAGTAGTTATTGCACTGAACTGAGACGGGACAGATTCAAACACTAGTCCCTGATGTGAGATGAAACTGCCTGAGAGATGACGGACCTTGAACCTGTAATACCTGATTCAGAGTTTGCAATAGCTCTCCATATGTGTCTATAGGGCCACACTCACAAGCAGGTCAACTACATGATGCACCACGTCATGCTGAGGAGCAGACAGCACAGCAGATGAGCGGCAGCCTCTGCTAACAGGCTTGCAATGCATCTCCATTCGTTAAGTATCCTGCTTTACAGAGAGCTGAGCATTCCCAAATGCAGAGAAATTTAAGGAATCAGCAATCTGTAAGCGTGTCCTGTCTCCTCAGATCTCAGATGAGTTCAACACATCCCTTTAGAAACACTGAAGAGACTGTCTTCTCCATTTCCCCATCTTGATTTCTCAGAAGGTCACATTCATCCTCTCTTTACCTCGTTTTACACCAGCTCTCCATTAGCAGAGGACTTCTTGATTGATGACGATTCTTTTCCATGAGCCAAATGCAAGAGCAACAGTTGAGAAAGTGGGGGAGAGGGATCTGGGGGGAATGTTGCTACACTGATCTCTCACAATCAGCCATATCCCACTGTTACACTTAGTCCTCTTCTAAGTCCTCTTCTTAGAAGAGACTTAGTTCTTTTCCATGTGGGTGTCAGGGACTTCCCTCACTTTCTTACAGTGAGGAGACCAAAGCAAAAATTGCTGCATACTGCACTTTTTCATTTTCCAGAATTTCATTCATTTTCCAGAATTTTATGGAGTGCATACACACACTGTTAAAATATTATCTGCCCTGCTAAAATATATATGTAATATTAGATCCTCCTCTGATGACTTTTTTTCATTATCTTCCTGCAAGGGAATGGGGTGCCCAAGTCATATTTCAAAAGCTGCTTCTGGAATGAGCAAAGGACAGTACTGAGGAACAGCTGGTTTTGCTCTTTTGTACTCCCATGTATTTCAGACAGGGATGGGAAAGAAAAACATTGTGCAACAATTCCCCTTGCAAAGTTTAATTAACTCTCATTTTCCCTGGTGCTAGCGCACTCATCTCCTTTGCCTAGAATTGAAGGGAAGAACAGAAAGCTCTGGGGGCAAGGGAGGGGATGAAAGCAGCTCCTGAAGCTGTTTTCCCTGTTGGCTGCATTCATGTTAACTGGAGATAGTTGGGTTTGTTGGGTAATTTTTCACATCCCAGAGAACACTGTAAATAAATTCTCTGTGCACATCTTGTTGAAACAGTGAGAGCAGGAAGCCTGGACTCACAACCCCCAAATGAGGTCTCACTAGTTTACTCGACAGCCTTGAGCAATCCATTCCCTCTCTATCCTGACGTGAAATATTTTCCCACCAAAACACTAGAAAAAGCCTCTCATCACCTGGGACCACTGCCTGTCACACTGCTTTGCTGTTCCCTCACAATCCTCAAACCTTCACCTCCCTGATATTCTTCCTGGGAGCATCTGCCACTACCTCTGCACCCTCGGAGCTCATTCAGGTCCAGGGACCTACAGCACAACCAGGTCCCAGCTGGCCCAGTTGTATAGTTGAAGTCAAGATGCTGCTTCTGCTCAGAACTGCCTCACGCTGCTGCCAAGGGAGGCAGGAGACCTGCAGCTCGGGCGCTTCCATCTCCATCTCTTCTGGGGCATGGTAGCTCTAGCTTCTGGCTGCCCATCAAAGCCAGCCTCACTTGTTTCCCATTCATACTTGGTAACGAGCAATCTGAGTACTCAGACGCTTGAACAGAAGGAATTGCTTTCTAATTAGAGGCATGGACACCCAAAGAACTAGCTAATAAGCGCAAACATAATTATCATTAGAGGAGAATTTATTAAGATACTTACAATTGAGATTGTAGCCATTTGTTCTGCCAATAAGCTTAGGTAAAACTGAGGTTTTGTATTTTTTAAACCTCAAATGGTTTAATTAGACTAGTTGAGGATATTTGATACTCCATCCCTTTGGCCTTTCTAAAAATAATCACATCATATGTCCTATTTATTAATCTTGATTTATATCCAGACATCCCTCTATTTCTCTAAGGGGCATTTGTAAAAGTTAAAACGCAGAGCCAGCCAATAAATCCATCCTTGATATAATGAAATGACCTTCCTCGGAAGTAAAACCTATCTCCCTGAAAAGCTGCAGTGGCCTTTGTTGGCTCTGCTGAAGCCAACTGCAGCTTGAAGGATGGCAGCTTTGTCTAAGAGGCTAGAAAAATTGGTAGCTATCATGTGTGAGCGCATTATTAAAAGTGACAATTATCTCCGTATGCTTACAACTGGAACTCCTGATTTTATAGAATATAACATATGCACTGCTGCTGTTCTGGATGGCGTAGCATTAATAAAGCAAACCAATTTCAAATGCCCAAGGCCAGGACCTCAGGGACAGCAGATGGTGCCCAGGATACCCATTCTCACATTAGCATGAGAATAGGGTGGAGTGGGTCACAGATTGCCTTTAAGCAAGCTTTCCTTGTCCACACAATCTCTCGCCTTCCACTAAATGAGACAACAGCATTGTTTGGGTGTTCCTAATGCAGGCAGGCAATGCTTCGTTACATAAAATGTATTTCACAAGCAAGTCAAGCAATAAAGAAATCCACCTCCTGCCTAACTAGTTGCACTCCATAAACTCCATGTTCAAATTTAGGGAACAACAAAAGGAAATGAGAAATCCTTGATAATCTGCACCAAAACAATTTGGGATAAATGACCTACAGGTCTTAAAATTAGACTGTTTTTTCCTTAAGTCACCTCTAGTTTTGTGTGCCATGAACTGCAGCTACAAGGACTTGGAAGCACAAATGGTGACATTTTTGTATCCAACTTTACTGTAGAAAACTACAACACACCCCAAATTCAGTATTGGAACCCGGGCACCACATTTTTTTTTTAAAATAGCATAAAATCTGTGTGCTTCTCTGGATTCAGCATCACAATGGTCCCAATGCCCAACAGAGCAAAACTTAACTCCCAGATTTCAGCATTAATGTTAAACATAAAGCAGCCAAGGCCTGGGCTCTGCTCAGAGAGAAGTTCAGAGCCCAAGTCAGGATGTCATATGTAGGCTATCATGAGACATCATGCCCCTTCTGGTAAGAACTGCTAAGTTCCTCTTTAAGTAACGTGTTTCACAGAACACGCGTATGGGATCTGCCCCAGAACAGTGACCATTAACAGTGAACAGAGCTTTGGCTGTTTAGTGCTCTGTCTTCATGACTGAATTAAGTTACATTTCCAAAGTTAATAATTAATTCTTGAATTCTGAAAATATTAGTCTGCAGTACTCACCAGTCTACTCCTTGCCCCTTTGGATACGGATCCTCAGCCAGTTTCATTTCCTGGCTGGGGATTAACCAACAAGAGACTGTTTCGACACCACTCATCACACATCAGCCAAATCAAAGCTGGCAAAACTCTACCCGAAGTCAGTCTACAAAAAAAGGAAGTGAATGAATTGAGAGATTGCCGACAACTTCGCAAGCTCTCTGCAAGAAAGACACAGAAGGACAGATCTCATTTCTTCTTTTTTCTCCATCCAAGAGACTGGAAGAAAAATAAAAGGCGAGCGGGTTAATATCAACTCTGAAACCCAAGGCATTAAAAAGAGAAACAGGACCAATCCACAGTAGTTTGCACCCACGTATCTTTTCTTTATCAAACATGCCTTGGCCTGCTCAGATCATCTTTGGGATCCTCACGATGGGAATGTCTGAATTGAAGCCTGGCACAAAAAAACACAGGGTTTCAGACAGAGGGTTTATCTTCTGCCTGGCTGGAAGTCCCCAAAGGTAGGAGCCTAGTGCCATCGATTCTCCAGCAAGGATTTCAGCAAGGAAATAAGCCATAGTTCCCCAAGCCGTTCTTTGAAGCAACCTGCTATGATCAGGAACCGGTCCCCAGCAGCACAGGCACACCCCAATCCCAAGAGTGGGTCCACCGGGAGGCAGTGGCAGCAACAGCTCTGCACACAATATGCACTGGCACGAGGAACAGAAGAATATTTTCTGTCAATGTTGCTGTTCTTGTTTCTCATGTAATACAATTTTCTCTCCCTAAAGCCAATGTGCTAATTGCCATCTGAAAACAAGTCATCTCATCATCCTACTTGAATAAATACCCATAGTTCTTGGTCATGACTGGGAAATCCAAGACGCCTTATCTGGGCACTGAAAGGGAATTACAAATTCTGTGTCTTGCTCAGTGTGTCTTCCTCTAAGCAAATTGCTCGAACATCATGAGCTCTCCGGAAACATCCTGGTTGGGCAGAGCTGTGTAAACTGGAGGATATTTTAGGCCATAAAAACCATCAAATGCCCCTAAACTATGAGAGTCTTCACTTGAATGAGGAGTTCAGAGGAAGGCTGAGGATTTTGTGGTAGATAGAAGAAATATGGAAAACCTCCTGGAACAAGGACGGAAAGCTGCTTCCCTGCGCAATCTTAGGCAAGTTGCTTAGGGCTTGGTTTTCAGAACTATTGAGCTTCAAGAATTTCAGTTTTCACTTGATTCCCTGAAAATTGGAGATTTGGCCTCCTTCAGTCAGATCCTTCTGGGTTCAGCATTTTTAAAAACGATATCAAACGAGAGCTTGCAGCACTGTCAGTGGAAGGCAGCCTGCTGAAAATACTCAGCATTATTTAATGGAGAGAAAATGGAAATTTAGCAGCCTATCCTGACACTACCTTTGAAGAAAGACCATTCCACAGCTGCAAGTGCCTCCTGCCAGGAGGGTCCGGAAGACCAGCAGATGCAGAGCTCAGTCCCTGCTCGAGGGGAAGTGTCCCCCATTCCAGCCACTGCTGAGACTTCTCACACTCATCTCACAGCATGAGTGAGTGAAGGGAAGAGGACACACACAAATGCTGCAACAAAACATTGTAATTAAAGATATTACACTGCACATGTGCTGCAAAATCATAGCCATTATGCAGATGGTGTCCAGAAAAGTACTGCCTTTTAATGATATCCAACATTACTTTTTTTTCTGCTAAGTTGCCAAGTTGGGACGGTCCACAGAACAAAAACACACTGTAGCTAAAGCACTGCAGGCAAGTGCTGAATATTTTGCAAAAGCATAAACAGAGCTGTTAAACACTTCCCGTAAATCTCCTCCCCGCCAGGTCTCCCACCTTTCCCCCGCCCGGCGTTAGCATTTCCTCGCAGCGGTGGCTCCCGCGCGTGCTCTCACGCAAGCACCAGGCACACCATGGAGAAACAAACAGCAGGCAAAAATCCCCGGAACGGCCCTTCAGTTTATTCCTCTCTCATCCTTCCTGAGCAAGCTCCAAGCCAATGACACTCCAATCGCAGCTGAAGAGATCAGCAGCAAAGGCTGTTAGCTGTTTACAGAGGAAAAAAAAAAAATCTCAAAATAAACAAGTCCTTAAAGGTATACTATTCCCCCTTACTAAACATTATAGAGGGGCAAACTGAGCAATCCCCTTATCTCCCCCTTCATTAATTAATTCCACAGACAACGAGCAGCAGATAAAAACTGTGAGTTCCTTTGAGCCAATGGGAAAACCCGGGAGACGCAGGCATACGGCTCCCGTCTCACGTGTCCCACGGCCGCCCCGTTTTGCAGGTGGCGAGGCGGATGCCAAGTCCCACCCTGTGACGAAAGCTCATGTCGACTGTCAGGAGCTCGCGCTGCCACTGACAGTGAGAGAGCAGAATATCCCCCACAGCCACCAACAGTGAGAGAGCAGAATATCCCCCGCAGCCGCCACAACCACAAAGCAGCTCCAGTGAAATGGTAGCTAAAGACCGGCCAGCCCCCAAAGCACTGCTCCGATGGAGCTTTTGTCCTCTCTGCCTCTGGCTGTCTTTGCAGAGAAGGAAGATGGTACTTAGCATCCTTCTTCACAAAGATCTCAAAGAGATAAACAGAAATAATTTCCCATCTGGAAAAGGCGAAGCACAGAGAGGTTAATTGAGCAGCAGAGCCTCTCACGCTGCAGCACATTCGTGATTCCAGCCCTGCGCTTGTGGCACTTGGTCAGTGCCACCCCATGCTGCCAGCCCCCATGTGGAGATATCTGCCCTCCCTACACATACCCAGTGCAGGGATCACACAGGCTGGTGACCCCCGTGACAGGCATCTGTATGGACGGTGAGGAGGGTTGTTTCAGGGGCTCTCCATAGGGCAGCTCTCTCACCGCCTTGTTCAGTTTTTACAAGTTAAATTAAAAAATTAGGGAAAGCTAATGTGAAGGATTTGATTCATTGTTTCTCAGCAAGGAACTGTTCTCCATAAAAGGACTAAAACTTCGATAAGGCCCTTGGGCAATGCAAAAATTGATGAGATACATTAAATGTGAGCTGTGGAGCGAAAACGAAGAAAAGGACTAAAACTTTCATTGAGTTCAGTGGAATTAGGATTTGGTTTTCTCTGTGTATCTTTTCCCGTTGCTCTAGTTCATGTTTTCATGTAACTACCTCAGCCTCCGAGGAGAGGGGGACAGTAACTTCTCGCTTGCTTTGCTAAAGGGCTTGGAATGACACAAATATCATCCACCGCAGAATGGAAGAAAGTCACTGCCCTGGACACGGCTGTGCCCGCTCCTCTCACAGCGGCTCTGCTCGGTCATGGGCAGTCCTGGCTTGTCCACGGGTGCGATGGGAGTGAGGCCTCTGATGTCAAGAGCTGTGAGAGGAGGAGGAGAGAGGAGAGGTTCTCTCATGGATGTGCAAGAAAGCCAGAAGCTTGTTGCAAAATTCAGCTGCTGCTGTAGACCTGAGTCCCCTACTTGAGTACTTCTGTCCCAAGCAGTGTTTGCCTTCTTACTCCTAAAACTCCTCAGCTGTCGAGACGCTACAGTCTCCCTAGGCAGTCTGATCCAGGATTTAATATCATTGCTGCTGGAAAGCTTTTAAAAATGAAAAACAATAAACTTCAGAAAAACTTATGAAATAGTAAGCCGATGTCTGAAGGAAAGAATGAGACATAAAGTGGGCAAATGGATTAGCCCACAAGTTCCTCCAGTGTGGGGTCCGTGCTGCCCCCTGCATCAGCCAGGACCAGCCGTTCCAGTTGAGCTGGTGACCCCCAGGCCTGATCTAACGCAGCAGTTCTCTACTTCTACTGAAATAAAGTAGTTCACACCGACCAACAGACAGCAGGTCAGTTTTTCCAGCTGATCCTCTGTCCTATTAGGTAAGATAGACTGTCTGATGATTGCCCTCTGCTAACCTCTACATAAATTAGCCATTAAGGACTAGGACAGAAATTATTACTCAAAATTCAATCAGTGTTTAACTCATTTTTAATGCATCATCATGTGTAGGTCAAAGTGCATTACCCTGCTCAAGCCTATTGGAAAAGATTCCATTAGCAAAACATGACTCACTCTCTGTGGCCTAACAGCAGCAGGACAGAAGAGGAGCAATGGAGGTGGGACGGACGGGGACGACGCAGCCTCGACTGCCCAGGAAACCACTGACACATCAGTCCCGGTCTTTGCTTTGGGTACAGCACGGTACTGGAGAAGGAAATGTCTCCCCCCATGCAAATATTAAGGAATAGATCCACTCCAAAAATGAATCAATTCCTCCCAGGAAAATGTGCCAACAAAACGATTTAATCCATCATGAAGCACTTGAAACTGCAAAAGACTTGCAGAAAAATAAACAGGTGGAAGGAGACACATTAATCCAGGTTTGTAATACCATGCCCAGGGTCTGTCTTATTGCACATTCAAGGCAGGCTGATACCACTATACGGGATCATGGCCAGGCTACAGCCACGCCAATCTCCTCTTCCCATCAGAGCAAATACACCAGGTTCTCAGTGTACCGCATACACACAGGCACTGTCAGCACTGGCTCCAAAACCCACTCTCAACTAGACTTAGTCAGTAAGAAAGCTTCAGATCATAGAGAGAACTGGAAGGGCTGTAGCTGCGACCAGCAGTAGCTACACAAAGGTCCCTTTCGCATCTCTTCTAGAATCACTCCACCTAAAAGGAAGGTACAGAAAAGATAGAGCCAGACTCTTCTCAGAGGTGCACAGTAAAAGGATAAAAAGCAATGGACACAAACTGAAACATAGGAAAATCTCATTAAATACTACATTTTTCACCATGAGGATGGTCCAACACTGAAACAGGCCTCAGAGAGGTCGTGGGATCTCAATTTTTGGAGCTATTCATAGCAGCCTGGACAAGACACTGAGTAACCTGCTATAAATTGATCCTGCTTTGAGCAGAAGGTTGGACAAGATTTAAAGTGATATCTACTGATGCCCATAGGTACTTTAGGGCCATCCTTTCTCTGCTGAGTGTCTGTTTGCATGTAGCTCTTTTGCTATCTAGTGATAACTTGTTTACAAATACCAGGAAGCATGAAATCTGGACATGTATCAGCGTGCGAGTGGCCAGTCCAAAAGCTCAATGAAAGTAACCTACAGGAATGGCAATCAGCCAGGGCACAGTTTGAAGTCAGCTAAGAAATGAATAAATATTCACTGCAGCTAAGGATTTGGGATTTAATGCCATTCTGCTAATGCAGATAAATATTCAGATTTCCCTGGCTTCTGGAGACTAAGCCCAGTTTAAAAGAGAAATCCGCACACAGCATGGAACTTACATTGCTGCTTCTGTGGGCTTTGTGGGCGGAAGGCAGCTGTGGTCCCTGCTTTCTAAGAGAACAAAATCTCTGTAATTCAAATACCTGCATTGGTAAGATGACCCAAAAGTTCTGCTCTTGCTTCCCATGGACTCTGGGCAACCAACACTGATGTGTTGACTACCTTCGTGAGGCTTGGTTTACATGAGACATACACTGAGTCGAGTTGCTTGGTCCTGTTATTCTAGCCACTAACCAGGCTACAGCAGATGTCTATGCACTCCTGAACCTCAGTCAAGCCGGGTTTCCTCCCAGCAGCACAAGAAGCTGGAGCTACCGCCTCTCCCAGACACATCACAGGCAGAAGTGGCCTCGAAGAAATTACTCAGGGGGAAGCAGAATGAAAACAGATTGAATCCTTTCCCCTACACACTCACCAGGACAACTGTTTTACAGCCCACTCCTAAAGCAGTATGTGGCAGCCCGTCTGCACCAGTCAAGGCAGCCAACACAGAGCCACCAACAAGTCACCCCACAGGCAAAGATGCGAGTCAGGGACCTCACTCACGTGCTCCAGAACTTGAACTTCTGCATTGTTTTCAACACATCTTCAGACTTCATAGAAGAAACAGACAAGGCAACAGATGTATTTTTTTTCCCCTCTCTCTCAGAGAGTTTTTGGTCTGCATTATTTCTCTGCTTCTTAAGTTATTTCTTCTGCTCGAAGAAGGTGTGTCCCAGTCCTGGTGGACTCTGCAACCTGCACTCACTCTCTCCTCTTGTGAGATGGTTCCTGCAAAAACCTACAAACACAGGGCAAAGGACCTTTAACCACCTTCACCCATCACACTTGCAGCTGGCCAAGAGCTGAACAACAAAATTAAAGGGCCAAGGAACCACAGCCTATAACATGGCAGAGAGAGGTCAGGCCCAGTTTCCCAGTTCTGTCACAGACTTTTAATGGTCTTAAGCAAATCCTCTCCCTTATACTTTGCTATACATCTAAGTAACATTAAGCTGAGCAGACTTCCGGCAAGACTCTTCCAAGTGCAAGGCTCAGCTGCCAGCACCCAGGTCTAAGGCACTGGAACGCTCTGGGAATCAGAAGTGTACAGCTCTTAGGCATCAAAGATAAAGTCAAAAAGGCAAATGAACACACGTACAAACAGAGCCACAACAGTGTCAGACCTATGAAATGAACCTTCTTTACTCAGTTTGCCAGCCCCTCCATTGCTAAAGCACACAGTAGAGACCACAGCAGCCAACATGCCCTCATTTATGGCCCATTTATCCTAGGCTGAATCTCTATATGACCCCGCAAGTCTCACTCAGATATAACCTACAGACATCTCACTCAGATATAACCTACAGACATACATACAAGTTTCAGCTTTGTGATGGAAACTATTTAACAGTGAGGGTGTGATGGTTTGTTAGGACAGCCACTTCCAGACAGAAAGGACCCCACATTGCCTGTCACCACTTCCCGCTCCCGCACTGCTGCACGCGCTGACGCTGCTTTGCTAGGCCATGCCCAGGTACCACCTCAGCCGGCCCCAGCGGTTACGGCACAGCCACACGAGGGGTGTGAAGCTGTGACCGGCTGTGGAGGAGCCCTTTCCAGGCATCCCCTTCCTGAGGCTCTGCAAGTGACTCATGCAGACAGTGCAGGCCATCCCAGACAGCTTTCAGGTTAAAAATGAAGACGTGCCAACTTGCTGGGAAATGCCTAATCTGTGAGAAACCACTCATCCCAAAACACTGGAAGGGGAAGCCGCTTCCAGCACATCTGGCAGGGGATGAACTCGGCTCAGCCCAGAGCTCTGCAGCACAAGGAGCTGGCCCAACATTGAGGAGCCTGGGGCCACACAGCCCTCCCCGCACCCGACGGGTGCCCTGCTCCAGCCAGGCCCCCCAGGCACCCACACCAGGCCAGGTATCCGCGGGACCCCCTCCAAGCAGACGATGCTGCCGGGAGCCTCGTGCTGCCCGGACCTGCAGCCCAGGCTGTGCCCAGGGAGCAGGGAGGCAGCCGGACCCTTAGGTGCGCTCCCCATTGCTCACAGCCCTGTGGCCCTCACCATGGCTTTGTGGCTGCACGGCCACAGGCTGGGCAAGCAGGTTGCTGGAAGGAACCTGCCTCCTCTACCAGTCGGGCCGGGCAAGCAGACAAGGCAAAAGACAGACCTTCTCGGCGGCCTCCTCGGCACAGGGAGGCTGCACTCGTCCTCCCGGCTGCGGCCGCACTGCTGGCGGGGCCGGGGCGGCTTGCGGCGCCTCAGACGCTCCACATTGCCCTGCCTGCTGGCAGCCACTTGCACTCGTGCTTCCCCTCCTCCTTCCACCCCCTCTTTGCAGGGGGAAAGAGAAGGAGGGGGGATCTCTCTATTATGATTATTCTAATATATTCTGGGGGCTTGTGGTTCCTGCAAGCAGGCGGAAGTGAAACCCGCTTTCGCCCCCCTCCTCCTTCCGCGATGCTCTGGGGCTGGATGCAGCTGAGCAGCAGCCGTGCTGCCTTTGGCCAGCGATGACAGGGACCAGGGACGATGGGGACGCGCTCTGAGTGGCCCTGCCTGGGCTAGTGGCTCCCCCAGAGGCTTGCGGGTGGCCGGGGCATCACCACTGCTGCCAGCCCCTCGTCCGGAGGGGAGGCGGGAGGGGATGCAGTCCTGTCCCTGAAGCGTAGAGGTTGCTCTTGAGCCAAGAGAGGGGGGAAAAAATCATTTTCTTAATCTCATTAAGAAAGAAATCTCCCTGCCACTATCTGATGTCCCCTGGTGCTGCTCCCTGTGCCAGGAGCTGGGCAGTCTCTGAGCTGTTGGGTCGCTGAGCAAGGCGCTGCAAAGGGCTCCATAGGGCAGCGTCGCCCGCTCCGCACGGGTGCAGGGGACACGCACTGGGTGCTGTGTCCCTACCCACATGATCCCGCTGTGGCGCGGCGGTCCAGGCGGCACCCGCAGCGGGGGATGCAGCGCGGGCTGGGGACGCGCCAGGTGAGCGCTGCTGTCCTGGGGACACCCCGCGGCACGACCGCGTTGGCAGCAGCTACTTCACTGCCCCACAGTAACGGCTGTGGCACAGAAGGAGAAGCTGCAAAATGCAGCCAAAGGCAGCAGCCTCTCCCAGCTCCGCAGTGACATCCTGCGGCATGGGGGCACAACTGCTCGGGGCTGGGGACCTCTGCTTTTCCCCAAGGTCCCGAGCTGGCTGGCAGGCTGCGCGCTGGGCATTGCCACGGAGCACCCGGTGCGCTGAGGCCACAGGACGGTGCTTCAGGAACCTAAATCGGGCTGGTTTTGAAGCAGCCTGCTCCTCGTGCTGCCACAGAGCTCCGCTGCCCTGGGAAGGTGCTGGTTGCAATGCTCATGCTCTTGAGACACGGAGCATCTCCTGGGTCTGCAACAGGGACTGTGCAGCGCCCGGTGCTGCGACTGGCCTCCTGCCTAGACCGAGGAGCGGCGAGTGAGAGGCAGCACATGAACATCCAGCTAACTAAGACAAATGCTAATTTCTTAATTCAGCATGTGGTATCATGTCGAAACAGACTGGAGGAACGTTTTACCCAGCCAAGAAGCACAGGAGAGTGATGAGTAAGTGGAACCCTGTCCCTTCCCAGCTCCCCTGTCCACCCCTGTCTCACACAGCATACCGGATTGCTGGTGGCACAGGAAGGCAAAACCTGATGGAAGAGAGCTGGGCACACAGACAGAAAAACAGACCCCACCCATGTGCAGGAGCAAAGGGTGCAGTCGGCACGTCCAGGCACAGTGGAGCTACCAGGGATCTGGCTTCCAGGAGTCACGAACATCTGGTGGCGCCCAGCCTAAAGATGCTCCACAGTCCCTGAGAAGCTGCGGGAGATCCAGGCCACCGTGTTCATGCTGCTTCCACAGGACCGATGAGAAGACGAGGGCTAAGCCCCGTCAGGCTGCGCACCCTGCCGCAGGGATGTTGACAGGTGGGACAAGGCTCTTCTGAATTGCGCTCACGTCGCATCACATCACGCAGGTCCACACGAGAGGCACTTGCGGGGCTCTCCACATCCCCTGCCACCCACTCACAGCACAGAGGCTATTTCCAGGAAAAGTGAAATAGCCAGTGGCACTGTCACTGACTTGGTCAGCAGGCAGCACTCCCAGCCCCACGTGCTGGTGGGTGTCTCATTGCTGATGAGTCCCCAAACAGCCACCCAGCAGAAATGCCCTCGTCCAGTGCAACTGGCCAGACGACTGCCCTCAGTGCTGACACGCATGTGCCTGGACACGGTGCAGTGTGAATCCACACCCTGCAGCTTAATCACTGCAACTGCCTCTGCTTTGAAATAAACCACAGCTGGTGCAAAAGCGAGCAGATGTCTGCTCAGCCATGGAGCTCAGCCTGCTGCTTTGCTCACACTGCTTCCCTACTAAGCACAGACGTGGGGTTTCTGCTTTCCAAGGTGCGAGGCCTGTTGCATCCTCTCCACCTCTCACTGGAGCACTGCAGCCAGCGACAACATGGGGCAAGACAAGACTGGAGTCTGATCTTTCCCAGGAAGTATTCCTGCCCAAGGAAACTTATTTTGCCTTCCAGAGACACAAATAACACAGAACCCATTGCATTTAGAAATAATGGCAAAACTTCTTCCCACAGCTTCGTTTCTTCATGCGGAAACATGCAGAGAATGCTAGTGTGCAGCCCAGCAAATCCAAGCCCTGTAAACTAATCAAGTGATTTCTCTTATGGGCTAGATAGAAAGCAAGACAGAAAAGCAAACAGCTTTTTTCTATTTTAAAATACTTGAGAGGCACACAAATCCCACAGAGATGGGAGCCATCTAAATATATAAAGACAGAGCTAGATAAATGAATCCATCTGTTGTAATCTAGCAGTTTCATAAAACCAATGGAAAAAATTGACAGTTTCATGAAACCAC
Source organism: Eudromia elegans (assembly GCA_003342815.1). Taxonomy (NCBI): domain Eukaryota; kingdom Metazoa; phylum Chordata; class Aves; order Tinamiformes; family Tinamidae; genus Eudromia; species Eudromia elegans. Next base: position 5,395,478 of record PTEX01000032.1, read on the forward strand.
TGAAGTGCTATTGATACTTTCAAGTGTTTTAAATTCTTCTCCAGTGTGTATGAATGTAGGAAACCAACCATCCCCTCCCAGCTCCACACAGAGACTAGAAAAGAGACCAGACTGTCCCAAATATGTTCTGCTATACTCTTTAATTAAAGAAAACTGCCATTAAAAGCCTAAAACAGACTATTAGTAATCTCTCTTTGATTCTGATTTCCAGGATATATCAGTACATACACACAGCACAACCCTGTTTCCATCCAGACATTGCAAAGCATCTTGCAGATGGTGCTGAAGTTAATCCTGCAACACCTCCATGCTATTTCTCCATTGAGGAAACTTTGAGAAGCAAAGAGATTTGCTTATCGCCTGACAGGAAACATTAAAATGTCTGAAATGTCCAGAAGGACATGGGTGTCCTGGGTGCACGTACGTCAGCCTCTCGCCACCAGTTAACAATCCGAGTACTAGCCTGCTTGCAAAAGGAAAGTTAGTATTTTAAGGAATACGCTGAGCAACCCCCTGGCAGTTTCACAGGCAGAGAAAGGCAAAGAAATGGTGTTTTGCTGCAGCCCATCGAGTGCTGCCTTTGCCTGTTTCGGGAATCCCTGCAGCTTGTTCGAAATGCGGCTAGGCAGCATGTATGGAGAGGAGCCAAAGGTTTCCAGACATCAAGGGGTCCTACAACATATAGAGTCACAACGCGGAGTTCCGCTCAGGTATTACTGCACCTCCACAGCATTATATATATTGAATATAGGACTCTGTGGTGGCTATGGGCGTCGGGCACCATCTGGGGAAAAAGCCAGGTGGTGACGGTCCCACACTTCCAGACATCACCTCTTGGTTACTGCTTTAAAGTGATCTTCTTCTTCCTTCTTTTTGGCTTCCTTTTTTTTCCCTTCTAAAACCCAGTAACTGATGTCTCATTATTATTATTTAGTATTTTATTAATAATATACTGTCACTGTGCATTAAAATTGCATATTTCCCCACATAAATGCTACGAGGCAGAAAAAAAAAATCCGCTGTTAATAAAACAGAGAGAAATTCCCAAAGGAAATGAATGCTCTTAAAAAACATAAATTTGATGTTAAAAAAAAAGCACTCTGCTACATTTGAAGTAATTGCAAGAGAAAAATGAAGCAGAAGACTGTTTCTCTTCAAAAATTGGCAATTTTCATATCATGCTACTGATACTTTTAATAAAAATATGTTGCTTTTATTCACTATCACTTCTTTTACTTTGGCTGATGCCGTAGCCAAACATCTGCTTGTTAAGTTAGCAGAGTAAATTGATGGTTAGTAACTCCCAAGTTTCCATAGAAGATCTGCACAGACATTTCCCAAGGAAGTTGCTTTCTAAAGCCATGTAAGGTTGCCCCTATGAGAAGAAGCAGAAAGATTCAGACAAACCATCTGTGCAGACGCTCACATAGGCTGGGCCACTCTCCTAGATGTAGGACAAGAATTCAGGTGAAGGCATCACAGAGCTTGACATGCAGGATTTACACTGAACATTAGATAAGACCATGGCAGAAGACTGAGCACAAGAAACACATGTAAAAGCAATGGGAAGATGGCAGCCAGTTCACTGCTAAAAACCTTAATTCCTTTTCCTGCTCTATCTAGAGAGCAGCAGAGGAAAATTAATAGTTGAAGCCTCTGAGCAGGCTCCTGCCAAACCTTACATGCAGGTGGGCCTTTCTTTATGCCCAACGCATCCTTAGAAGACTGCTAAGCTTTCCTAAATCATACTGCACCGAATTATCTATGTGTCCAATTTAAGAGACAGGTTCCCAGGAGTGGCCGTGTGGGCAGCCGGCCGGAAGGCCGGCGTGTCTGTCCCCGAGCAATGCTGCTGTACCACCACTAAGGGACAGTGTTTCCTACATTTCTACTGATGGGAACAGCAACTCTGCAAGACTGAAGTCCAGTTTTTATTAGGAATGGGCAATGCCTCCTTTTAGAGCTTGAGGTGTTTTATTTTCTGTGATATGTTTGTTTAAGTGAATTACAGACCCATTATGAACTCCCTTGATCTGATATCAGCAGCCTACATGGAGCAATTAATAAGCACATTATAATATCAAGGTAGTTCCTCCTGTGATATTACAAGCGCAAGGATGTCTAGTCCAATATAACCAATTTAGAATCTGATTTTAACAAAAATACATTAACAGTTTTCTAAAATATATCACTTAGGTATATTCCTCAAGATACATTATTTGTATCTAGGAAAACCTCATAAACTGTCCTCAACTGTGTTGGCAATTTAAAGAGCTATAGCCCTGCAACTTGATGCTCTTTGATAGATACCAATTATTTTTCCATTTATATCAAAGGCATTTCTGTCACTGACTTCACATAGGGTGAAGATTATGTCCAACTGATTACTATTTTCAGGGACAAACTTCTTTAGCGGTCCATTTCATGAGGCTTCTCTTATGTCCTGAGAAATAATTTAACCAGCTGGGGAAACTCCACTTCTCTTCATTGCTATATGCTGCAAAGCAGATTCCTGCACAAAAGGGATGCAAGTATCAAGCAATCTTCTCTGAACTTGCTTTTCTGAAAAATGTCTCACTCTTAGCAGAGAGGAACTCATACACTTTATGGCTGAGGCTTACTTCCAAAAGGCCAGGCAGGTACAGGAGAACAGAGCAGAGGTGCCTGCTTTTCCTTGCTTTTACTCGCATGCAGAAGAGAAGTTTCTAGGCAGTCGCTGTTACAGTGCTAACAAATAAGAGGGCCAAGCCCAGAGTGGTGTGATTTCAAGAAAAACATCTTGTTCAGAGTCTAAAACATTCAAAGACATTCAGATATAGATGGCTACAAGATTAGTCATCACATGATCAGGCTGCAACTGTAGCTGCACAGCCAAGATGTGATCTCCTTGGAGTCTCTTTGGCGACATAAAGCATAAGACACATCACGTCCAGTTAAGAAAGAGTCACTAAAAAAGGAAAAAAAATAAATCTGCTTGAACAGGAGGATGCCCAGATCTCAGCAATAGTGCATCTAGTGAGAGGCAGTGGTAGAGCCATGCTAGATAGACCTTTCTGCTACCCACCAGCTAGCCCTGCCCATTATTAACTGCAGAGCCTCACAGATTTCTGCCTGATGAGCTGTTTCAGCTAATTAGAGGCTCCAGAATCAGCTACCAGGACGTCTGAATTACCTGCCACTCGTGTTGGGCTCTGTGGGCGCACGGAGCCGCAGGTGCAGCCCTGGCTAGGAGCAGGAAGGGGCCACCCATCATCGCGGCCCAGCTCCTCCGACTTCAATCACACGGATCGAATGTTTGGGACGGTTACGCGCATGGGAGCAAAAGCTGGCAGTTCCTGTATGGCTATTACCCAAGATATAAAATGTTTGACGTTTTAATTAAGATCTACAATATCGATGTCACAAAATGAGTCTGGAATTACAAGAGCAGGATCTGATGTGATTGTAAAAAGTTCAGCTATTCAATTGAAGGCCGGCGCTCGGTCATAACGAGAGAAAAGTTAAGGTCAGGAGTCCAAGTTCAGGAGTGGGGAAAATAAGAAGCCGAAGGAAACATTATATCCCCCAATAATCCTTGCAGCAGATATGATTTCAGCATGAAAGGATGCAGTCCAGCTTTAAAGTTTCCAAGCAAGAATCATTCTACTATAACTCCACTGTGAGATAAAAGCAGACATGTGATCTAGTAATACTGGCCTCTTTCACTGGTGTTTTTATTGGTGCTGCCCTCCATATTAAAGAAAACAAACACTCTGCTTTTAATATTAAAGATAACTCTAACAGGTCTGCTTCAGAGAAACTTTCTGTGTTAATCCGCCCCTTGTAATACAGTTACCCTTGTGTAAATTTGGAAGGTGGCCTGTAAAAGGAAAAGCAAACAGAGGATTGGCTCATTTTAAAACTTCTTTCCTTGCTTTGTTGTTCTTTTTTTTTCTTTTTTGGTATCAGCTTCTTCTCCTTTCTCTTTTAAAGGGTCATGGCAAGACATCTACTGTACAAGAAAAAATAAAGATGTGACCTCACAAGCAACAGAAGGAGAGAGAGATTTGGGTCCTGCTGAATCCTGAAATTCCATACAGGAATGCATAAATGTAAGAAAGAGCTTGTCCACTCGGCAGATATGTCACCCAGGTGTTAGTGCACCCAGGTATTAGCGCACCAGGGCAAACTTCAGGAGACTGAGTCTACTGTAATTCTGCTCTGAGCCAGACAGGTAACTCCACACAAATCACTTCTTAGGTCTCTTTTTTTTTTTCATTTCTAAAACAGAGAACACAAAATGCACACAAATTTGAAAGCTCTGTGAGCTAAGACAGCACAGTGCACCAGTAGGTACCACTGCCATGAATTCACCAAAGGAGCTCAAGGATGATCCCCCGGTTAACAGAGCCCCGATTGGCAGATGGGGCATGTCCACTTGGAGCTGCTGGAAATCCTACTCCCTTCTGCCCCTTGTTCATGATGTGGATTCAAACAAAAGATTTTGAAAGTAAACCATCCTTTTGCAATGGTAATCTCCTTGTGTTTAAATCATGCAATCGCATATTGCTAAATATTTTTTAAATTAGTTCTGTCAGCTGGTCAAAAAAATCTGGCATAAAAAAAAATGAAAAGCAACTAATTACCTGCAGGAATGGGTTCAAGTGAACTGGAGAGAAAACCTTTCTATTTGCTTACCGAGGCCATGAAGACAGCCTGTAAAACGTCTCATGATCTCTGCTGCAAGAGTTGAACTTCTGAACACACAGAACGGGAAGGTTCTTTGGTGATCAAGTCATTAGCAAATTCTCCCCTTACAAACCAGGCCAATCCACACTAACCAATGAATTACAGTTGATATTGAGATAGTTTAACCAGTAGCTGAAGTGATTGCATGTTGCAGGAGACCAGAAAGTCTGCGAACATTGACCTGTGCTGACATCAAGCAAAAAATAAGGTGTATTTGCTGAAAGAGAAGCTGCAAATATCTTTCTTTACCTGTATCATACCTTTAACTGTATGCTTTTAGGTGTTGACTGTAAGGAACAAAAATATTTACCCCAGTGCTCATCGACGAATGTTTGGATGAGCTACAGCGCAAGACAAGATGCTGTCGACCTGACCACCTAACCCTGCACTGTTAGTAACACCAGGATCCCAGTTATACACAACAGAGTCTTCTAACTGCTTGGGGACGCTATGTCCATCATGAGGAAAACCTTGGGAGAAGGCAAAGCATTAGAAAATGAGAACATTCAGGAAAACAGTTCCTCTTCGGTGCAGAGTTCCTCAGCTGCTGCCCCAAATCCTTTTCTCCTGCAGGAGGGAGACATGAGCCTTGGTAATTAGCCAGGCATCAAAACCTTCCTCGGGAATTGCTCCTCCTGTGAGGCACACGCAAAGGAAAGGTTGTCTAAACACAGCGAGGCTCCTCTCACTTGCTGGGTTATTTTCTTTGTCCCTAGGGGTGCTCCAGCCAGGGGAACTCCAGCTTGAACAGAAGGTGGCTTGGCTTCCTCCCTGTTTTTACAGCATGAGCAAGCACAAAGGCACCTTTTAGATAATGTCCAGTTCTTCACAGAGAAGGTCTCTGCAGTACCAATGGGTTTTAAACTTCACGTCTGCCTTCACTGTCATTTTATCAGGTTACTACCAGGATGTGCCTACATCCTAGGACATCTGGCACACCAGGACCCTAATCCAAAATATACTGATGATGCAAATAGCTAAAGACATTTCAGGATGCTTGGTTTTCTGATTACCTCAAGGAGATGTTGGGAGACCCACATGCAACACAAAGTATATGCTCCAGCAAGTCAGAGACGCAAAAGTAGTGGTCACCAGAGACTTGCACTGAGCTTTCCAGTTTCCAGGCAAAAACTAGTTGTCACCTCCTACGAGCAAGGCTCCAGACAGACCTGACCTTCTGGCCACCATAGGCCAAAAGCCAAGCCTGAAACTTGTGGTGCAGTGGGATGTATCAGCACTGAAGGCATCAGAACTGGGTTATATCTGCACACAAACACACTCCCGAAGTATTTGCCAAGGATTCAGAATAGCTGGGGATTGGCCGCGTTCACATAGTACTCCTAAAGTTGGATAAAATTTAACAGCAGTAAGTTAGGAAACTTGGCCAACTCCAAAACACTACCCCAAATTTGGGCCAAAAATGATGCACTGGCACAGAAATGCTTTAGAAGGATTTGTTCCCTTCTGCTAAATGCAGATCAGATAAGAAAAGCTGGGCTGTGGACTGCAAGCACAGGGGTGCTGCTGCTACAGGAGGCTGTGCTTTGGAAAAGAGTCTTGGTGGCAAAAACTAAGGAAACTGTGATCAAAAGCTAAGGAACTTGCAGAGCTCTGTGAAGCAGCACAGGAGCAGGGTTGCTGTAGGAGCTGAAAGTCTCTCCTGAAGACAGGTCTGGGCAGACAGCACCGCTCAGGAGCTGCTTCTGCTGCATGTCCCTTAGCCACTGCTCTGTATTCCTCACTTGCCCAAATCTAGTAGGGAAAACAGGAAATAGAATGATTATACTATATAAAAACACTCTTTCCAGAGAGTTACTTGGAGCAACACAGAGCGGGAGGCGAAAGGAAGGACAAAAAGCGTGATTAAGTCAACAGTGAGTCTGAAGCCCACAGGGCCGATGTGTGTTGTCAGCTCGCGGCCCCAGCTCGTAGCAGGCTGGGCCACAGCATGCGCAGATCTCCGCAGGGTGCCTGGATGTGCCAGGGCCCTCAGCCCTCCAGTCGGTACCTGGGGTGGCGCAGGGAGCACAAGGATTGCATGGAGCGTGCGGGAGCGGGAGCAGGAGCAGGAGCGGCGCCTCACGGGAGCCCTCCCCTCTCCCACGGGCGTTGGAGGCGAGGGTGAAGAGCGTCTCCCCTTCCCGGCGAGGCGAAGCGGGGAGGATCCGTCTGATTGTATCTGTGACCCTGGCAACTCTTCACAAGCAGAGACAGCTGAGTCACTAATATTTAGAAAAATAACATAATTGACTATATTCAGCCCTGCGGAGGATCCCTGCTGGGTATTCACAGTTCAACATTAGCAACTCAGTCATTTCTGGCAGCTTTTGTGAAGGGCTGCCAGGGCTGGAGATTCAATTAGATGACCTCCGACAATCCCATTTCCACTGCAAATATCTTTAAAAGCAATACGTTAAATCCCCAATAAATACAGTGAAATTGGAGGAGACAACCCTTCCTACCTCATTGAATGTCCCAAATTGCTGCCCAAACCCGGCTAGCTGCCTTGTAGGGTGCTGTGCAGGCATGAGTTCCATTCCCACCACCGCTTAAAAGCTCCTCAAATCTGCAGACGTGACAGTATCACCACTGGATGCACACGAGGACATAAAATGATTTTAAAAAGCTAAAACTGTTTACAAGCATCTTTCTTTCCAATGGGCAGAAAGACTAACTTCTTACCAGCACTTTCTTACCCTCAGACTGCTTTTTTCCCCCCCACTATTAGTCTTTGAATTGTTTTGGAGTAACAGGCATCAAGATGTATTGCGAGATCCAGTGTTTTGCATCTCCCATTACAACACACTGCAGTCAGGCTCTACAATAGCTTTGAATATTTACCTTCTGCTCAGTAATCTATGATAAAAGCGACTAACGTACCGGTAAGGCAACTAGAAAGGGGATTTTTAAATTCTGTTTTACACGTAAGGTTTTATGAGAAGCCCTAGAGTAAAACACCCAACATGGACAATATTTGTTAGCACTATCATAATGAAATCAGCTAACACCTCAATTACACCTTGTAATTGCTTCTCATAACGTGTAAGACATTTCTAATTCAGCTTTTAAACATCTCAGTTGTAAAAGTGCCTGTCTGTCTCCTCAGACTACAAGACTTCATTTCAGCCAACATATTCTGCCCTGTAAGTTTGTTCTTAGCGCACTCTTTTCTTTTGCCTTTTGTAGCCTAAATAATGTTGAACAGCTATCAACCCTCCACCTTCCTGTGCACAACACCACTCGAGGAAATATAAAGAAACAGAGCAGTGCTGGATTCTCAAAATGTCTCTCCAGAGAGGAGCTTAACAAAACAGTATTTTAAATAACATATCCCATTGTGTGAGTTACAATACGAGATGAATTCAGCAGGACAAAACTATAACAGGAGAAGAGCTATTAAGAAATGATTATCCAGAGAACCATGAACTAACATTTTCACACATGGCATTATAATTATTCTTTGTGACTGCTGCAAAGTAGTATAAGAAGGGTGGTTACAGAGAGGAAACTTTCTTTACATATAGTGTAAATTGGGGTATGGAACAGAGACACTGCATGGAGCTGAGTCCTGATTTTTTTCCTGCATGTTCCCTGCTGAGCAGTGCCACAATTAATCAAGCTTTCTAGGTTTTAGTTAATTGCTGGACCCCAATAAATTGGTTTGTACTGGCATTGGTCCAGGCCTGATAATTTCACAGCCTTGAGTTTGGAAACTGCTGCGTGTTCACACACGAACCTTGCGAGCCGGCAGCTGGGGTAAAAAGAATAAAGGAAACTCTTGTTGTTGAGCTTCCAGGAATACTTAAAAAGCCAGTCCACTAACACAGTGTCTTCACTGTTTGTTTATTTTCTCCATGTGCTTTATACTGATTTTTTAATGATGAAGGGAAATCCCCCCTTCCCTTTTTCTAAGCTTTCTCTGTAGCCAATTGTTCTCCACGAGCCATTTCCAGCTCCCCTGGCACCTTGGAAATTTCCACTGTTCCCATCTCCAGTGAACGCTCAGGGTTCCTTTGGAAAAAGCACAGGTATTTCTGCCCTCTTCCTGCAACCTCAAGCAAAGCTGGCGACTGCCTGTAGCACAGCAGTGACAGTGGCAGGAGGTTCTGGCCTGCCAGGTGGTCACCGTGGCTGCCAGTTTGGGGCTCTCCCAGGCACGGGGCCTGGAGAGGGGCACGTCCACATGCTGGGACATAGAGCAAGCAAGCAGGATGCAAGGGCTGCAGCTGTTTACTCGCCTTTCAAAGGATTGAGTGTGCCCGATGTTGGCACATGCCACCTCGCTGACGGCTTTCAGGAGCGCTTGACACCAGCACACGGACTGCACTGCAGCCAGGTGCTAACCCGCCCCGTGGCGCTGTCTCTGCATGGCCAAGGATGGATTAGTGGCTAAGCAGGGTCTTAGGGAAGAAGATCTGAGTTGCGATCGGAGCCTGGTTCAGGTGGCCAAGATGTCATGACGAGCTGCCACAGCAGTCACTGAGATGCCACGGCATGCTGGCAGCTACTAGTTAGGTAGAGCAGTAGCTGTGTGTTGTGTGGGCTTCACCAAAAAATAGTCTCTGTACGAGACTTACATGTAGATGTTTGGATTGTGCATTTGCACTTGATACCTTAGGCAAAAAAGAAAGATCCTTAGTTTGCTGTGGCATCAGCTAAGGTTTCACAGCTCTGTTTTCAAATGTCTTAATGATTTTATGTCTCCCACACCCCTTGCTTTAATTCAATATATTAACATATTAATAATAATATTCAATATATTAATAATCTTTAATTCTAGATTAAATAATGGAAAAGGCATTCACTACTGCTATTAATACTAGAGAAAGAAAAAGTCAAATCTGGCATGACTAATAATTTCCTTTGGGAAAAAAAAGGAAAATTGATGGACAAACAAGCAAAAAGAATAAACTCAAAATCAGTGGTTTCAGTTCAAGATTACAATAGCAAGATGTATCTGATCAAGACTTAGCCCAGCCATATGAGAAGGTAAAAGGAAAGATGGGGTGACATTCTGGACAACTTACAAAGATTAGCCCTTTTACAGTTTCCTTGTAGCTTGTGCCCTTTCCTTGGGCTCTTTTGAAAGTTCAAGCAATAACTGCTTCAACACATCTGGGTGAGGACACTGTTACATTCCAATTATTATTTCAACAGCTGGACAGTGATGTGACACACTGTGCTGAGGGATATTTACATGCAGCTCCTGACCATGGAAAATCTTGATTCCTTCATATTGTCGTGCTCACTTTGACGTTGCAGGTAAGAGGAAGAACTACAGGTCCCAATTACAGCTGCACAGACAAAACTGTTGTGATTGGAATCTTATCAATATCTGGATTAGTTTAGATGACAGGATAATAGAGGCAGTTGCAGATGGGCACTTTGAGATCAATGAAAAATTTCCAATTGTCTGTCACGTTGTTGTTTTCTAACACCCTCTGCAAGAACTGCAGATTCACAGAGCCTTTCTGCTCACTGTTAGATAAGCAGTTAATTAGTCGTGTGTGAGGAGTGAGCCCCCACTCCAGATGAAGTCAGTGTTATAAAATGAACAGGAGGGTGGAGAATGTCATGACCATCCTATGCCATAATCACAAAATCACGCACATCCCGAGCCCTTTCTGTTTAACAGAGTCTGAGAAGATTGCTTGATGAACATCCAAACTCTATTCCCAGTGTGGTGGTTCCAGGGCTGATCCAAACCACAAAAAGTAATTTAGAGATTATTATCAAACCCTGGGAAGGATCTTTAGCATTTTAAGATACATTTTCCAAAGCACTCAACTGAAGTTACAGGAACACAGAAAGAAACTAAGGAACTCATTAGTTTAAAGATTTCTCTCACACTTCTTCAGAAGCCAAAACTTGACCAGAGATAATAACTTTTTCTTAAAAGTGATGGAGGAAAATATAAGGCAGGGAGGTAAATGGAAATTGTGTCATGTGCCTAACATCTCTCCAAACTGAGTGTCTAACCCAATTAAGAAGAATCCACATGGCGCAAAAATGTTTGAGCCTTCGCACGACTCTCCCAAGCAGGAGATGAGAGAGGCTCCCTCGGCACTATCAGCTCCACATGGGACACTGCACAGTGAATGGTGGCCAGCCCAGTCCGGGTAGCAGGACTAGGACAAGAGCTAGGGCATCTGCCTAGGTGGTCACCACGTTGCCCATCCAGGGAGACCCAGCCCGCTCCAGAGGGAAAGGCTCTTTCCACCTCTGCCAATTCTCTGTGATCTAGATCTGCCAACAAGTGGGTAAAGGGCTCAGTTTTATATATATTTATGTTTGACATAGGTCTCACACCTGAACTAATCTCTTCTGAGTCTGCCAGACACCATCATCTTCGGAAAGAGCCTTACAGAGTACAGCAGTAAGTGCTGGCATCTCGGCAGGCTTTGCAAGGCACACTTCAGGCCAAATAAGGAATTTGTCTTTAAAGAATCTCTCTGCAAAAGAATTCAGGTCAAGAAGTCTATAGAAAACATTTCATTCCTCATTATTACTGCTCTGACTATGCACACAGAGTACTGCTCAAACAGTTACAATGGTGTCCTTATTTACACAAACAGGACTTCATATCTGAGAAGGAAGCCGTGAGGAACGTGGTGGAGATGGAGTGTAACAGGGGAGGGCAAACGTGGTGGGCAGGTGATCCTGGAGGGGGCACAGCAAGCCAGGGTCTGCCCAGAGCCAACATAGCACCTATCAAAACCATGCTGGTGCTACAACCGTGATACTCTAGCTAACTGCAAGGAGCCCTAAATCACAGGGATTTGCCACCTTATTTCTTCTCAAGAGACCTACAACCCGTGCCCTGGATTTGCAGCAATACTGTAGGAAACCGATACTCGCATTCCTTACGATGCTCAGAGGCCTGAGGCAGTTTTGCAAATCCCACCGCACGTATGTTCCCTTTGGCTGCTGCCATCGCAGTGGAGATCATCTAAACAGTGACATTAGCACCAAAACACACCCTTGCAGATTGGGGCCCAGCACAGAGAAGATGCCCTTATCCAACTGTAGTAACATGGGAACTCAGAGAGAGGAGAGAAAAGCATACTGCAATGTGGACAGGACATACAACACTGCTCTTTTTTTTTTCCTAATTAAAAGTCATTTTAATGAGGTTACCAAGGGTGTTTTAGTATCTCACCCTCTCCTCAGCAGTGCGATGCCCTATCAGTTTAGCCTCTCTAAGGGTGTAGGGATGCCTTGGGGTTTGATTGCAATAAAAAAATGCCCCATATGGAGTCATCAGCACAACTTCAGCTGCCTGTGAAGCCAGTGGAACAGAAGTGCAGAACTTCACTTATAATTCCTGCACTAAATCCAAGAAACTTCTCTGATAATGCAATCCAGTTTCAATTTACAGCTGACAGGGGATGTACAACACACAACATGTCTTGCTGAACTGCTCCAACAAAAAAAAAAGACGACATCCTTTTGCAATGTGATCTTTGTTTCTCTTCACTTACCTTCATGTTACACCCTTCACTCCTGCATTGCTTGGAGGCATCTGCACCCCCTTTTCTGGGGTAAGATGAGGGTATCCAAAGCGACCCTGGGGTAGGACACACTAGTGTCCCCACATCCCAGATAGCTGAGGCAGCTCGTGGTGTGCTGACACTGCCTTTGGCTGGGCTCTCTGCCGAGCACTCCAGGGCTGGTTTGGTCACAGGTCTGGTCCCTACGTGTTTGGTCTCACAAGCAGTCCAGCCATGTGAGCACCTAAAGAAAGAGCATCTCTGCAGCCTGGCAGGATGTGCAGCCACGCTCTGCCCTCCTTGAGCGCAGACCTGCCCGTCCACCTGAGCGTGAGCAGCCCAGCCCGCCTGCCTTCCAGTGTGCGTTACAGCCACATTTCTGGCTCTGAGTTAATGTTTGTTTTTGCATTTGCTCACTCTCATGGTGGCTCCTCCAGAGCTCTTAGTCTGCAAAGGGAACCGCCACATCCACAACAGAGGGCTTCAAGGAATGAGTTTTCCTAAGGAACATGGATTACTGACTATGCACACCAAACCAAAGGGTGCCAGTGTGACACAGCAGTAAGCATGGAGCAGTGCTTTCAAAATGCTCAGTTCCAGAACATGCTTTCTTCTCCTTTTTGAATAGTGAGGAAGCCATTCTTCACCACACACAGCCTGGCTCACTCATCAAGTCAGAGTAGGAAACACTTAGCAAGTCATCTACCCAACCGTGAGGCTGGTGCAACGCGATTTCACACACATGGTCTTTCCAGCATTTCACTCGGTCCAGTTAAAATGGACGGAAGGTTCTGTTCACTTCCCAGCTTTCTGCAAACATCCACCAAGCCCTGGAGGTGTGTGACCTCCCAGCAGCACTCCCCAAACACCCTGCTCCCAAAGCCGCGGAAATAGGTCATAATTTGTTTCTCCACATGAGGTCCTTTCCTACCTCACCCTTTTTCTCAGATCATTTGTCAAGGGTTCACCCGATCTCTTCTTATTAGTTACAGGGGCTACAACAAGACGGAACAGGAATGTTTGACCAAGCATATAATGTCATGAGTCATGGGTTTAATTTAGTCCCTCCAGAATCTCAATGTGACCTTGAAACCCCCAGCACAACAGAGCGGGGCTGGGTGTCGGCGCAGGGCGCCCCACGCAGCCCCGCGGCCCCGCGGGCCCCCTGCGCCTCACGAGTCCCCCCTCGGGGGGGGGGGACACGAGACGTGTCCGCACGGGGGCAGCTCCCGGCGGGCCCGGGCGGGGCCGAGGCGGGCAGGGCAGGGGGGCGGCGCGGAGCTGCCCCGGGCCCCGCAGGCTCCTCCCCGGCCCCGGCAGTGCCGGCGCGGTGCCCGGCGGCGCGGAGGGGCGCGGGGCGGGCGGACACGCGGGCGGAGGCAGCGCCGCGTCCCGAGCAGCCCGGCGGCAGGTGCCCCGGTGCGCGCGGCGGCAGCCGGCGAGCCGCGAAGGCGGCCGCGGGGGATGGCAACGTGAGCGCGGGCACGGAGCGGATCTGCGGGCGCCGAGCTCCCTCCGGGCAGGTGAGTGGCGTCCCGGCGCTCCGGGCCCCCTGCGCGGCTCACGGTGCGGGGCAGCGCGGGACAGGGCCCGGCGGGGACAGCGAGCCCCGCTCCGCGCCGCCGCCTCGCGCGGGACGCGCCGATAACCAACAGGTTAAGCCCGACCGAGGTGCTTCGCATGCAGGGATATTTTTAGGACGATGCCCGTTGGGGAAACGAAGGGAGTGTGCTAACAGTGCAAAGTATGTGTTTATATTTGGAGTAACAACAATGCAGAAATTAAAGGGAATGAGGAAAGACATCAAAAGTCCCGTGCGAGCTGTTAACTCCTGCGCCTCCCTCCCTGCGCCGCAGCGGTGCAAGCTCCAAACACTCCTGCCTTTGGAAGACATTTAGTATGGCCGGAATTCTGAGCTCTTCCTAACCGACCCGGGAAGCAGGTAAAGAGCTGCACAAAGGATTATTGTGCTCCGCTTATAAATAATATTTGCTTAGGGAACCCCTAGAAAGGCCGAAGTATTTGAACATTCCCATTTCTGTCAGTGCCAGGGACGTGCTACTGTTGTTTGCAGCGCAGGCACGATGTGCTGGTATTAAACGGCAAGGTTCTCGTCTTAAACAATTCCTAAAAGTTTGTTTGGCTTGCGAGTGCCTTGTGTGATTTGATGTTGAAAGGAAAACATGACTTCAGCTTTTCTTGTGAGGTTGGAGTGTTATTCTCTGCTTCCAAAATAAATGGAAAATTGTATTTTGTTGCTGCATAGGGAGGGTGCTTTCCGAGCAGCCTTGTGCATGTGGATGCTCTGGGGCTCAGAGCGTGTTATTCCGAGCAAGCCTGCAGAGCATGGGTGCTCCATCAGCCACGGACAAGGTCCTTTTGGGATGGATGTGTTTTGGGAGCGCTGAGGGCGGGAGTGAGGCTCCCTCTCCCAGGTCCCATAGGATTGTCCTGCTAAGAGATGGGCTATTGAGGGCTGGGGAACTTGCAGCGATTTCTTTATGGTTTGAATAACAGTTCACTTAGTTTCTCTAAAAAATCCATGTGCTAATGTTAATTCTACATGTACGTGTGTATCAGTCTTGTGTATCAGTCAAATGATTCTATACAGTACTTCTATTAAGTTGAACTCTGAAGAGGCCAAATAGTTTACAAAGCAGATTGTTTATTTTTCCTATAGTGAATCTCTTTTTCACTTTCAGAAACTCCTTGTGAATCGCCTTGCAGTCCTTTCCAATGTTGTAAATTTGGGGAAGATAATACTTTTGCAATGATCTCTGATGAACAGTAAAGAGCCTACATATTTCTTAATTTAGAATCTTATGTTGGCAATTAAATACATTTTACTTTAGTTAATTATTCTCTCATTTTTGAGTTTTTTATTATAAAATAGTTCATCTTTTAAAAAGCCAGAAAAAAATGTAAGCAGAATGGTGCTTGCAGCAAGCACAGCACTATCTCAGGCTATGATAAATCAGGCCGTGCTCCATGTGCGAGGTTAGGAGAGTAAAGATGTACAAGAGTGAGGATGGAGTGCCATTCGCAGCTTGTACTTTCCGATTTCAAGGTGACGAAAGGGTTAACGGTAGGAAAATTAATTACATGCAATGGCAGAACAATAGTCTTTGGGAGATGGGGGGTGAATTCAATAGTGGTGGAAGCCCATTAGATTCAATGAGGAAGATTCTCACTGACTGCAGCATGGCCAGCATTTCACCCCAAGTCTCTACTGGCACTTTCTGGGGCTAATGCACTGGGAATATCCATGGTTAATTTTATGTTACAATTGACACCTGTATTTCCTTATTATCATTCAAACGAGGTGTCTTCCAAGAATATCAAAGTATTTTTCCTCATGAAAGAGAACTTCATGAGTTCAGCCTGCTTCCCACCTGCGTTTCTCTGTTGGGGAGCAAGATAAGGACTAGGGTGCAGAGTCTATGTTTCAGCTTTTAAGAAAGGGAATAAGGTCCCTTTTCCCAGTATGAAATGATCTAAAGCTAAAGCCGTTTCTGTTGAATGAAGGTATCTGATGCAGATTTTTTTTGGTTTGGGCACTTTCAGGATTCTGTGTGCCGGCTGAAATCGAGTCAGAGAACTTAAGTATCTTACAGCTCCTAATTTAAGTTTTGTCCTTTTCTATTCAACAGCTCCCCATTCTCTACTTTGGAGGGTCCTTCTTTCACTTTTGTTGCTAAAAATGAGAAGAAAGTGGAGACTGGAGAACTTTCACTTTATCTTTTTCACTGTGCTCTGTCTCCTTTTCCTAGACGGAGGTAAACTAGAACAAGTAAAACGTAAGTAACTTTCAAACCCTGCTGCCGCATTCACTTGCAGTTGGAGTTTTCCTTCCATTTGACAAATGTGTTTGGAAATGATCTTCAAACAGCGCTGTTCTGAGCATTGGGGTGCATGGGATTGCATTTGGAGCCTGCTCACAGCCTTCCTCCTGCTAATCCCTCATTTAGGAGGAGCAGGTCGCACCCACGATCGGGGTGCCTTTCCCTGAAGCCAAGTGGGCTTCATTGTGACCCAGGGAACATAACACATCAGCTGAAGAATCTGTTTAATTTCAAATGCTCCGAATCAGGAGAGTGCTTAAAGCCATTTTAGTGACCTCTATAAACATCTGACGGATTATCTGGATTTTGTCCCATGTGTAAGACTATTGTGCTGAGGTTTTCAGCTAGCATAAAGCTCTTCCAAGACTGCTCTGTGGTGTTCCAAAAACAACCTCATATGAACTGGATTAGATATATCCTTTGAGAAAATTAAAGGTCTAAGCACTGTCAAAAACTTGATGACATGCATTGAAAAGAACACAAACAAAGCAAAGGGAATATTTCTACAAAGCCTGTCATCCGTGGGAGATGTTAACACGTTTCAGAAAGCCTGGCAAGGAGGGATAACTACCCACAAAAGTCCGTAGGAGTTCCTGCCTGCTGCAGCCTTGTTAGTGGCTATCTGGAAGGCTTTCCCTACCTGTGCACGTGGGTCTTGGCTCTTCTCTTGCAGAGCACATTGCCTGCACTTGAGAACTAGTTAAAAACTTTAGCTCGGTGTCAGCAGCTTCTGCTTGTAAGCAGGTAGATGAAAAAGGAAAAGAAAAAAAAAAGAGAGAGTAAAAGGGAGGAGTAAGGGTTCAGAGACAGCCTTCCTACTTACAAGCAAACACTGTGCAGGTCTCCCTGCTCAGAGAAAGTGGAGGGAGAAATCACTAGCCTGCACTTCAGGCAGCTGTTTTTCCAGACCCTGCATTTCACTTGTCAGACTGCTGTGCACAGTGAAAGCAGAGCACTTTGCAGTTGCTAGTAGCAATCCCTACCTCTCTTGCTATCTCCTTTTAGCCCAGGGAATATTAAACAAGCTCCTTTCGTGGGCTGTCTCTTAGAAGAGAGACAGTTTGATATTCTGAAATACCGTTTATACTGAGGCTGGTGAATCAAGCTGTTCTTGGGCATCATTAAGATAACAGCAAGTACTTCTCTCATAGCCATTTTGCCCTAATAAAATGCTTTCTACTGAAGAGATCTGAGGTTTTAGTGTAGCACCATAATGTGACAGTAAGAAGCAGTAATGTCTGGAAGGTGGATGGACTCCTGCAAAACTATATCTGAAAGATTAGATATGCTTAATGGAAAGCAAGATCTTAAATGGAAGCTGATATATTGGTTTGAAGAACCCAGCCCAAAGTGTTTTAAAATACTGTGGCAAGCTTTTATTTGACTGGATTGTTAAAATACGATGATACTGAATATCTGTGTAAATGCAATGAACTCATCTTCCATTTGTAGTTCTGTCTGCTGTAGTGCTTGGGCTTTTTCTGAGTGGAGGCAGTTGCTTTGGCTTTGCAATGAACAGGTTTTGTTTCCTATGAACCTGTCTGAGTCATTGAAAGTTTTAATTTTGTGACCTAAACAGGATCTGAGCCTACATCTTCCACAAGTGAAAGGCCCAGCTCCCCCTGTATGAAGCTCTTTGGTCAGCTGCTTCAGGAGCTGCAGCTATGGAGAGGATGGAAGGTCATTTTATTTATGTTTGGGAAGTTAGAAATAACAGCATTAAAAACTAAGGGCATCCTAATCACTAAGTGTGATTCTCCAGGGAAGGCAAAAATGTAATTCTTCACCAAATTTTGCCTATCAAACTCAAACATGGTCTACAGAGAAAGCTGCAGACATGAAACACGGCTGTGGAAAGCATGGCAGGGGATCATTTGTTCACTGCTCTTTCATTTCTTCCCTGTTTTACAGATTCAGATACGTACTGTGTGTTCCAAGATAAGAAGTACCGCGTAGGAGAGAGATGGCACCCTTACCTAGAACCCTATGGCCTTGTTTACTGCGTTAACTGTCTCTGCTCAGAGGTAGGACTCTCAGCTACTGCTCTTAAACTTCTGCCTCTTGTTAGCTGGCTATTAGCCTTTACCTCGTAGCTACCCCAGGACAGAGCCCAGCCTGGTTTGCTCCGGAGCTCTAGTTTGTGCTGACTTTCCAGTAGATTGTAGGAAATAGAGGCAGGTGATCCCTGCCCAGGGAGAGCAGTAACAGATAAAGCTGATACTGGCAGAAATGCTTGCACAGGACAGACAAGAAGGCTCCTTACCCAGCCACAGGCTGTGCTCCAACAGGCAGAAGAATGGAGAGGGTTATGCAGTGTACCAATTTGGTTGTGTTTTGATCTAAAGACAGTGCCCACAACTTCCAAAAGGCATTTCCGCACCCAGAGCATCTGCTCTCTTACCGTGCTGAAGGAGGAGCAATGGGTATTGCCAGTTATAGACACCTCGGAGAGAGGAATGAAGCAATGAAAAATGAGACAAGGACAGACACGGGGAGCAGCGGGACTTGGCAAGGACATGAAAGGATGGGCCCTTTTGCTGCCATTAGCTGATGCCTGATGCGAAGACACAGCAGTCAAGACCCCCTAAGCACGTCCTATGCAGCTTGGCGGGGACAGGAAAATGAGGGCAGAATCTGTCCCTTGGAGTATTTTAAAAATGACTAAACAATAAGGGATCTTAATCACTAACATATGAGACACTCCAGATGCTGAATTCTGCCTGCTGTATTTAATGTGAAAGAAAATCTTGGCTATTCTCCTCCTGCAAGTGTAAAATATTGGGCCCCTGTGCAGGATTTGCTCTGAGGGATCTGCTACTACACTGTTGTGCAGAGATACACAAACAGTAGCCCACAGCTTGGCTGCATCTCACATCTGTGCACAGAGCATCTGTAGGAGCATAAGAAGAGGAGGAGAAAAGCCTTCCTTTTGAACTAACAGGAGCTTCCATTGCCTGTTGTTGATCTGTGTGCAAAAGCCTAAAGCTCGCTCAGAAACAGTATGCGGTAAAACACTCATCAAACTGCTGGAAGGCTGTGCCGTGGGTGGGGATGAAATTGCTGGAAGCCCCAGAGACGTGGACACAAGTCATTGCTCAGTGGTTTTCAGGAAGATGTTGGAGAGTCTGGCGGGCTGGAGGAGCACATGTAACCTCCCTGGGGAGCAGTGCAGTGCCACACGGGCCATGCCACGCACTGCGAGTGTCCACAACAGTTGTAGTTTGTTCCTCTCCTGCTCACGTGCACGTGGAAGACCAGAGTGGCAGTGGAGGGCAGCGAGAGGAGCAAAACTGGAAGCTCTGCTTGCTCCTTGGCTCTGGGCTCCACTTGTCACTGTTTTACCTCTGATGCACAGTGAAGGAGTAAGAAGCAGCCAGGAGAAACTAGGTGAGTGCTGGAATGGGATTGTTTTGTTGCCTGGGAAGAAGTCCCCAAGGAACATCCACAGCATCCAGTTCCAGCCTTTTCTTTGAGCTTTGTCCAGGACAAGAGAAGTGCCACCATAGCACTGGTCTGCAGTGAGAACTCCAAATCAGCAGGAACTCTTAGTCATTATTGATTTTTAATAAAATTAAGGCTATATAAGGCATTAGGTAACACCCCATGGCCACAGGCACAGACCTTATAACATTACAGCATAAAGAAATGAAAACAGAGTTTGCCACAGATGGTGAATAAGAGAGCTGAGTGTCACCCACTGTGACCCCCTGGCAGGACACCAGCTACACAGAGGACATGCACTGAGTCTGGACCAGCATCTCCTCCCTCACCCTGCACAGAAAACCAAACACATCTCCAGGGCTCTTCCTCAGCCCTGGGAGGACCACAAGCCCTGCAATGGCTGAGGGGGATCCCAACACCAGCTCTACCCAGTGCCCCCAGCCCAGCACACACACTGCTGATGTGCATGCAAGGCAAACCCAAGCAAACAGAGGCCAAATTATGCAGCATGGTATTAAAATATCCTGGTTTTGTGTGTGTAGTATTGTTTTTTTACAAGTTAGAATTTACACATTTAAACCAGAATAAAACTGAACATAATTCAGTGTCCTCGCCCCACTCCAGTTTCTTCCCCTCCCTACATATACAGGGGAGACTGTTAATTCTTATTGTCTGCCAAATTAGAGCCCTCACAATTTGCTAGATCATTATTTCTCTCTTTAAAGCACAGCAGCCTCCTGCTTGTGTTCAAAGTCAGATTGGCAGACTTCAAGGGCTAAAATAAAAGCCCTTTGCATTTAGCACTGATAGGAGGGCTGAGAAGAGCCCAGTGCAGGTATCCGAAGCAGAGACACTCTGACTCACTGGGGGTTCTTGCAGCTTATATCCCACTTGAGACTCCCAAATATCTCAGTGAACCTCAGCATGAGTCCCATCAGGCACAAGCATGTGGCAGGAGCAGTAAGTAAAAGGGGAGGGAGGCTGCGGTGCGAGAAGCCCCGTGGCCAAGGCCACCAGAGACAACAGCCTCCTCTGGGTTCCAGTGCTTACAGGTGCTCTGTAGTCCCTGTCGCCCAACGAGTCAGGAGCCTCTGCTCTGTAAAGTCAGTATATTTCATTTCAGTCCTTATATTAGAGAGAGATGCCAATATCACTTTCAGAGCCCCTTTCAGAAATGCACAGACATAGTCTGTGGCTAGTAGTAATCTGCCAACAGTGTGATTCTAGCTTCTAGTCAGCAGACGTTGAGAAGTCAAAGGATTATTTTGAAGGAGGTGGCTAGAAAAGCTGACACATAAAATCTCAGTCTGCAGCTCCCCTGGAACTATCTCAGTGCTCCAGAAAGTGTTGGAAAATGAAGTGGTCTTGTTTCTAATGCCACCCAAACGACAGCCATAGTATAGGATCAGTGTCCATGCTGAGAGATCTTTCTTGCGATAAACACGAGCTACTCAGAGCTAATTTAGGAGGATGAATTATAGATGGGAAATGGGAATCTGAAATGGATAGTCTTTTCTGGTTACAGATACCAGAGACTGAAACTTCTATGTATTTTAATTATAAACCAAACTTAGATATGGTCAGATAGAAGATTATGTTTGTGACATGAATAATGAACACTATTCTCAAGACTTGCTTGTATTTCTTAGAAAAATGGCTACTTCCCAACTAGTGTTCTATGTGTACCAGGGAGCCCATCACAGGAAAACAAAAGACACTCCACAGTTTTCAGGAAAAAATACAGACACTATTGTCTCTTTTGGGCTTGAACTAACCTTCAGTAGGGGATATCTCAGAGACCTACTAGACCTGCTATCACTGTCTTAGCTCTGCAGAAGCTATTCTTCAGCATACTCTGCTCTAAAGAAAAAATGGATGAAGATTGTTGAAATCCACTTTAAAGTACTTCCTATCATTCTAATGGTTGTATGGGTTTGTGCTGCATTCTGACCTGCAGCATAAATCCAGAGGCAGTGGAAGCAGGCTGTGCTTACCGCAGTGCGAGTGAAATCAGAATGCTGTTAAAGAAAAAAAGAATGTTTTACAAATATCTTGGTGTAGAACAGAGAGCACAGAAACTTGCAAGTTGGCGCATCCCATTACAACATTTTTTATGTTCCACCTGCAGAATGGAAATGTGCTGTGCAGCAGGATACGATGCCCAAGCCTACACTGTCCTTCTCCCGTGCATGTACCCCAGCTGTGCTGCCCCCGATGCCCAGGTAATTTATATTAACGACACATGGTGCTTTCTGCAATTGCTCTTTACTGTGCTGAGTAGCAGCAATTGTGAAATGTCTGTGCTAGAAAACTTCTGAGCAGTAAATGTCCTTCTGTACCTATACAGGTCAAGAGGGAGGCTTGTTATAGAGTATTTTCTATAGTGGCTTCTTTTCAGAAAATCAGAAGCATAGGTTTCGAGAGGGATCAGATAAGCTGCTAAGTCTGGACCCTCCCAAGCAGGCAGAAGGCAGAAGTTCATTCACGGAGCATGAGGCGCATCCCCTGCCCTCCTCTCAGCTCCATCACAACAAACACCCAGTCCCACAGACCCTCAGTCCCTGCTTGGTGCTTTCCATAAGAGCAGGCTAAAATACATCATTCCTTGCAATGGTTCTCTGTTAATACGTAATTTGAAATTGCTGTGGCAAATGTGCATTTGTATAATGTCACTATGCAAGCAGCCTGGTAAAGCTTGCCTTCTACCTTTCGTACCCAGGCATAGCTTCATAATGACTAGGCACTGTTGTAAATCACAGAAGCAGTGCTGTGGAAGTTTATGACTATATAAATCCAATTGGATACTGTATAGTAAATTCCTCCAGACTGTACATTTATTATATGCTCATTATTAAGAACCAGTGTATGAAAGCGACTGGGCAGGATCTTTCACGAGGCTGTTCCAGCATTCCCGACATGGCCTAATGGCTGCTACATCTGACTGGGGCTTTTCCCTAAACGTCTCTCCTAGTGGCACCCCTCATTTCCACATATAAAAGAGTATTCATGCAGCGTCATGGAAAGGGGTTTATTTGACCCGCTCCAGAGAGAGTGTCATTGTCTGAGGAAAACAGCTGTTTCCTGACCCAAACCTGTGAACAGAGGGTGGAGGGACCCGTTAGCTGCTCAGCAGGGAGTGGAGCAGACCTGTTGCTCTCACTGGAGCATAGCTGGAATCCACCGATTAATTTTTGGTAGGATTCATCAATCCACACATTGCTGTTTGCATCTGGAGAGATGAATCCCTGCTGTTTTGGACACAGACACCTAGATTGTTACTGTCTATAACTGAAGGAGAGGAGTCCCATCCTTCCTGCAGCATATTCCTGCCTTGTCCTGGAAGAGTACTTATGTAT
This sequence comes from Eudromia elegans, assembly GCA_003342815.1. Taxonomy (NCBI): domain Eukaryota; kingdom Metazoa; phylum Chordata; class Aves; order Tinamiformes; family Tinamidae; genus Eudromia; species Eudromia elegans. The sequence goes on from PTEX01000032.1 coordinate 5,418,335, forward strand.
ATATATACCATAAGATAGTAACAGCTGTTTTTAACAGAATGACAGTTATCATTGAAAGGATGCAGCAGCTTCCAAACTTAACATGATTAATTCCTGCTCATCAGGGTTTTCTCCAAAGCATTTCCTACTGCTTTGTCTTTTCTATCTTATATAGTAAGCAGTGCTTCTTTGCATAGACCTCTGTATATTCAAGGAAAGCGATCTGATCCAATTTACAGATAAGAATGCATCTTAATTACTTCACTGTATTTTAATAGCTTTCTATCACAAGGCATCTCTCTAGTGACTATTGAGGGAGCCCAGGCAAAAAGTTTATGCTAGATACTTACTTTTTTTGACAGCTAAAACTGAAAAAGGGAGATCCCACTCTTGTATGTAATTGGCATTTGGAACAAGAAGTGTTTTGGGTTTTTTTTAATATTTGTTCAGTATTTAGTACACAATCATAAATGCTTCTAGACTGATTGTAACTGATTTAACTGCTTTTTGGTAGTGAACTCTCTCTTTTCCCAGTACGTCTGGCTGTCAGTGTGCTGATGATACCAATGGAGAACCTAAGGCATTCTGCAGTAATGCCTTAGGGAGACAGAGTAAGGGCCCCAGTAAACTCTCCAATATCTCTTATCAGATAAAGTTCTTGTTATTCAGAGAGTCTCCAGCAAGCATTTTATACTGTGTTTTTAAACTGATGAAGTACTGAAAAATATCAGCATGAGCCTTTCCTGAATTGTGATCCATTACTTCTCTTCACTCCTCTTAGAATCCAGCTGTAGTCTATCTGCCACATATGATGAGCTGTTAAATTGCTGGAGTATGAGCTGGGCATTAGAAAATATGAGTAAGAACGCCCCTAACCAATATTTTTTTCCCTAACTGAATGTGTGATTCAGATATAGATCTGCACCAATGTTAGGCAAATCACAAGAATCTCCTGTGACTTCCATGGTTATTTGTATTCTGCTTTCTGCAGTGATTACAGGTCTCGTATTTGGATGCTCTGCGTTCAGTGGTAATGTTCATGCCTGACCTGGACAGGATCTCCACCATTACTCTTGCACATCCCATTCCACTTTTCTGTTTCCATGTGTTTGACATACATCCTTTGTGCAGCATCCCAGGTTACACTGGAATTTCACCTCTCAGGTTCTTTAGGGTTTTTTTTAGTGGAAGATGCCTAAGCTCTGGCCATTAGCCATAGATTTGAATCACTCTCATAAATGCTCGTTACAGTCTGTCACATATATTTGTCCTCTGTTTCCCCAGCTGCATTTCAGAAATGAGCAGTGCTAGTGGCAGTGACCTCTGGCTCTTCCTCCCACCTTTCTGCAGGCCTTGTAGAGCGTAACTGCCCAAAGAAGTGCCTCCTTATTTAATAAGCAGGGGTAATGCCAAGAGGCAGCATCTTTCATTGGAAATTGAACTTCAAAACCACCTAAGTGGAAGAGCTGTTGAAGGGATTTCTTTGAGAAAAGTTGGCATTGCTCCCTCCCTTGGTATTAATGTCTCCAGCAATCCATAGTGACACTGGTCTTGCTGGCACAAAGGGATGCAGTGTTTGTATCCTGTCTCCCTAGCACCAGCCACCATGAATCCTAAATACTTGTCAGACATATTATGAAGCATCTTCCACTTTTTGCCAGTGGTTTGTCCTACCAATTTCTACCAGATTCATTGCTAGCTTTTTCATAGCTTGTTGAAACTTATTCTTCACAGTTTGGGCAAAATCCAGACCTTGCATCTTCCACTGAACTAAATATTCCTCTGAAAAATATTTTCTTTGTTATCTCCATTAAGATTCTTATTATCACACACATGACCAACAAAACCAGCTCCCCATCTCATCGGGAGTCTTTTTGCTCTTCTTGGTGAGCCTCAGCTGGACATTAGGTGCTCTGGTGCCCTTCCTGGCAGTCTGCAGTCAGATATGCTAAGCTGGGCTAAGAGTTATGACCTGAGCTGGAGCTAGAACTGCACATTGTAGAACAGCCTGAACTGACATCTCCCACCTCAGGATACTGCAGGCAGCCCCGAGGAGAGATGACCTATGAAGTGAGGGAGATAATTCACTGCCCTTCATAGAGCTGGGTCAGCTCTGCTGCTGCCTTGCCAAGAGGACTTCAGACCTGCTCCCTTCTGTCATGAAAATAAGTTTAATATATAATTTCCTAAAGCATCTTTATGGCACTATTATGGACAGTGCTTTTACAAACAGAACCTTTATGCTAAACTGTGCAGATGCTACATGAATGATTGTCACTGAAAGCACGTGGACTCTTGTTTAAGAAATGAGTTTTTGAATACAATGGGGAACATGTAAATACAAGATAGAGCAAGCTTGAACCAGAAACAAAGATGCACAGTGCAGGATTTAGACAGGGTTTCCATATTGCATTTCCTGGTTTGATTTCTCAGCGGATTAGACTGCATGCTGATGGATGAATCAGCCCATCTGGGTCCAGTATTTTTTAAGCTTGCTGCCATGACTTAACATACTGGCTTCCAGGAACATTCATGATTAGTAACATATTTATGTCTAGGCTTCTATGGTACTATGATTTTTCAGTCTATATTGAAACCAAACTACTTTTCTGATGTACTTTTCGTTGTTCCTTAGATATTTCAACAGCAGCAAAATGCCGGGTAGTACATATATAAATACTTGGACCAAACACAAAGATGGATCAGATCAGGTACCTGACCATTGTGGTTTGAGACTAAAACCTTAAAATAAATGAGGCTACTTCTACAGGATAGACTGCAGCTTCACTTAGTGATACCCACACCTCCAAAGTGCAAGCTACTTTAGAGCCTGGATGAGGGCAGAACACAGCTCACTGCAGGGTAAAACCCTCTTAAGAAGCACATGCCTAAATTCAGTCTGCAAGATGAAAAATACAGTAACAGTTGTCATTTTATGAAAGACTTGAAAAACTATGGAGAAATCTTATAAAATTCATCATTAGTGGAAAACATCAAGAGCAGCTAGTGATTGTGATTAGTTAATTCTGAGTCCACTACACACAGCTGATGGGAGCATCATGTTTGATGCATCGAGAGTACTCTGACTAGTTGGGATTAAGGATCTTGGAGAAGTATCTCTGTATAAATTATTGCTTAAGAAAGGTTAGATCTTAGCAGAAATGTTCAGATGAAGAAATCAAAGGCAGCACAAACAACAGTTACATTTGGCATTAAAACTACAACATTGCAATAGCTGTGGGTTCTACAAGTACTGTGAGCAGAGCAGCCCTCACATAGCTCTGCTGTATTTATCAAGCATTAGACCTGGAGGAGTTCAAACATCTGACTGAAACATCACCTACAAAGTCCAATCTGTCAGTGATGGGGTAACGTACCACATGTACAAACGAAAATCTCTTGAAGTGTCTCCGAAAAAATATAGTGCTAAAAAAGTGAGGGAGAATTCAGTGTGCAGAGTGATCTGCCAAATTACTGTTTGAATACAAAAGCAGGAAGGAAACTTTTATCATCAACATTAACGCTGAAAAGCCCTAACAATATATTTTATATTTATATTTAATATTGTTATGCATATAACATTGTCTATAGTTTTGGAAGTAGCAGGATTGTTTGTCTGGTAATATAAAAACAGTCAGACCCCTGGAAATCTTGACTACTTAAAACCTTTATGCATGCTTCTGTGTGAAGTGTTCATGCAGGGAACACCTATCTATATTCCTTACTTGCTGAACATCTCTCTGAAATTCATAGCCTCCTTGCTACCTCCCTGGACACTAAGGAATATACAGCTGGCACTTGAGTAAGAGAATAGTGACAAAATTATTACTTTGGAGCTATAGGCACATCTCACTTTCTGGAAAACCTGGACACTTTCTCAGCATCCTGGCCACTTAGTTGCATGGTTGGCATCAGCCTCCTTTCATGGAAGAAATGGCACATGCTCAGCTCCCCTCCAATGACCATTGCTAAATTAGCTTGTTGCTGTCTGTAAACCAGCTTCCAATATGCACTGACATGTATCTACACATGTGGAGGGCAGGATTAGAAATTCAAGTCTTTGGACTGATGTGATGGCTTGCTCAGAGTTTTTCCAAGGCAACTGCTTCATTAGAGCTTCAAAGATATCTCAGACAGGATTCAAAATGTACTAAAATGTCTTTCAATTTGCTTCCTTGGCTGGGAGAGTGATTGATAGATTCATATAACGCTTCAACCTTACACTAGGAATTAAAACAGAGAAACCTAGAAAGTGTTTTATAACTACTTCAGAGTTTTGCTGCTTTTTTTTTTTATGCCACTATAAAAGAAAACACAGGAAATTAAGCTGCAGAAAATATATTAAAATAATGTGAAGAGCCTGTCTTTAGCCCTAGAAAGCTAAAAAAACCCCCAACAACCTTCTGTGTATTTAAACTGAAACTACATCTTGAATCTGTATGAAGTTCATACTGCCTAGATAAGGTGCTACTAGTTCCTTCAAGCAATGAGTTTCATATACTTTTTACCATCTGATTGTATTAAAGACTAGTTGTTGTGCTTAACTCCAAATTACATGGGAGTTCTTGGAGCTTAACCTTGCTCTTGAAGTTATTTTAATGCAAAGCATTTTGTACCTTAGTATCTTTGACACCTGTATCTTTGAGAGGAGCATATGGATTTTGTTTAGGACTTGTGTTTGCAGTTTTCAAACAGCGCAGCTTTTCAATCCAAAGTGATCATCAGCCTCAGCCATTGCTTTACAAAGAACATGGCTGAACTGTTTTTGTTGTTTTTTAAAGAGACCTTCACACATCATCGATGTTTCTTTAAATTAGAGGTTTCTGAGAGGCACTCAGTCTACTGTAGTCAATCAGCAAATTTCTATTAGCTTTGATAGTTTTTAGACTAAGCCTTTTATGAAAACAGATGCAGTTATTGACTGTGATATAGTCCCTTCTCTAGAAATACTAAGTAATATGGTAGAAATATGATACAGAAGGTCAAAGAGGAAACTGCCTTTACACTGTCCCATACAGAGCAGGTGTTTAGGCCAGATTAAAAATGTATTTCATTCAATGGACTTCAGATCAGACCCTGAGGTGACACATTCTTGTAAAGGAAAAACAAAAGTAAAGAGAATTCTTAATAAGAGAAAAATCAGTTTGCTCTTTTACACTACTATAATCCTTCAAGGACTTCCTGCAACAAGGATTATTTAAAATAATACTAAGTAAAACCTCAAAGATAACCTTGCACTGAAACAAGGTAAGAGGTTTTTTTCTACTTGAGGTTCTTACATTCCAGGAGTTGATGAATAAGAATCGAGTTCCAGTGATGAAATAGCTGTAAAATACTTGTGCTTTATCATTTTTGACCTTATAGCGATCGATGAAAACATTTGCTTTTTCAGCAGCTGGTGTGTTGACTTTGCAACAATCTAATAGCAAAGCCACTTGTGCCAGCAGACGCTGCTGGTCCTTAAGGCCCGGTTTAGTGGGGCAGCCCCCAAGCTGGACTAGCAGCAGGCTGGGGAGACGTGCCCACTGTGAGGATTGTGTGTGCAAGTTCCATGGCTTTCTGGGGCAATCACCATGGATACTGAGGGTGGACTGGCAAATACTGGAAGCCAAGCACACACTGGGCAAACACCATGACACTTGTGCCCCAGCTACCAGTGCTACACAGACTCCCTGCCAGCTTTTCCCCTCTGCATCTGGCCCTGTTGCCACGTTACTCCCGCACAGCACAGTCCTGCCATGCTGTGATCCAAGAGGGCTACCAGCACCAAAGACCTCTTGGGGGAAAAGAACCACATTGGCAGCAGGAGGGAATCCAGATTCCCAGCCCTGTGCTTCTTTGCACCAGCTCTTCCGGAGCATGAGATAAGCACTAACTGTATCTTCATATGCAAGGGGAGCCCACTGCTATTACTCTGCTGTCCTGTCTCCAGAGTTGCAGGAAAACAGGCAAATGTTCTGTATAATATAAAAATATTGCTATTTGTGAATGAAATGCACTGCATAAACACACATGAATATTATTTATGTGATCCTTTTCCCATATAAGCATGAGGATAATTTTGGAAATTTTATATATATATATATATATATTTAAAACACAGTTTAGTTTGAATAAAAGCATCAAGGTTAGTCCAATCAACAGAGTTGTTCCAGATTTATTCAACATAACTAAGATCAAAATCTGGCTAACTGGTGCTCTCTGTGCAAGCTCTATAATCTCTTTCTGCAGGATGCTTCCCTCACCTCTTTAAGTTTCAGGCTGCTCTGTTTTGAACTTGTAAGGATCAGATTATCAACACATATTTATTCCTTCATTCCAAATATCTGTATATCCTAAGTAGCTGTTTCTTATATATAATAACCATCTTCCATTAGCTTAGGTGTAGTAGAGGACTTCTGCCTGGAAGCGAGATTCTTTCTCTTTTCCTTGGAGCATCACTAGCACAGATTCTTTCCAGGACTGGGGAGAGCTCTGTCTGACCCTTGTGGATGCAGACATGAAGGCAGGAGGGGTCAAAGGACTCACTACCACTTTTTCAGAGCCCCATTCCTCTGGTGACAGGAGGCTGGTTCAGATAGTGTTAATGAGAGCAGCTGCAAGACTTCTCACATCTAAACAAGGTTATCCCTGCGTCAAAAAGGCTGTTCCAAAAAACAGGAAGAGACACATATCCTTTTAGAGCTACGGAGAAGAGTTTAGCCCAGGTCACCTTGCTTTTTTAAAGCAATTGGATATACTATAATGCTCTGCACTGGGAACTCCAAGCAGATAGTTATGGGTCGGTCCAACGTCCTGAGTGCCTAGCAAAAAAAACAGACTCTCCTAGCTCCACTTTGAGATGAAGGAAGGAAACTAGAGCAGAAGGCATTCTTCCTACTCTGCACATGCCTGGCCTAGGACAGAGCTGTTGCTATTAATGCAGTATTCAGTATTAATGACAGTACTCGGCCTGGCTAATTTGGGGAACCTCTGTCACATACACAAACACAAATTGAAATCTAGTCTGAGACAGATGCATGTACCCTGTGCATGATAGACTGTTTTATATTAAAGATATATCAGTGGTAAAGGAATAAATAGTACTTTTTGCACTATGGTAGATCTTTGGCAACTGTAACTTGCAAGCTGGGAGCAGTCAAAGAGAGCTATGGCGGTAACAAGGTGCTTAAAATAAAGCAAAGCTCTGGCATCTCATCTGCATCTCTGCTCCCTGCACTTTATGCTTCCAGTTCCTGGCATGAATTGCATTCAGTGCAAATTAGCTTTTTGTTCTCCATTGCTGCCAATACTTTTGTTTCAATCTACTTTGTAAGTTGCAATTCTACTTGCAGGATTTTACCCAGAAATGTAACTTCCTTCACAGAAATAAATTATCCCATTACTGTTATTCTACATTACTACAGTTATTATTTGAGCCCTTCTAAGAGTTTATCCTTCTCAGTGGAATGTGAAGGCTACTGTATTAGCCTTTAACTTCGTTATAAAAACCAGCAGGACACAGACTTGATAAGCAAGATTCACCCCTGTACATCTCTGCTTACTTCTGTGTGAGTTACCCTAGAGCTGATTTTGGTTGCAGAGAAAAGCCCTTGACACTGTGAAGGAGGAGAGCTAACAATAAATTTCTATCAAGAAGAGCTAGGGGGATGTGCAACTCTACCCAGCAAGTGGTTTTCCAAACACAGACCTGAGGTCATCAAAGTGCTGCCCACTGTCTAGGACACTGTATGTACCTAAGCAGGTTCTGGTTTTTTATAATTTTCAATAAGCAAAACATGAATCCTGAGTCAAGTTCTCTCATCATTTAGTTATGCTCCCCTTTGGTATCAGACATACTCATGATCTGTATGTTTGCAAGACCTGAGTTTTATTCCAATTAAGATTCTTCATAACTGCTCTTTATATAGTGCTTCAGATGAGTACTATCCTACAATTTAACATGCCAAATATAAAATTCCCCCAAACATCAATTTAAAATCCTGAATTCAAAATGCCAAGGCAAGCATTATGGTCTCATGTGATGTTATGTTGGTGTACTTGGGATATCCCGATTTCCATACAGAAGCAGCACATGAGGAGACCCATTAGCTGGTGCCCAAATACAGTCTCCTGCACCAGGATACAATCTTCAGAGCTTTGAAGGGCCGGTTCCAACAACCCTGGCTCTGCCAGTTGGGTCCAGGAAGCAGGGAAGATCGCTGGGCGTACTGGGGCTGCGCAGGAGAGACGTCAGTGCAGCAGTGCCTCTGGCGCCTAGCTGGGTGCAGTGCTTACCTGGCCAAGAGGCGCTCAGAGCCAGGCCTCATCCTGCGATCTGTGCACGCTTGTGCTCTGTGGAGCTTCAGCAAACATGTTTCACAAAATCCTCTCTGGATTCAAATTCATAATCTATCATCTGTCTACTTACAAAAGACCAGCAAGACTATCTGCAGCACAGCTCCCAGTATGGTAAGCTTATTAAGACATGAAGCCTCGTGATTCATTTCATATTGTTTAGCACTTGCTTGTTTTTATAAGGGTGGTTCATAAACCAGAATACTGCAAAACCCAAGCCAGGCTGAGTGCCTCGTGTTTCTGCTTGATGTTAAAAGCCTATCTTTTGCAATAAATGACATTAGGTGACTCTGAATGCTGCAGTTTAAAAATAGTTCCTAAGTCAGCAAGCCAAGAGTCTGTAAGATTTTTTTTAAGTGATCTTTGCCAGATGTTCTGATACTAAAATAAGCAATAGTGAGAATATTAAGGAAAGTACAAACAAGAACAGACAGAATATTGTACAAGAAAGTATCTGAGGAAAGATGCAATAAAATACACTGGTGCTGTGCAGGGTCCTAACGGACTGTACCAAGAGGAGAGCAGAAGCACAAACGTCATCCACTCACCTTCCTGGTACAACCTCCACTTCAGGGGAGTGCTCTGCTACCACTTCAGTGTATTATTGAAGTAATAGATCAGTGAAATCAGTAATAATCAGTAAAACTCGGCATAGTGACTTGGAGAAAGCTGGGATATTTGGTCTCATTGTCCACAGTGGCTAAGGCTGCCTCAGAGTGATGGATTTTCTTGTCTTGAAGGTTTATCTAATGGACAACAATTTGTTGACTAGCACGCTATGATTGCCCTCTGATCCTGAGGCTGTTTTGCCAGCCTGGGAGCTCTTGCATCTGATCATCCTGACTTCATCCTAAGGGATCCAAGTTGAAAATCCTATTGACTTTAGGCTGGATCCAGAAGCCTTTCCTCACATAGGTCATCCTTCTGTGAAGTTCTCCAAAAGGTGGTTTGCCTTTAGCCAGTTACTCTTTTCCCCTCTCTGCACAGAAATACTTTTGCAGGAGTTACCACTGTTTCAAACACAAGGATCTGCCTGTGGAATTTCTCTCAGCTGTTCAAAGGATTAGTTGCAGATAACTCTTGCTTTTCTGCTCCATATCCAAGTAAGGGTAAAGTATCTCAGGAACAAGCTTTTATAAGAATCCAGGAAGGAATAGTCATAAAAAGAAGAAACTGAATGATGGTGTTTGTGAAACTGACCGTGATCCATGAGCTTGGCATCACTGGCATCCTGGAAGCTCCAGAAAACATGGAGCCCTAGGTTCTTCAGAGCCTTGGACCATGGAAACCTCTAGTCCGTGGCAAAACATTAGGAACCATGCAGGTTTCTATGAAAAATCGTTGGAAAAATCTGAGGAAACTCCACTAAGGCCAAAAAATGCAATGAACCACCCATTTATTAAGCCAAATCTAACACTGTTTTGTCAGAAATGACCAGGAAAGCATTATCACAGCACCTGCTGCCACTTCACTCTGAGCATCCCTTCATGGTCAGCTTTTTGCCATACTATTTCTTTACACAGTCTTTATATAGTCAAAGGGACTATAGTTCATGGGATAAGTGAATTATAGAAACATGCAATTCTACTTCAGGAGAACTTTCATATCAAGTTGTGCTGTAGATCTGAACTGATATGAGTCTTCCTTGTCTGATCAGTAGTTTCTCCAAGGCAAGCTTCCATTCACCTACCCTAAGCAAAGAGAATTACAGCACAAACCTCGACTGCATCCATAAGGGAAACTTTTTATAGACTTCATTAAGGCCAGCATGTACGTGATCCTATGGTAAAAACTGGTGAAAAAAGATGCCTGGGTGGACTAGTGGTGGGCAAAGTCCCTGGTTTGTAAGAGAAGAATGCTTGGGTACAGCAATTCAATCATAGTAGCCGTAGTCTCCAATGGATCTTAAAAATTATTTGAGACTAAACACCTTTTTGATACAGTTGTCTTTTGTTGCCTGTTGGTAAAATCCGGAAGATCCCTTCATCCATGTTCAATCTTTAAAACTATTTACAGGATAAGTTCAAATCCAGAGTAAGTCACGTGCTAACCTGAGGTTGCACATCTTAGCCCCTTCACGCTACCTAAGGCTAATGTTGGTGGTAAATCAGTGCTATTGCTAACTCATGGTCTTATCCTGATCCTCCTAAAATCACAGGAAATGTAAGTAAGAATCACTGATCATCTTCTATGGTGAAGTCTGAGCCCTTACAGAATAAATATCAACCTCAGAAACAAGGCTACTTCCTTTTCCATTATGCTACATTATCTTTTCCCTATGCATTTTATATTGCTTCCACTGACGTGCTGTGAATGCCAAAAAGAAAAGCTCAGATTGAACCCTGCTAATTAAAAGAATTCATACAGATGGTTTGTCTAGTACTTTGCATAGGCGGCAAATTAAAGCAATGTTATTCAGCACCATTAAAATGCCAGATAAAGTTTTGGGAACACCACTCATTAGGAAATAAGGTTTACCAACAGGCACTTTGAGCAATGCAGTATATTTGCAGTTAATTAATCTGATTCTAACATAACTGCAATGCAAAATACTGCATGCTGATATGAACATAATGCCAAGATTTTTCAAAGTTGAAACTTGGCACTTACTAAAACAATCCACAATCACTCTAACTTCACATTCTGCAAGAGAGCATGATATCATGAGGGAGTCTGAAGTCCTCTAATTAGATATGATTTAAAGAGCACTAGAAAAGAAACCGAGGCAAATCCTCATTTTAGGAAGGCAACAATAGACTAGCAAAGACAGAAAGAGAAAGAAAAATTGCACTAGAGAGAAGTTATATATAGATACACAATATAAACACAGATTCATTTAAATTCTGTACCGATATTGCATTTGCAGAAGATCAAATGTACTCTCCAATATGCTGTCTCCAGTATATGATGATATATATTTTCTTACAATAACAGTAAGGGGTCTTGATTCTGAAACCTTCTTTCAAACTTTATTTTATGCAGTCAAATAACACTATTCAATTATGTGCTAAAAGACAGTCATTTGCATAGGTATGTGCTGCATCAGGACCTAAAGCTGGTGGTGGAAACTGATTTTGGGTGTAGTCATTACATCAGCTAAGCATGTCTAAGTGACAGAATAATGATTACATGAAAGTCATTACGTTACAGAATTCAATCCCATTATTCCCATGATAGGCAGGTGTCTTGGGCTGTATGGTTACAATTCATCTGTTGTAAACCTAATGTCTATGATCAAATTTTTTAAAAAGTAAACTATTTGCTACAGGGTTGCATGGCCAAAGAACATTTTAGTAGCTTCATTTAATATGAAAGCCGTTCTTCACTAGGATCTGCAGGAGAGTTGGATGAGGCATAGTCCCTTGATGTTACTTTTGTTACCGAAAGATCTTCCTGAAGCAAATAAACCCATTCCTACCTGAAGTATCATTTAGAAAATTCACTATCAAGATGACATTATGTGCCTCCTGGTCCATTGTTGATCTCCGGCCTACATCATCTGCAGACACATTTCTAACACTCTCACGTAGTTTCCTATCCCTGCTCCGTGAGACCTATAAGGTTCTCAGAGAGAAAATTATGGTTATCAAGGAGAGCACTTATTTATTATGTAGACTCTATCATTAAGCAAACAAACTGCAGCAGAGACTGAGCTGCTGGCCTGAGCTGGTCCAAAGCAAGTCACCTGATTGCTGCCTACCCCCATCCTCCACGAATAACGCAGCAACCGAAAGCATCTTCTTTTTAACCAGGTGACCAGAGATACGGTGATCACTTAACCTGACAGTGCTGGAAGCCGAGGCAGAAATGAGAATCAGAGAGAGCACTGGCTATACAGGAGCTGTCAGCTCTCTCTCTCAGCTGCATTCCTTCCTTTCTTTGAGCTGGAAAGGCAGCAGTGGTTGCGTCGCGGCCTCGTGTCTCGCCTCAGCTCTGGTATGCTGCGGCTAATCTCCGGCTGCCTGGGATCCTGTAGGAACACTGCAGTAGTTCAACAACGCCATGGATATCAGAGTAAAAGTAGAAACATCATGTAAACAAAAGCCTCACCATCCTTCTTCCATATTTAGAATCAACAATTCAAAGGCATGTGGAGATTTCATAGTGATTTAATTGAGGAATGTTGCATACCAAGGTAAATCTGCAGTAAAATTTACCCTCTTCATCAAATTCTCTGAAAAGTCCAGATAAGCCTTTCGAGCACTGATCTTGGCAAGCATCAGACCATGGGCCAAACACTGTCGTCTGCTGTTGTGCAGGCACTGCACACAGGCAGTTTCCTGCACATAGACAGTGCAATAAGCCCTCACCAGGCCAGAACCCTCTGTATTCTCCTTTCATTTCTCCTTTCATGACCCTTCCAGTTCTACTGCTCTTCCAATTACCTGGGATGCAAGGGGATAACTGGGGGTCTCTTTCTGCTTCCTGTGAAGTGATTTCCAGAAAGCCCCTGGAACTGTGGTGACAAGTCTCTGCAGGAGGCAGAGTCTGAGAAGTGCCTCTTTACCCATGGTTTCCAATATCCATGCCTAATGTGACAGTAGCTGAGTTTCTCACTTGAATCTATTGCTGATGACTTACACAAGATATGTCTTAACTACTGCATACATCTTGCTAGTGCAGGATGTGTATTACTACGAGAACATACAGAAAACATTGAAAGGACCGCACTGGTGTGCCAAGCTTAGGCCTTGTATTCTTCATAAGATTTTGTGAAGGTTTCACTGGTCTCCTGTGATTGCACTGAAATAAGGCTATCTCTGGTCACTCAAAGGTGCAAGTGCAAAGACTGTGTCTATCCTCTGAAGAGAAAGGAAGTGGCAGTGAAGGAGCCCTAAATGGCCAGCTGCACTTCTGATGCTGCTCTGTGGGGCACAGCAGAAGGTTCTCTGCTAACCTAACTAGAGCATCAAACACAGTAGGATGTATATGCTTTACAGATTTGACATTTACTCTTGAAAAGATTATTAATATTTGATGGTGCCAACATGGAAAAAAATGCTATTATGGAATGCTCTGAATATCTGCCTTAAACAGCAGTGCTTATCATCAGAAAACTTCTGCTCTTTTGCTTGAGCCTCCAGCTGAAAGGCTTGTATTCTCTGGTAGCATAATTTCACAGAAAAATCTCCCCATGGTTATCTGATGGACAGAAAAGTAGCTGCAGCAAAACCTGGATTTTCAGGTCAGGTTTCTTTCACATGAAAACACAAATTCATTAAACAAAATTTCAGCTTCATTCCTAGAAATCTGCAGTGATTCTGGCTCCAGAGAACAAACACCTCAGTGTTACTTCCATGGAGCCCTTGTTCAAAGTGCCTCTTCCCATGCTGAGATGCTGAATTCATGTGAATGTAAATGCATAGTGCCAGAATCACAGCCTAGTAAGAATCAGTGGCTTACGTTTTATAGGTGAAGTTAATTCCTCTGCACAGTGTGTCAACTGATAATAGTCAAAACATTGCAGAGGATGTTCTACCATAAGGTGTGGATGGCTTTAGGTTGTAGAAGAAATTCTGACCCATGGGATGCCAAGCAGGTTTCAGAGTTGAGCTGACATTGCTGCCTTGGCCGCTCCATCTTGGGTGCTGCATTCTGCAAACGTGTGCTGATCTGCACAGCTGCCACTCACACACACAGAGGTGAAGCAGCAGCTTTTGGGTGGCTTTAAAAAAAATATGAAGGTAACAAGTGGGTGCATAAATGCACTCACCTACCCTGGAAGGCAGCAAATGCTGTAAGAGAGAAAGGAAATGGAGCTGCATGACCCCTCAATGCTGGCACTGCAGCTGATCATAGAAATCCTAAAACAAGTGGGGCACTTCACTTAAAGTAAGAATTATTGAAGTTGAGCAAAACAGCAGCTTGAAAATGCCACTTCTACTTTGTAGCATAACAAACCTGTCCATTCCTAAGAAGTAATAGAAATGGTGGAGACACGATGCTTTTCCTTCCCTGTACTTGTGATACTGCTAGTTGTCAGGAACATGAAGTGCTCCTTTCCCATTGCTTCCAGAAGATTCCCTTTTCTCAGTGAGCGGCAAGATCACGGGCAAATCCTGCGAGTACAATGGCACCACCTACCACCATGGCGAAATGTTCGTGGCCGAGGGGCTCTTCCAGAACCGGCAGGCGAACCAGTGCGCCCAGTGCAGCTGCTCCGTAAGTAACACGATGGAGCTGTGCTCTGCCTGTGCTTCACCTCCCGTTTGCAGAGGACAGGCACGGAAACGCGAGGCACATGGGATTTGGGAATTAATGCCAAAGCTCGCAGCGTGCTCAGAGCCGCTCTGCAGCACCTGGTAAATGCCAGGCTGCCTCTTACTAAAACAAATTGTACAGAGCTCGTCCTGTCCAGCACCCACCCTAGGCAAGCATGCACTGCATACACAGCAGGTAAAATACTGCTGCTTGGCATATGGAGAGGATTTCACTTCAGCCTGTCTGGAAAATACAGCGCTAAGTCACCCACTGAAACTAGATTCATTTGGGCCAAGCTGATAGCCCCAGGCTGGCAATGGGGAACTCGCTCAGGCCACAGATCCATCCCAAAACAGGGGTCTGGGCCAGGTCAAATGCAGCATATCCCAGTGGCCACCCCGGGACACTTGTGAGCCCCTGCTGAACAAATCAGCCCTCTCACTCCAGCCAGCTCTTCAGCAAGAAGCCCTGGCAGCTCCAGATCTCCTCTGATCAAATCTCCATGCTCTACATTAACAGTAACTAGGGATTTAACAGGCCAAATGCTGGAGGGACTTTGCGAGTGAAGCTTTCAGTCATTGTTGAGTCTTCCCTGAAGATCAATGGTAAGAAGCAGCAGGGTTAACTGACCCTGGGTTGTTTTAGTCCCAACCCTGTCAGGTATATTTTGAGCCTAAAATCATTGTGGTTCTTTCCCTCACCTCCTCTCCTCTCTCTTCCTACATATTTTTCAAAGGGGGGGCTTTCCTGTGCATGACGATAAATTTAAGAAACGCTATCCAGACTTTTCCCTGGTCCAACATTCTACTTTTGGATACCAGGATTACATTTGTGTAAACATCAGTACATATATCTACCAAAAATGCATACACAGCACCATATGAATCGATGCCTCTCCTTCTAAATGCTCCTTATGTTTCACCGGCAGGAAGGGAATGTGTACTGTGGGCTGAAGACGTGTCCCAAATTAACTTGCTCTTTCCCAGTTTCTGTTCCGGAGTCCTGCTGTCCAGTTTGCAGAGGTAAGTCCTGGCCCTTTTATAGGAGAACACAGGTTTGAATTTGCTCCTTCCCTGTTAGAGCCACACCTGACCAGT
This sequence comes from Eudromia elegans, assembly GCA_003342815.1. Classification (NCBI taxonomy): domain Eukaryota; kingdom Metazoa; phylum Chordata; class Aves; order Tinamiformes; family Tinamidae; genus Eudromia; species Eudromia elegans. The sequence goes on from PTEX01000032.1 coordinate 5,433,949, forward strand.
GTGCTGCCACCAAGGCCTGCACCTTTCCCATTTACTTTCAGTAGCAAATGTGGGAAAATTCAGCCTTGCATTCCAGCAGGGAACATTGCTCACTCAGTCTTCCTAAACTGAAACAGGGCAGAAGGCACTGATGGCAGAGGTGCATCCCTATCAAAAGGAGAATCAAGGGTTCATACAGTGCACTGAAATAGCTGCTGCTGCTGCTCTGGGCAGAAAAGCTCTGAAATAAAAATAAGCCTCCATCTGACACGTTACCAGACCAGCTCTAATTGTAAACAACAAAAGAGCTTCAATTCAAAGGATAAGGCCAGTTGCTCTCCTTTAAACTAGCTGCTAACCTATATTCAGATAATTTGGGGATTATACTAGTAATTGCATCTTAGATCTTGCACACACAGGGAACTCAAGTCTTGAGAAGTGCCACCAGCATTTGCATCATTCCCAAATGTCCAAGCCTAAAAGTTCATCTCAAAGCCTGTGTAAATGTCTAACAATTTCTAAATGCATTTTATCTCACCATTGACACAGTGACTTTTGAATTACCATCTCAAGGGTCTCTAAGCACCTTTGGACAGTTCTCAAATATGCAGACAAGACCTAATGGTGCTTATACTTTTCAGTTGTGCCGCTTTATTAAGATGAGTGACACTCGGCTGCTTTGAAAATCTCTCCCACTTGCACCTCTCTGCACCTTCCATGGTGATACAGGTTTGAAACTAACCTGTTACAGTTACAAAAAGCAAAGTTTTGCTGCAGAAATCAGTCACTGAAACTGAAGAACCAGAGAGGCAATCATTAAGGAAAATAAGCTCTTTAGAAGTAGTATTTTTGTATAAGAGATGAGATTAAATTGGATTATGCAGTAGAAGAGGCCAAATGTCTCCATTTTTGCAGACATTTTTTTTCTTGAAATGTTTTCTACTGTTTATAACTCTTATAGAAAACCCTTCAGAATTCTTATTTTTCTCCTATCTAAACATATCTTTTCCAACATGGCACATGTGTTTTTATCTCCCCCTGCGACACGTACGAAATGCAAACTTGCATGCAGTGACGGCACCAAGACACCAGCACAGCTCAGGGGGAGGAACCTGAGAGTCAACTCCTGCTCCCTGCATGGCCAAAAAATACTAAGATAACATATTCAAACTTGCTGAATATCCCACTGATTCCTGCACTAGGATGGAGTCCCTAGAGAAGGCTCCAAGCCCTATAGCTCTGATGTTAGTTTACCTCAGGATCCGTCTTCTCTTAAGCAAAGGGCAAAGCTCTCTAGCGCTGCGAGATGACAGCACGCAGGGTGCAATGAAGAGGTGGGTCCTCGATGGATCCCACCGAGTTAAATGCAAACAAGCCAGTCTCCAGGCTGGAATCGTCCCTGCGTCAGCACCACGGCTCTCCATGGCAGCACCCACACTTGGCAGTCCCACGACCACGTGGCACCGATGGTGCCGGTCACACGAGCCGCCCAGGCTGGGCCGTGGTGCCGCATTCCAGTCACAGTGCTCGGCACAGCTGGAGCGCCGCTAGGAGCCACTTGCTTTAACTTGGCCTCTGTCTCAGCGCTCAGGCTGGGGAAAAGGCCAAGCTCAGCTCCACACTGAATAATTTCTCCTCTTATAATTTTTTCAAGAATTGAATATCAGTTCAAGGTCTATAGCTCATTGTATCGAGGAGTATCTCTCAATACATCTTTAAAACCTACTTAAACCATATTCTCTCTCCAAACCAAACTGATTTTTCCCTGCTAACGTTTCTGCAGAGGCTCCTGCTCAGTAATGTTTGTGTTCATGAAGCTGACTTTACCCAGCAAGCAGCTAACACTGCTTCCGAGCAGGAACAGAGGGATACTCCTTCCCTCCAACTTTCCTCTCTGCAAATGGCAGAGGAAATGGCTACAAATGGATGTGAGGAACTGAGCCTGGCTCTTTGAGGTCCTCACTGCATCTCATGAGCTTCTCTCTTTCTGCTGCACAGACTGCCCTGCAAAATCCCTGTCTCTTTTCCAGCACAGTGTCCTTACCTTGCTATGAATGCACTATGTGTTAACAGTCTTATTCTGCAGTACTTTATTTGCCTGCTTTGGAACAGCCAGGCTGGAAAGTTCACACTCCATACATGCAAATAGAGGCTTCTATGAGCTTAGATGGGATCCAGCCGCAGCAGGCCCACTTCTCATACATCCTGATATAACTCACTGCATGTGCCCGAAACAGCTTCTGCTTTTTGTTTAGTGCGTTATGCACTCGGCAGTGTCATTCCTGTTTAGCAAATAGTCCATTTGGGAGAGAGGTTTGGTCTGCAGGAATGGATGACAGAGCCTCCCTGGTTCATATCATACCTGGGAGATGAATTTCAAATTATCAATTTCTGTTAAATGAAGAACAAAAGAAAAAAAAAAAAAAGTACTTAAATCTGAGGGTAAACAAATGCAACCTGCACCTTAAACTTAGCTATAATGCCAGGTGAGACTTCTCTCCTAAGTATCTCCCAAGCTACTACACTGTTATTGCCCTAAGTGATCCTGTTCTGCTTGGCCTCCAGGAGATGGAGAATTATCCTGGGAGCACTCCGACGGAGACATCTTCCGGCAGCCAGCCAATAGGGAAGCTGTAAGTGGGGCCTGCAGTTTAAAGATATATTTTCCTGCTGTGCATGCAATTATTTTGGGGAAAAAAAGGTTAAAACATTCTACCAAGTCTGACAAGGTATAAAAATATCTACTGCTGCATCCTGGGTTCTGTGTCTAGCCCAAAACTGATTTCTTCTACTTGTACAAGCTGTTTAATAAACTCCACCTGAATTCATGAACAATTCTGAATGACAAACTCCAGTCAGCTCCCTCAGGCTCTGGATTTGCTCTTTACTGTGTATGCCATTGGAGAATAAAATCCTGTGGTATTTTGTTATTAAAAAAAAAAAGTTTTACTTTTCAATCATAATGACAAACATTTTCAAGCTGACATACCCACATGTATATATTTACTGCAGGGGCTTCACTATCTCCAGTGTTAAGAGTAACAATTAACAATATATTCCATAAGAGAGGATTTTTATGGCAGCATTCAGAGAAAATATGAGGAGTTTTTAAGCCTTCAGAGGCACGACCTCAACACATGAACCACCAGGCCTTTGCATTACTGAGAAGAACTGTGCCTTTAATGTAGCTGCTGTAATACACACTCTCCCTTCATGCCCACAGGTATTTTGGAAAATAATTTTCCGAAAACAACCATAGTGTTTTTGCTCTAGAAAACACACTGCACGGACTACTTTCTTCAGCAAATAAAATGAAACTTTGCAGTCTGCGAGCTCAGAGAGTCTCCAGTCTGGCTGTGCTTCGCTTCCACAGGCAGGGTTGCACCAGCCCTAGCTGGGAGTGCAAAGCTGCAGTGGGAGAGTCATTCTCAATGTGTGTTTTATTTAGCTAGGTGCCATGTATTAGATTTAGAATCTATTTGATGGTAGTAGCAACACACTTGTCTGAACTCCCCTTCGAGTGCAGCCTCTTTCCTCGTGCTCGCTGGATGGGCCATTTACCTTCCTGCCTTTCTGTCTGCAGAGACACTCGTACCCCCGCTCGCACTACGAGCCACTGCCCAGCTCGGCCAGGCAGGCGGGCAGCGCCCCTCGCTTCCCAGGCGCCAGGAGCAACCGCGGTGTCCTGCCCGACCCCCAGCAAGCATCAGGAACCATCGTGCAGATCGTCCTCAACAACAAGCATAAGCACGGACGAGGTAAGGAGCAGTCTTTTTTACACTAGTACTTGAGATCAGGTATCTGCCCCCTAGAGCTCTAAAAGCTTCTCAATATAGAAAGCAGAGCCTTGTAAATTCACACTGGGACCAAGAAACCCAGTGCAAATCAGAAGAGCAAACAGCAGTGAATGATTCAAGGTGTGAAACTAGCTCTTGACAGAGGTCTCTGTGCCTGCACGTAGGACATGAGTGTCTGTCACCACCTCCATCACCCACCTCTGCGTCACTTTGCTGGATGGGGCTGAAGGGCACCACTAGCCTTTGGACTTGCTAACAGGTTCACAGAGCGACTCAGTCAGTAGGAAACAACCAATCTGTGGTTGCTTTCTTTATGTTAACTCCTATTTTGTCTCACTAACTTAAGTGCCCATAAGCAGAATGTGTGGAGCACATGCTCCATAACTGTATTAGGTTATGGGGACAACAGGACTTTAAGCTTATACATCAAACCTTGACTAGGGCATATTCCTGCTACATTGCAGAAAGGACAAAAACAGAGGAGAAATATGAGACCCCCAGGAAGTGGGAACAGCAGAAAGGGTGGGATGTTCCCTTCCTGGTTGCTTCTGTGGGTGCAACAACTTGCCAGAGAACGACTAAGAAACCATAAAAGAAATGGGTGTAAAGAGCAACTACCCCCAAGTACCAGTCAGCGCACACTCCAGAGCAACCCACAAAGAGTTAAAAGCCCTTGTATTATGGCCAACTAATCTTTTAAGGTATTAACTAACAGCAGGAATGTTGGCCATAGGATCTTTATTATCCACCTGAACAACCATGAAAAAACATTCAGATCATGCCAGTGTTTTATGCTGAATCTAGGAGCAGGAATCTCCATGCAGTGCAATATCTTTGACATGTAATTCACACATGAAGACATCATCAAAGCAATTTCTAACTGATTTGTCTCAGCAAATAAAAAGCATACAGGCGAGCAGCATATTTCTGGATGCCGTATAGTAACAGCCACAACTTCAGACAGTCACTGCCCAGAGAGTGTCTGAGAGGTCCCCACAACGGAAATCAGAATGCTGACCATGTCTTTTCTTTTGTTCTTGTGCAATTAACAAGTATTTTACTAATTAATGCACATGCCCCTTGAGACACATTTCAACAAGTTAAAAGATAAACAAATAACAATTCTGACATGCAAATACCATGCAGTTTCACAGAGATTTATAATTCTGAGCATAAAGAGTACCAAAGAGACGACATACGTGCCATATTTTGGCTCCTACTGCAAGCTTCAGCAGCCACCCCAGAGTATTTTGTTTAACACATCCTTGAAACAGCAAGAATATCTATTTATGTGATACCAAGTGTTATTACTTCCTTTGTCAGGGGAAAATCATAGAGCAAGTATGTCCCTAAGAGGTCTAGGAAACTCTAATTGGAGAAAACGCTACATAAGCATCAATATAACCAATAATACATAATTTAATCCTACAATAAGCCTAAATACTTACCAATTCTATCTCATTTATACTTGATTTCTCTCATATTCTGACTATACAGGTAATATTTAATTTGCTTTTATGGAAGAAACAAAATTGGTTTTTACCTTTGTAATAAAAGCAAGTCTTAGGAAAGAGTTAAAAAGTAGCAAATTATATACCAAATGATGGCATAACCCCATGAAAGACAATACATTACAAAGAACACCCACCATAAATCTCAGTAACTCAGTGAAGTATAAGCCAGTTGGTCACATCTGTTACCAGTTAGATGTAAATTTCAGATTACAGATAACAATTAAATTGCTTTTGAAAGTTATAGGCAAAATAGGAACATATTTTATAAATAAAAGCATTAATAAAAATGATGGCATATTAGAAGAACTGGAAATATTTACAACATACCCCAGCTTCAGATCAGTTGCTCTTAGAAATCAGGCAGTGCCCTTTCTTTCACCTTGTTAGGATTAGTTTGCATTTTTCTTTGTGTTTATAAAATATTTAAAAAGAAAGAAGTAAGATTTGTAGGGCAAATACAAACATGCTGTAAAGTGATATCATTCCCATTAGCTCCAGGGTGACCCAAACTACCTTTTACCAGGTATGGATTTTCTCCATTCTCATTTTGCCAGTTGTATTTGTCTCTCTCTCAGGGGCACTGATGAATGAATATTTTGAGATGCTTAGATGCTGCTAGAATGAAATTTAATTGCCATATGAATCTTCTCATGTTAATGATCTCTTCTGATTCCAAAACCCAACCATCTCTACATACCTATAGAGATATATATCTCCCTCCAAAAATAAAAAGTATCAAACTTCAGTTTTCAAAATTCTCCTGTTCTGCTCTGTGTGTTGTGTGGCAGGCAGGCCCATGTGAAAGCAATAAAAGACTCATGTGGCACTAATCCATCCTGCTGATAGCAAGGCTCTCACTGCAAAGGCAGTGCTTGGCTAATGGTGAGAAAAATTGTGCAGATGGCTCAGTAGCAAATGACATGATGTTGTCGGGTGCAGATTTAATTGCACAAGCCAGAGGAAGCTTAGCAGCTGTGTCCTGTATGTGACTGAGAGTAGGAAGGGGGAGGAGGAGAGTGTTTTATAAACCAGGTAATGATGCACAACAAAAACACAAGCACTGGAGAGGAGCTAGTCAAAACCTAGAATCAGCCACCTTCACTGTTCTGCTGAAATTAGTCAGGGGCATTGGTGTTGGCAGGGTTGGAATCAAGGCAAAGCTGCTCAGAAAAAAGTGATCAATCAAAGGCTTGGACTCATTGTCTTTTAAAGGGCAAAACTCCCACTAAAGTTATCAGGCAGTGAAATTGGCCAGAGACCTAATAAATTAGCAGCAGGGCCACGAAGATGATTAGGGGCCTGGAACATCTGCCCTATGAGCAAAGGCTGAGAGAGCTGGGCCTCTTCAGCCTGGAGAAGACAAGACTGAGAGGGGACCTGATTAATGTATATAAATATCTCAAGAAAGGGAGTGAGGAGGAGGAGGGGGTTGGCTTTTTCTCAGTGGTGGCCAGTGATAGAACTAGAGGAAACGGCCACAAATTGAGGCACCAAAAGTTCCACAGGAACTTGAGGAAGAATTTCTTAACAGTGAGGGTGACAGAGCCCTGGAACAGGCTGCCCAGAGAGGTGGTGGAGTCTCCTTCTCTGGAGATCTTCAAAACCCGCCTGGACATCACCCTGTGCCACATGCTCTAGGGGACCCTGCATGTGCAGGGGGGTTGGACTAGATGACCTCTACAGGTCCCTTCCAACCCTAGCCATTCTATGATTCTACGATTATGTACAGAGATATTGCTTTAAACAAATGTGCATGAAGCAAACCAATACTCAAGTGAGCATACCTTTTCCAGTTGTACTTTTTGTTCCATTTCTCTTCTTTTGTAGTGTGTGTTTCAAATGGGAAAACATACTCACATGGTGAATCTTGGCATCCTAATCTCCGGGCCTTTGGAATTGTAGAGTGTGTGTTGTGCACCTGCAACGTCACCAAACAAGAATGTAAGAAAATTCATTGTCCAGAACAATATCCCTGCAAATACCCTCAGAAAGTAGAAGGAAAATGCTGTAAAGTCTGTCCAGGTAAAACAAAAAGTTGATCGCAGACCACCTTATTGCTGTGCATGTTAAGGGGCTTGGCTCAGGCCTCCAGGTCACGATGAGGTCTGGTGAAACCAGCACAAACTGTCCCTTTTGTTCCAGTCTGCGTGTAGGAACAGCAGTATGGGACAGCCAGAGCTGTTCCCCTCACTGCTCTTCTGCAGACTTGACTTCCCTGGGGCACACGGGTTCGCATCGCTCACCAACTTTCCCTCTATCATTAGCATGACTTCCTGACACTAAGTTCCACAGAGAGGGGTACAGAAACATGCACAGAAAGGGCATGTGCATGTGCAGTGCCCTCGGAAGACTCTCCTCTGCTGCCCCAACTGTGGAACTCACAGAACATTCAGGTTGTTTTCTAGCTTGCAAGATTTGCATGGAGATTCTATCATTCCTGCTTTGCAAAACATACCACAGCATTCAAAATCGCTGACTACAAATTGATTTGTCTCAATTATATAATTTAATCCTTGACATAAATACCAGCTTAACATAAACTTGATACTACCTTTCTGTGCTGTGCTAATCATTAAACTTAGTAGAATGAATGCCACAACTAATCTGCTGATCTACTGGCTCGTCTGCCAAATGACTGGCCTTGTGATATAAAGGGCAAAGGAGTGTCCTATTGTATTTCATTTTTACTTTGTATGGCCCATCCTGTGTGTTTGGTAATACACTGGGCAGAAACACTCTGAGGAAATGATTGCTCATACCTGAACAGACCTGGTTGTGAGGGCGCATCCCACTTGGCTCCCTGGGAAGGAGCATGGCGCAGTGGCTGTGGGTAGGTGAGAGGTGAGAAGCTGAATCCCTCTGAATGCTAATGAATACTGGGTACCCCCCAGCTTTCATGGGGCTCTTTTGAAGATAAGAACAGTCAGCAAAATCATCTGACTGGCTTGAATGGAAAAAGTAGTACTAAAAAAAAAAAGTTACAGTCTCTTGCTTTGAGATCCCATGTGCCAGTTTTTAAGAAAGTTGAGCCTTTCTACTCAGTTTGTCTTAAATGGGTTAAGGAATTTATTATTAGGTTTTACCTCAAGCTGGAGAATTTGCTAAGTCTGACTTTCTCACTAAGCTGCATCTTAGATCTCTCTTACATTCTTGTCCAACTTCCAGTTACCACCAAAATTTTTATGATTTCAATTGTATTGCCCATTATTCATCTAGGTGGGCCAGAGATGAGGTGCACCAGGGCCAGGCCGGATCCGCACAGGCCTAGAGCTGGCCACATTCTTGTGGGTCTGCTGGCTCGCTGGCTGCTGCTGAGCAAAACGCAGGATACATCAGTTCTCCCTGCTCCCTGCCTCAGCAAAACACTAACTTGGGTCTCTTCACTCTGTCCAACCACTGATTTTCCTTTAGTTATTTAATTACCTCTGAGTTGTCTATCATTATTTCAGATCTGCTTGGAAAGTGGACAACGGGTTCAAAAATTTAAGGATACTGATGTATCAATAACATAGCTATAACATATCAATAGCTATATACAGTTCATTTCCTTATGAAACAGGGTTATAAATCCATATACTATCTCTCCACCATGCACAGGCACTCAGAACCAAGCAGAATTGATATGATTAAAGCTGTACTATATGTTTTGTGTTTTGTGTTTTTTTATTTCTCCTAAACAGAAGAAGTGCCAACTCAGAGCTTTGACAACAGAGATTATTTCTGTGGCAAAGAGACATTGCCCGTCTATGAATCCATTTTCACAGAGGAAGGAGAAACCATCAGAAAAATTGCAGTAGAGACTGAAAAACCACCTCAAATAGAAATACATGTGTGGACAATTAGAAAAGGTGAGTTAGGCAAGTTCTTTCTTTACACAGCACATCATCCTCCATTAAAATCCCAAGCCTAGAAGCTGTGGTCCTTCTGGCTAGCGCAGCAAAATGACAGCCCTTTCCCGCATACTCAACTTTTGCTATACTAAAGCCTTAATAACCCCCCAAATTCTAATTCTGAAAGCTCCTGACCTTCACTGTGAGCAAAAACACAAAGCTAGGCAGATTGTCGGGAAAACACTATGTCATTTTTTGCTGAGAAGCAGATAGCCGGAGTTTAACCAGCTGCTTAAAGGTCCCTTTTTAGCATGGATGAAAAAGCTTTCCAGTGAAAACAGCCTTAGTGATGTGTTACTACATCTATGATGGTCTAAACTATCAGCGAGAAGTGGTTTATGGTTGGAAGCAGTAATTTTTAGCAGAACAATTGCTACAGTTAGAAAAAAAATAGGCAACCTTTCAGAAGCCCAAGCACTTCTGCAAGTCCTCAACATTTAGTATGATAAAAAATATTTTCTCCAGCCCTCTACAAATTTTACCTACTTCAAGCAGAAAGTATGTAATTCTCTTAGGAAAAGTGTGTGTAGCACAAGCCTTTTCCATGTAAATGATACACTTCCAGATTTTTATTTCAAGCACAAAGCCAAACCCAAACTGTGACCAGAAGAGCAGTCTGAGGCTCTGATGGTTAATAAATGCCCTGTGTGTTCAAGAAATGATGATTTGACAGTGATGTTGCCTGCTGGCTCATGACAGGCAAAATGATATCTGACAGCAAAATCATACTGCTTTTCTTCGGGACATTGGGATTTTGGCTGCTGCTGTAATTCTGCATTCACTCATACTAAGGAAAGGGTCGTTTTTTTCAGAAAAGTGTCAGCTCATTCTCCTCTCGCCCAGAAACTCCCTGCAACCATAAATTCACAGAAGAAAAATGTGAAGGTAGCAAATAGAACCAAAGGGAACATCCAGGAAAAATATCCTGTAATATCCTGGAAAATCCAGGTTGTTGGTCAGGCTGCTGGAGCGCGCTTGACACGGCAGCGACTCTGCTCCCTGGCGGCAGGGCAGGCCGGGCGCATGCTCCGCGTGTGCTAACACGCACTCCCCTTCTCTCTGCTCAAGGGATCCTGCGCCACTTCTACATTGAGAAAATATCCAAGAGCGAATTTGAAGAACTTCCCTACTTCAAGCAGATAACAAGAACAACCCCAAGTAAGTAACATCCTCATCTCTTTGGAGTATTCTTCTCCATATGGAGAATACTCCATTTTACTCCACATACTCAAGCATTTTCCCCCAGTACATGATATCAGTATTTTGTAAGTACAAATCAAAATCATTAAAATGCAGCAATTCAAAACACAGGCACACATAAGAGGGGAGTGTGTCCATGCTGCGCTAGCTGCCTGTCATTTTGAGAACACACAGGACAGATGAGTCTCTGCTGTCACTGCCATGACTGATAGCAGTGGAGCTGCCATGCAGCAGCAGCACAATTTGGCTTCGTGTAAGCAACATTTCAAACAATCATAATTTTTCTGAGAGTTATTCAGTAGAGAAAAATTCAACATGATTGAAGGAATTATATATATATATTTGAAAGATGACACTCCTATGTTTCTAATTTTTTTAAGGAGTTGTAATTCATTTATTTATCACTCTTGACTAAATTTCTTGTTTGTATTTCATCCACCTTGGGATATGACAGTTGATTTGACAGTTTAATTAAGTATATTTTTAGTTCCCAGTTCTTTTGCATGACTAGTTGCCGGTTTTTGTGAGGTTCCAGTGAGGCAAGGAGCTATCTTGCACCAGAATAATCTAGTCTTGAGGATACAGGATTAGTGAGGGGTAGACACCTTCTCATGTAAAAGACTTCCTGATTTTTTTTTTCCTTTCAGCCTTCCCTAAGCTTCCCCATCCTGGTCACCTGCATGTCTATTCACATTACTAAAAATGCATAGTAATGGTAATATCTAAGGAACAGAGTCTATACTTAGGCAGAGTTCACACTGCATGAAACATGTAGACTTGTTGCTTTCTGACTTTTAAAAGCTTCAGTTCACCACCAGATTTCAGCTCTCACATCGCTCTGCCATAAATCGGAGTATCTCACTTCAGAAATGACTGAAATGAATAGGGACCAATTATAGCACCACTGAATTAAAGGAGGGGATAATATTCTGGTCCTAGATTATGTTTTTTAAACAAGTTATTTTGCGTGGAATCTATTACATGATTATAAAATGCTTCAAATATTTTCCATGGGAGGATTAGACAGGCTGTCTTTACCATTGTGAATCAGTTTGTCCAGAGAGTGCTTGTAAATGACTCCAAAGTTCTCTGTGCCCTTTCTGAGGATCTTTCTCCTTTGTATTTTTGTTTTCAGGCCAGTGGAAAATATTTAGCGAGGGAGAAGCTCAGATCAGCCAAATGTGTGAAAGCAGAGTGTGCAGGACTGAGCTCGAGGATTTGGTAAAGGTTTTGTACCTTGAAAAGTCTGAAAAGGGTCACTGTTAAGGGAGACAGCACTGGAGGGAGAAACACAAGAAAACTTATGAAAACTTGGATCTGCAGCTGGACTGCAGGCTTATTTTGCTTAAGTCAACAGTTGCCCTAAATCCCAAAACTATAATGCAGTAATTATTCACATCATGCACAGCAAATTTGCTGCTTTATGTGTAGTGGTCTGTGTCAACCATTTAAATATCTCCTCAAAAAGACTAGGAGGCTCTGTATTAACTGGTGGGGGAAGGAGAAAAAGAGACTGTAGTTTCTTAGAGTTGCATTTCTTTACAAGTTAAAAAAAAGAAAACAGAACATTTTTATTAATATTATTTGGCAAGTTATTGAAATTAATGAAAAGAAGGACACCTAATAAATGTGCAGGAACTACAGAGAGTATTATTTCCTGTGCTGACTTTATTCCATTTCTGGTGTTGAAATGACTCATAGATTTTTAGAAGGGGAAGAAAAACACAAATGATACAATACTTGTGTTGGAGACATAAAAAACAGATTTAAGCTAACAAACTTGTAAGCAGCCTGCCTTTGGGATGATGTCTTGCAGTTGAGCAAACTGAGTCCATAACTGAACAGCAGGTGTTAGTGGAAATCACTGTATTTTTGTAGCAATTTGAGAAAATGTTCACTTTTAAGTGGTTTTCACTCAGTTTCCACCACCTACTTCTCTAAATAAAATGTAACATGTTAGCTCCATATCATGGCCCTAATAACTTCATTCTTGCGGGCCCTATTAACACACGTCTTGGCTGATATCCTGCCTTACCCAGCGTATGGCAGAAAGTGGGGAAGTATTCCCAGCACTTCCAAAACTCCTAGAGGGTTAAACCTCTCCCCTAATAACTCCTTAGGATTGTGACCTTCCTACACTGATGCTTTCCAATTTGGATCCAAACTATAAAAGTACTGCATCATGGTGGCCTCTCAATTCTCAAGCAAACTTTAAGGATAGACCTCCCCCGTGACAAATACCAAGCTGCTGTAGCGAGCCTCTAGGGCAGAGAAGCTTTGTGCAAGTTGCTTTCTTCCTGGAAAGGAAAGCTGAGACAGGCAGTTGGAAGGTTAAATGGAGTATAGCATGCCCATGGTGTGTTTAAGGAAGGTGGCTCTCATCTCCAGAAAAGGAAGTACAAGGCCATTACTTGGAAAAATGCTATCTCTGAAGAGACACCAAATCATGTCACAGTGGCTTGTGGCTGCACTCCTGGATTCATTACCAAGATGAAGGTGCCTCCTGCCTGCCTTTGGCCCCGTCTTCTGCTCTACAAGCATACAGGGATCCTGCTGCTCCAGCCCACGTTGGGAGGCACAGCTCCATAGAGTGGTCTCCACTAGGGCTGGGTCCTCCTGGGAAGAGAAATGAACACAGGGACCTGGAGGTCTGTCACTCTGCGAAGGGCCTCTGGACCAGGACCCCTGCCTGGACTGCCTGCAGTGCTGGAGGCCAGAGAGAAGCAGGCGTGTGAGGAAGGCAGACATGAGCATGATGGAGAAGGCAAAGGAAATTTGGAAAATGGATAGAAGGTGATCCAGGACTTTCCAATTCTCAGTCCTTTGCGATTCTCACTATATATAACTGCCAAGTTGTCACTAAGAGACATTTAGATAGAGAGCAGATAGAGACAATTCCCTTGCTGCAGTGTGCTCAGCATGGTCCACTGCATACCAGGAAAACATGCTAAAAAGACAGCTCCTCCAGCATGCAGCTGGATTGGCGAGAACAAAACAATCTCTCGATATCACTAGGACCTTATAGAAGAAACAAGATCTAAAACTGGTATCATGCTATATATATGAAGTCTTAGCTAGCATGTGGCCATTAGAAGCTCTGTATCACTTCATAAAAAGGAGAGTTTGTGAATTGTTCTGGCCAATTTTTGCATGGAAACGTAGCCTTCTGCTTTCATATGTTCAGTCTTGGTGTCTGAAAGGGGTACAGTGTGTCCTAAGCCCTGTCACACTGCTGTGGCCTGTGTAGCAGTTTCACACCTGAAATTACTTCAGTGCAATTGGAGGAGAAACAGTTTACCCAGAACTATGGCATCTTCTGGGTTGAAATGTGCTGTAGAAGTACTAGATTCTACTATAAATCTTCTAATAACTCATGGCTGAAACTTATCACTCTCCTGGCGAAGACCTTGCAAAAGGCATTTGTAGCAACCCGGTCAGAAACACACGGTGGTCTGGCCCACCTCATGGACAGTCTGTCTGTAGCAGTAGATGGTGAACAAAGACTAAGTGGAAAGTGTACAGTGTTTGTAATTTTTTTAAGAAGAAGAAGAAGAGGGAGGTAACCTGTTTTTTGGTGGTTTTTTTTTTTTTTGTATTTGTGACAGGTCAGGTGGAGTCCAGATTGTGTATTTATTTGTATAATAAACACTCCTTCAGAAAAGCAAAACAAAAAAAATTTATAATCATCATTTAGTAAATGCAGTGTTGCATTTTTACAGTCTCTGGTCACTTAAGGCAATAAAATACAGTGTCATGGTTTTTCATTCTCTTCATGGGATGTACGTCTGTTACGGTACTTATTTATGTACTTGTTGTATCACTTTGACCTGATTTTATAAATTAATAAACTCTAAAGTTGTTAATAAAAACAAGACCTTTTGTGTATGATGTTGGCACAGTGTGTACTGCTGCAGTTCTCGTTGGTGGTTCTGCGGCTGCCACCTGACACAGAAACCCCAAAGGGGCAACGTGTCTCCCAGGGCTGGGCTCTGTTTAATTCAGTGGGTGAAATGGAAGGCATTCCATTCATTTTGTGGCATTCTTATGCTGAATTCAGGGAAAATCAGATGCAAAACTTAGAACACCAGACAGAAGGCAAAGTTGGATTTTAGCACAACCCACATATCCTTAATACTTCAAAAGATCTCAAACCAACTTCAGCAGTGCACCTAAGGTGCCAGTTTATCAAAAACTTAGGAGAGATTCTTAAGTTAAAACAGTTTCTGACTTAGAGTCACTTAAATCCAGGCCTCACAAGATGGTGGGGTTTGTGCATGGGAGTCTTTGTGCACTCTGTGGAGCTCTGTGGTCCTTGCCAGGCAGAATTTAGCTACTAACAATTAGTTAACTAGTTAACTAGATAACATACCTCTGTAATCAACAGGGTTGGTAATCTTGCTCCTATTTAAACTATCAGGAAAGACACTAAAATAGGGGCAGTTTTAGCCCAGGACAGTAAAAGCATGCACATGACCAAGACTGAGTCCTGGCTGTTCAGCCAAAATCTGACGTTTAAGGGTTGCAATGGGACATCTGTGTCACCAGCCCTTTGGCAGTTTTTTTTTTTAAGACTAAATGTTTCAAAGGGTCAGTTAAGAGTTATTATTTCACTTCACATTGAGAGGAAGAGATTTAAAATCACTTCTGATTGCACAGCTTCTCTGTATGGAACTGATTTCTTAACAAAGATGGCAGTTAGTTACCCTAATTATTGATGAAGGAATCTTTCACCCCAATCCTTCTCTATTCTGATGTTATTCAATTATGCATTTTGCCCTGCTTGAAAAATCAATTCAGATTCAGTTTTTCAAAGTTTAGAGTCTCCTGATTACAACAGAAATGTACACAATACTTGTTGAAATACTTCAGTACTTGTTGAAAGAATGAGCTTAATGAGATTTCTACACACATGTGACTTCACTTTTACATTTTGCTGCTCCCTCATCCTAAGCCTCTTGCTGCAGCCTTTAAGATGCATTAATATATACAGTATGACAAAACCTAATTAGGCCATTATGCTTCCATGAAAGTAATTACAAGAGATAAAAGTAGGAGGATACTTGTAGGGAAAAAAAGTTTGGTTTTAGGTAATAGTTAACAAAAAATATGCAAATATAAAAATACCTTAAGTTAATAAGCACTCAAAGTTTACATTTACTCCATATACCTCCCTGTGCTTTAAAAAGGTGTATGTGTTTTATTGCAATGCTTCAGGTGGGCATGTCACTAAAAAGGCCCATGTCTCAATTTGTACAAAGAAAGCTTTTCAGGGATGCTCAGCCCAGCAGCCTATCTCTGACGACACAGCTTCTTTACTGCTAAGCACTTGGTTTGGAACAAGCACCCGTGTGCAGACTTGGGATACAGCATTAGTCAGGTTATCATCTTTTAGGTTATCTCTCAGGAAAGGCTCGTGCAGAATTTTGCAAGCCAGGTTAGACTAGTACTCATCCTAATTAGCCTGAAAGTAGATAAAAGTGATCGTAACTAGGTAACAAACAGAGACAAACTTGAAGAAGCAGCAGAAAGCTCAAGCTATGGCCTCTCTCTGGCTCAGAGGCCATGTCTCTGCTTGCAGGACAGTCGCATGCAGAAGGAGACAGCAGAGGACCTGCCATAATGAGATTTTCTGCTCAGAGCTTTGTTTGACTCTTGGTAAATACCAAATTTAATTCAGTTTTCACTTACCCAGCATGACTATTTCTGAAAATCAAAGCACTAACTTTGGCATACACATGCATAAGGCATCCAACTAAAAAAGACAACATACATCGACAACCGAGCAAACAGTACAGGATACATTGCCTTCTGTGACTAGATGAAGATCAAGATAATTGGGGAAATGTTAATAGAGTAAACCTGTGCTAAACAATAAAAAGAGATGCTCCCATGAAAAAAAAAAAAAAACAGAAGTGTAAAATATTAGCTCACACATGGCTAACGGTGTAACTACAGTGGGAAGCCTCAGTGACTCTTCAAAGTGGTTCCATGGTAAATTACCGGGAATCAAAGTGCATCAAATCTGAAATTCAGGATATCTCTGGAAATCCTTCATGAAATTATTTTCTGCTATTTCATCC
Organism: Eudromia elegans; assembly: GCA_003342815.1. Classification (NCBI taxonomy): domain Eukaryota; kingdom Metazoa; phylum Chordata; class Aves; order Tinamiformes; family Tinamidae; genus Eudromia; species Eudromia elegans. The sequence goes on from PTEX01000032.1 coordinate 5,450,409, forward strand.
TAACTGGCCTATTCATCATAGCCACCATTCTATTTTAACAGGACATCTGTTACAAGAAATGTCTTGCTTTCCACTGGTACACGTGCTAAACACCCATTCCTATTCTAGCCTGACCTCCTCTTCCCAGGCCTCACCTGCCCGGGAGCTCTTAGTCATCTTGGTGGCTGTTGGCTGGGAGTCACGGGCAGCCCCGAGGCTGTCCTGCTGCAGGAGAACGCTGCATTGTCCCCACTGCACTGTGCAAGGCCTCATCACTAAATGGTCTCTCACTTGCCTCCTCTTTGCCCATTGTAGGACAGAGACCATCCCTGCATCCCAGTTATTGTGCAGGCCAAGCAGACAGGGCTGGGTACCAGAGGAGAGGCCTGGTCAGTGCTGTGCCCTTCTGAAACTAGTTTTAAACAACTCACCATCCTTAGCAGAGAAAGAGCATGTTAGCCTGAGATCCTATCTTCATACTTGCTCCATTAGGGAAAAAAGGTCAAACCATTTCACAATTCAGATGATGAATACTTCCAAAATAATTGATAGCACATGAAGTATTTGCGTAATATTGGTGTATTGTGGTGCCTATTGTGTTATCCATCTGTGATAAAAGCCAAGATTCGGAAGATTTATTGTGGGAGGGGTGGAAGTTGACAAAATCAGCCCTTACTTCTACTTGTTGCTTTCATTTTGGGTTTGAAAAATGTCTGTGTCTTCTGCACTGAGATTTTGGACCATTTTGCTTCTTGGTAAAGTCTGTCTGTGCCTACATGAACATCTGAGTACGCATTCACAACCCTGCCCTTCTAACACAGCACCAGCCAACTGTGAGCAAGAATGCAAAACATCCACAGCAAAAACAAGCAATTTTAACCCAGGAAAGCAGTTTTTAGTGTAGAAACCCTGGATATTGGTTCAATAGAATCAGACAAGGTAATGAGCCCCATTTCCAAGTGAGAACACCCAGTGTCCTCAGCAGACCTCAGCTCAGGAGGCAGAGATGGTACCTGGTCCACAACGTCTGAGCCACACGGGGCTGCCAGTGTGGCTGCAGGGCTCTCAAGTGACACCTCCAGTCACTTGATCTCTCCCCAAAGATCAATTTGATCCCCTGTAGTTTTATTTCTCCTGTTCATCTTGTGCTTTTTTGTTTGTTTCATGATCACAACACCAAGAAATCATCTTGTGTAAAGGCCAAGATAAATTGAAACCGCCTTCTATTCCCACTGCAGCAATCAGCAAAAGTCCCGGTTCCTTAAAGGGAACAGGAGCGAGTTTTGAGCTCTCCACTCTTGTGCCTGTTGATTTTTCAAGCTTTTTGTTAGAATATTCTATACACAAGGCAGGAATGAGCCCCTTTAGAGATAACAGCTTTGTACAAAGCAAAGCAACAAAAGTACCAAAAACACAGAAAGAAAGAAAGACAGAGAGAGAGAGAGAGAAAGAAAGAAAAAAGGATGATAAGAAGAGAGAGACGTGGGAAACAATGTTATTTCCGATTTGCTGAGTAAAAAAAAGCTGTGGTCTCAACTTGCACCAGTCTGTTCCAGCCAGTGTTAACTCCTCAGCAGGTATATCAATATTACTTCAAAATTTAGTCTATCATCTTAGCCTGCTGGGAGGATCCTATAGACTGCTGCAAGCCAGACTGACATTCAGGTCCACCCACCAATACCGCATGAGGCTCCCCAGCCATGCTGGGACCCTGCTCTTCCCACCTCGTCTCTCCTCCCAGCCCACAGCTAGAATGGACCATGAACCATCTTAGCTTTGGGTGTGCTCCGGTTTTAAAGGCAAAAAAAGCAGTTAAGTGATGCTTAAGGATTATGTACAGAGGTATATTTTTGCTCTGCATCCCTAAGTGGGAGAATTCTGATTTTTCCATTAAAATATGTAACTTGAAGGGTATATGCCTTTGCTTTTTGCTTCTTGTGCTAAGGCACTGTGCTGCACGGATGGCTGCACCCTGCTAACCTTGCAGTTGAGCATGGGTGCAGCTCAGCGCAGGCTGCAACAGCTCCCAGAAACATATTCTGTAGTGTCCTCAGGATATTTGGGAATGACAAAGGCTGGAGAAGCTCAAAGCAAGAAAAGTGCCATAATTTTTTTCACTAGTGAAAGGCAAGTATTTATAGTTGTGGCTGAACAAATATCTCATAAACTGAAAGACAACAGTCATCAATTAATCTTCATAAAGTCTTTTTTAGAATAAGGAAGATTTGATTTTAAAGAATAAGGAAAATTTGATTGTAAACACAGTTGTTTATTTAAGAAAAAAATCTTCTTAGAGACACATGCACAGCTCCAAATGACGATATATTGCAGAAAGATGTACTTTGGGGAGAACCCAAGATCATGGTTTCCATTTGATACTATTAGAAAATATTTCCTTGCTTTGAATGTCTTATTATTTACTCACAAAAACTTAGTTTCACAGAGCCTTGATTTTTAAATCTGTTTGGAGAATAGCGTCCTTTTAAAAACAGTCCAGTGCTGGCATTAATATTACACATATTTACAACCAGTACTGGTCTCCCACTGATTTTAATTTTGCCATTTGTATGTATGTAAAATAGCTGTAAAATTATGCAACCAGTAGCCCTTCTCACTCACTTCACACCATGTAAATAACCAAGTGTTAACTTTTTTTTTTTTTAAGGGTTTGTTGAACTTCAGCAATGTGCTAAATTTCTGGAAATAAAAACCTTGCTGCTATTTTGTTTGAAAGGCTTAGTTTATAAATTACGGATTGTTTTCACAAGGGAGAGGAAAAGAATGGATTTTTTTATGAATTCAAAGAAAACCTAGCCTAGAGTCTTTTCTATTTTGCAACCACAAGTAACTGAAAGATTCAATTGATAATAATGGTCAGAGCCTTGCTCTTTATACAGAGACTTAAGAAATTACAACAGCTTTTCCCACTAAGTTTTTCTTCTTAATTCAAAGTCAGACAAGTTTTAGAGACCTTTGCTCTGATGAGTCTCCTGCTGATGTGCTGGGCTCTTCCCATGACCTAAGCTTGCAACAAGCTCCCAAGTTCTTTCTAGTCAGCATGTGTTGGGAATTATTTACGCCATCCAAATGATGTCTGTGATGAGATCACTCTCAATAAAGACAAAGCTATCATAACTACCGTGCTCATGGTGATCACTGCCCACATTAATGCACAGAGAGCCTAACAAAAAGTAGTCACTGATAATTTACTATTCAAGCAGGAAGTTAAGAAAACCCTAGAGAAATTAAAGAACATAGAAAATCTTGACAACTGCAGAACTGTATTTGAATACTAAGTGTTGAAACCTGGAGCTCTTCTCTTCTGGTCTCTCCGCCTAGTAGGAGATTTCTAAACAGGCATTTTATCCTTTTGCCAATGAATAAAATGCTGAAAGGAGCAGTTGCTGGAAGAGTACATTCAAAATGAAGCTCCATCGAAAAGAGTCAACAGGGAGATTCTTAAAGCAAAGAATTCAGTGACCAGCCCAGCTCCAACCAGGCCAGACCCTGCCACTGTGAACACCAGTCTCGTTCCTCAGCAGAGGAACATCTGGCCAGATAGAGCAATGAGCACTTAAGTCTGGACAAAAGACATAGAGGAAAAAAGTAGGAGAAATATGACATTAGGATTTTTTAACTGTAAAGACACAGTTTTTTCTCATCTTTATATGTGTTCTTTTATCAAACAGTTTTCAGGCCTGTTGCAGGAGGTGTCGCCTCAGGCAGTGAGCATGTCTTAAAGTCACTACTCACTTCATCTACAACCACATCCAAGCATGTTACCTAATATTCATTAACAATAGACCTTTTCCCCTCACACAGACACTTATGCTTAGCAGTCTCAATATATATAAAGCCAAAGAATCAGAAATATATAGCAATCTTCCTTGTAACAAAATAAACCTGCTTTCTATCAAGTGTCTCCTCCCTACCAACTTCTTCCCAGTCAGATCGTTGAACTCCCACTTCTTGCATCTACTTCTTGCACCTGCAAAAATCCCAGCAAAGCAAGACTTTGTGACCTAAAAAGCAGGAGAACCAGGATCCACTTCCAAAGAATTCTGGAGCTTGGATCTGGGAGAAATTCTTTGTAAAATTCCAGCTCTGTTGCACTAGATATTGAAAATGATCCTGATTTATTTCTGTAAAAATATATGAAAAGCCAGTATGCTTCTGCCAAAAAATAACTGTTATTTCTACTAATTGCCAGCTGAGAAAAAATCCCAAAAGAAAGTGGATGATGAGGCTTGGGAGACCTCAAGATGCTATACTTGATGACCAGCTTTAGAAAGTGAGTTAAAATGGATGTTTTTTACTTCTGGAATGTTGCCCTATAGAGTAACTTTGGAAATGCTTACATCCCTTTTCTCCACTATTAAATCTCATTAACTCCTCCTTTGGAATCCAACACTTTCACTGTCTCGAGAAGAGTGGACATATTTTCAACTATCTTTTGTAATTTTTTTTTTTTTTTTTTTTTTTGGGGGGGGGGATTAATTTTATTTTGCTCTTTCAATTTTTCTGATCCAAACCCATACTGTGACTAAGACAAAACCCCTGCAGAATTGACTGGAGTTGTAAAGTGTCACCAAAACATACAGTTACTGCTTATGTTACTCCTGGCAGATAGAGTGGATAGTTCTATCTTGTATAAAGTTCATTTTTCCAAAATGATAACAAATAAAAGAGGGTGAAAACAAGTTTAAGGCAGTGATGGAACTCTTTTGTGAAGTGAATAGGTGCTCTCTGTGCCAATACAGTCTGCTCAATCACAGTCTAGCATTTAATTATGTATATAGCTAAGGGGACTTGCTTGCATCGGCTTAATTATTCCACATGATAATATGAACAAAGGGCCTCTGTTAAAGTAATCAACAAAAATTTTAGCTGGCTGAGTTTCCTCAAATGTTCCAAGACCAATGAAAGATCTGATCATTAAGGATTTACTGCCCGTGAGAGCTATTTTAAACCTGTTCCCTTCATATTACAGCTGGCCCTTTGAGTAGCCTCAAATTCTTTTTATCTGAAAGCCTCAGTGAGGCAGAACAAAAGCACGTTGCTCGTTTGGAGCGAGCTGTCTCTGTCATCCGGGCGATGTTCACTAGCCGGAGATGTCTATCTTAATGAGGCTTTGGCCAGGAACAGTGCTGCCACTTTCTAACTTTTGTGCAGTTCACAGGACTCCTGATGCTGGGCGCGCTGGATGTGTTAGAATTGTAAATGAGCCCCAGCGACTGGGGCCTCTCCTGCCCGATAATTGACCACGACGGGAGCTATGCAGAGAAGCACGCGGAAGGCGAAGGCGCGGAGCACAAGGGAAGCTTCATTATTTCACAGTGAAAGGCGAGTTAGGGAGCTGCGTTTCGAGGGACTGAAGATCTGAAGCGTTCACATTTTGGAGGCATGTGTTGCTAATTCTTGCTTGGCCCAACAGAGGTCAAGAGTTTTGAAAGGACAACCCACCTGAAGGGCTCCAGTGAGCCCCAGCACGCTCCGGGAATATAGTATAGCAGGGAGCCCCAAAATGTTAGCAAATTGTGCAGAATGTCTATCTCAATTAAAAGGCTGCACAGTCTGTCCCTATAAAAGTTTTCCATGTGAAATTGTGAAGCTTTGGAAGAAAACTGGCAACCAAAGCTTTACTACTAGGGAATATCTCCCTGACTCCCTGTGAGCTGAAGTACAAGTTCCCCACAGCCCCCTCCCCTCTGTATGTCTCCCTGTCAGCTCCTGCTTCCCAGCAAGGGAAGCTCACACAGAGAGGACGCTCCTGGCAACACGGCATCATGAGAGAGAGGAGAGAGAGCTCCTTTGGGCAAGTCAGAAGAGCAGAGATGGAGTCACCGACTGCCACGAGGTGGCATATCCACATTTACCTTATTTTCTATGTTGAGTTTTTCCAAATATTCTTTTCCTCAAAAAAAAAAAAAAAAAAAGGAACCTCTCTACTCTTTTCCCTGGCAAAACATACTCTTCTCCAAACATCGCTGATCATATCAGAGCAGAGGCAGTGATGACAGATGATCATTTTGAGTAAAGTTGTGCCAGAAAGAAAGAGCCGTAAGGGGGAAATACAGTGTCACATTGTGTCACCCTATCTTGCTATGGAGGAAGGTGCCTCTTGGTGACAGCAAAATTGATTACACCATTAAACAAGGCAATAATAAATATGTATTTTTCAATTCACTCGGGTTAATAGAATCAAAGCCGTGCTATTCCCAGGATCTTATTTCCCTCATCCACATTCTGTTCCCGCCCCTCATCTCATCTGCATTTTTCCTCATTATTTTCTCCTTCCACAAATCCAATTAGTTTTGGCCACCAACTCAAAAATGCTAGAGGCTACTGGAAAACAGTGAGGCTTTTTTGTAATCTTACAGGCAAGAACACAAGCCTGAAGAACAAAAAGAGAAAGAAAAGGAGCCAAAACAGAGCCTGAACCTGCTACATTGCACCTGTGGTTTTAGAGAGCTGCATGTTTGCGGAAGATTATTCTGCTCTTCCCAGATCAGCCCTTCTGATATATAGAGCTCCATTCCAGACAGCAGATAACAAGAAAGGAATGAGAGGGGGGGAAAAAAAGAGAGCTTGAACACTTGAACGAATGGCAAAAAAAGAGGAAAGGATCTACAGTGGAACCGAAAGGGTGAAGAAACCACTCTACCAGTCTTCCCTCATTTCTTGCTGACCAAAAGTGTAACGACTTTAGAAATTCCTGAGCAGTTCCCTGTTCGGCACTTCATCGCTTGCCTGCACGCAAGCCCTTCTGCTGTGGTCTTGGCTCCCATCTTTGGCATATTTCCTCTATAGGGAGAACCTTATTTCTAGACATACTTCCCCCACCACAACCACTAGAATGGACCATGAAACACTCACCCAGCCACATGCCTGGTCCCAAGACAAAAATGGTTGCCCTACATGGTTCACAAATGTCAGCAGATACAGCATAGTAATGGCATGAATCCCTTAGGACGCAGCAACATCCCTTAACAAATACATGTTTCTTATGCTTTTTTATTTTTTATATATGAAAAAAAGGTAGAAAAGGATCTCTGTAAGTGTGAAAATGCTACCACAGTAGAACATCTAAAATGTTAAAAACAGATTAGAAACTTGTGTGAATGAGATAATCAATAATTTAAACCTTAATCATTTCATTTCCTTATTCTTTAGTCACATTTCTTGTTCTCTCATAGCTAATTTTATAATGGGACAGCAAGAGAGAGGAAAATCAAAAGTTCTTTCTGGCAGGACGCACTGTGAGTGCTCTGCCATTGTCCTCCACACACACAGATCTACCAAGACACAAACAATAAACCTGGCATTAAATCCTGCCAGAAAAAAAAAAAATAAAAAGAAAAAAGAAACTGGCTTTCACTAGTGGCTTCTTCCCTTCTCCCCACCCTTAAAAAACATCCTTTTCTTTCTCAAGTCAGGAAAAAGGGTCATGACAGATTTCATCAAATTTGGAAAATTTTCAGCACGCTCCAACAGCAACAACAAAAGTGAGCTGGGAGCTAGAAGCCAGGCGAGGAGGCGCAGGGAGCCCTGTACTCTGAGGAAGTCCAGCTTCCTTTTATTTCATTTCTGTACTATTCCTATCTCACCTAGCTTAGAAAACAATCGCTATACAAAGGTGAACAGGCCTAAATTTATGCCTAAAACTATCCCCTTTCCAACTTTGCTTTACTTTCCAATCATCTCTGTTTATTTTATAAGAAGATAAATCAGAGGATGGATGTGAAAGCAGAAGAGGGGAAGGAGCAGGTCAGTGTGCTCAGGAAGTGTTTCCTAATGGAAATACTTCCCAGCCTCCTTCGTGTCCAAAGCTTACATCTAAAGATGCAGCACCCAGGAGAATCACCACCTTTCCGACGGATTTTCCTAAGCCCTTGCTAGGCTTTTGGTGTCACCCAACTTGAATCAGATAAAAAGACACTTATGTTTATGTCCACAGAGAGAAAAGGCTATAAAACTCGGTGCCAAAAATTACTCATCCTTCAATCAGGATAGTTTATGAACCATTAGGCAGAGCTGATGGCAACATCTTTTCTAACAAAATCAGTACTGAAGCCTGCAGAGAGCCCCCAGAATGGCTACCCCACTACATGGTTACACCCAAGCTTCTGGATTCATCATTGCCAGGAGCAGGTAGATGCTACCAGGGAGTAGGAGACTGACCAGAGGACAGTCACGCTCACTCCATCCCTGCAACAACCCGGCACATAGGCAAGCTGAGCCGGAACAAGGTTGTTAGAGATTGTGATCTACGCTTCCAAACAGACTTTCGATTTAGTGTGTGCAGCTTGTGAGTCAAACCGACAAACACCTTGGAGCATTTCATCTAAAAATGAATCTTTCCTCATTTCAAATCAGACACCCAACTAATTAATAATAATCTCCAGCACAACTACTCAACTGGCCATTTTCACTAGTAGCAACTTTGGTGGGGATCATTTAATTCCTCTTTTTCATCTAGCACTGAGGCTTGTAAACTCCTTTGAGGATACCTACCAGGAATTCACCAGCATGAAGGATATATATTGGGAAGATCATAATCAAGTCAATCAAGGGGAGAAATTCAAAAGCTCTGCCACTAACGGAATCAAACATAAAAGCCTCCCTGGGGGGAAGAGGTTTATGTACCATGTCTGGCCTATGTTAAGAAAATTACAACTCGTTTCACAACATAAAAGAGCCAAAGTGTCAAGTCACTAAAAACAGTTTCCAGTACAGATGCCTTTTCCAGACTGGTTTATGAGGGAAATACAGATTTATAATACATTTAAAAAAAACACAACTGACAAAAACATAACTAAAGGACATATATAGGGGAGACAGCACAGAACATAAATTAAACAAAAGCAATTTAAAAGCAATTTAGCAGCCATCCATGTTGCTATAACTAGGAATACTTCTGTTTATACACACTGTAAACATCTTACTTTTCTCAAAGTAAATGTTTGCAAAGCAGACACCTCTAAGGAAGCTGGTCTAACGTAAGGTTTGAGATTTAATCTTATTCCTGCACAGAGTCCACCCAGACAGAATGGGAGCAAAGCCTGAAAAAGGGCATCCAGGCTGCTGCCAGGGTGCCACTGGATAGGAAAGGTACCTGGGTTTATTGGTCTTTAGTTTGCTAACTAAATACTCAGCGTGGGATGGAAGAAAATCAGTCTTTTGCAGAAGGATGCCATGGTGCCAAGCAGAAAGGGTGAACAGGATTCTGGTTTCTACAAGGAACCTGTCACAAACCAAAGTATTATTTCTTTTGCATGCAGAGGTGATCTACTAGTTCCTTTCCAAACTTGCCCTTTGAAAATGTCTCAATAGAAATGAAACAGAATATTAAGCTGAACACAAAATTGAAGCTGTCCATATCTGAGAAAGTAAGAAGAATCTCTATTTTTTTGCTATCATTTTTTAGGGAAATAAAGCTAAATACCTGGTAAATGTTTTGTTGCCTGCAAGAAGAGCTATCAAGAAACTGGTGGATAATTTTCAATGAACCCTTAGGATACGAATGTCTAATCTCCATTAAAATTAACAGAAACTTGCTCCTCAAATCCTGTCAATGGCTTTGAAGAATCAGCTCTGTGGGGCAGAGATAGTATCAAAGGAAAGGGATGAGTTCTCTGGTTAACTATATCACATAAGAGTCATTTATTTGCTTGTGCATTTCTTTGAAGGAAAAGGAAGAGGGAGGGAGAAGACAGATTAATTGTAATAATAATAGTAGTAAAAATAATAACAACAATAATAACTGTAATAATAATAAATGAGTTTGAGCTAAAAACTCTGAGAAATTTTCCAAATGGATTTTAAAGACTGTGCAAGATTTCATATAGTGACTGGAATTCCTTGCCTGACCTTATGGCTCAGATCTTTTCTGACATGATGATATTATTTAGCACATTGTTTTGGCTGCAATAGTGTTACTTATTTTTAAGTTTTCCAATTTTCTCATTTTATTCTCTGAAATTAAAGAAAAGTTTGTAGATATCCAGTAAGAAAGAGTAAATTAATTTAAATATCATCAATATAGACTGTGCGAGCTTTTAGCTATTCAATTAATTGTTTTGAGGGGGATATTAATAATCACAAATACATTGAATCAATTCTCATCAACTGGACTTATAAGCATTTTTAATTTAAAATTGGTCCTTTCCTTAATACCATATATGCTTATTAATCACTATTCTTACTAAGCATTTATATTATTCAATGAAACTTAAAGGCAGCTATTTCAAAATGGATGAAAAGAAAACATGTCATGAGGAATATGAATCTCTAGAACTCATAAGCACAGGAGATATATAAGAAAGAACTTAATTTATCTTTATCCTATCCTAGTTACCCTATTTATATGAAACAGAAAGGCTTCTAACGTCAACGGTCCTTGATTCCATTTTGCAAACAGGCAACCTGAGGCTCAGGAGGGTAAGGCAACTTGCCCCTGGTCGGCAGCAGAGGTGAGAACGGGCCCCTGTCCTCGCTGTGGCATAAGTTGCTCTTCCCTGGAAAGGCTCACATGAACAAAATACCAAAGGGACTGCTCTCAGAAATGGTGATGTGCAAATGCTTTTCCTTTAGCCCCTGCTGAGTTTCAGAGGTGTTTCCTATTGCAAGACATAGACCTATATGCAAGTAGCAACCAGAACTTGGGCAGGATTCAGTTTCCCTTTCCATTAAATAGCGCCTGCTGTTGAGGCAACACTTGGTAGGAGCTTTTCTCCTGATCTCTGTCTTAAGAGTTTCATTTGCACAAAGGAAAATGAGAGCAAACCCATCATTAGCTGCCAGATTGGGGCAAAAGTCAGTCCAAACACCTAAGTAATGCTGAGCAGTTGCACAACTAAATTAAGGCTCCTGAAGCAGCCAGAGGAGCTCACCCGCGACGGGCACTTTCACACAGAAGGCAGCTATAAACTGAGTGTGGCCTGCAAATCCATCAGCCCCCTGCCTCTAGCTAATGAGACCCTTTTCTTTATTACATTTTTATGGACTTATAAAGCCAGCCTAGGATGGATTATACGGGCTGCTTGTCTGCCCCGTCCATGTGTCGTTTTGCCCTTGGTGCTCACCCCGCAGACTAGGGCAGAGGGGCTGGAGCTGCGGGACTGCAGTGGCCACTGAAAGACTTTTAGAAAATTAACAAAATAACAAGACATGTATCATCTCCCTCCCACTCCTCACCCTGGCCTCCAAATCCAAATTCTAACAGTACCAGTTTGTAAGATAGGTTTGTGAGTCTCCGTGAGGCAGCAGGAAAACTTTCCTGCAGCGCCGAGCAGACCTGGGCCTGTGTGCGGGTCTCGTGCGAATGTCAGGCCTAATTTGTGTTCAAAGCACAGGCAATTTCTCAGAACTCTAAATGTAACATAATTACTTAAAAAAACAAGTTATGCCTGCTTGGGTAGAATTATTTAATTATTTCAAAGTTCTAGTATAATGACTTCACTTAAAATGCATTATACAAAAGACATTTTTGGAGCCATTCCCCCCAACCAAAACTTTGCCACTCACGTAACTCATTTTTGTGATTCTTTATTTCGTCTGTGTTGCTGTAAACACTGCACTGCCTGTGACAGGAGAGGGGGGAGAAGAACTTGTATACAGAAACCTATCATCATTACCTCCACCAGCTGCATAAGGCTTCTGAGAAGTTGCCAAAAAGGGTCACCATAAAGCAACACTCCTTTAAAGTTTTAATCCCTATTAAAGGAAATTATCTGGACTCTCTCCAGAAGCATTTCTGGGGGGAGATGGGGGCAAAAGCTTCCGCAGAAGATCAAATGTTGTTGATTATAAATTCATTACCAGCATAGCTGCTAACTTCAGTAAATTAACAAGGAACTTTTATTACATCCAATCAAGCTCTTGTTAAAGATAACAAGTTCTTTTCATTCCTTGTATTTGGGTAACAGTCACTTTTCTGGAACTCATCAAAGCTGGTTGTGAGTCCACGCCAAAGTACCACTCTCTCTTTCAGCAGCTTTAAAAAAAATAATGAAATCTTATGATGAGAATGAAAAAGCACTGATTATGTTAAAATATCCCCAGATAAATGATTGAAAATTGTAGAGAAATCTGCCATCATATCAGTAAAGGAGAGTGATATTCCACAGCAGCAGATCCTAAAGAGCTGCATTTTTCACGCTTGTTTTTTATTGTTTTGTTTGTACTGAATAAGCTAAGCTAAACATTCTCTTTATGAAATCTGAGAGGGTAACAAATATCCATTATGGTTTCCCTTCAGAGTAGGTTTGCACTCAAATATTAATTGCTAAAAAGCTATTTTACATAATTAGCTTAACCATATGATTATGTTAAGGATCTTTTGCTTTATCAAATAATCAAAAGTGGGAGGGAAGAATAATTTGCTTTGAAGCTTCTCCCTAATAACATATTTTACAGCAAGTCAAGGATTTTCTGAAAAATAACTACTTCAAAAGGAAATACCTTGGGGAAAGGCTATTGCAGTGAGATCCTTCTCTTACGTGTCATAATCAAAAAACATAGTTTTCATCCATTTCATTTGTCTGCTGTCCAACTTTACTAGTGATGAAAGAAATGTTTCTGGAAAACACTTAAGAAAGTTTCAAAGCCTCCACAAATCAAAGTCTAGACTGGATTAGTCTAATATGAGATGTTTCAGAATAAAACTTTTAATCATCCCTGTAATAAAGCATGATCATAGAATCATAGAATCATAGAATCCTTAAGGCTGGAAGAGACCTCCAGAGATCATCTAGTCCAGCCCTCCTGCACATGCAGGGTCCCCTAGAGCATGTGGCACAGGAATGGATTGTGTCCAAGTGGATTTTGAAGAGCTCCAGAGAAGGAGCCTCCACCACCTCTCTGGGCAGCCTGTTCCAGTGCTCTGTCACCCTCACTGTTAAGAAGTTCTTCCTCAAGTTCTTGTGGAACTTTTGGAGCTTCAATTTGTGGTCATTTCCTCTAGTCCTATTGCTGGCTACCACTGAGAAGAGGCTGGCCCCATCCTCCTCACTCCCTCCATTGAGATACCTGTACACACTGATGAGGTCCCCTCTCAGCCTTCTCTTCTCCAGGCTGAAGAGGCCCAGCTCTCTCAATCTTTGCTTATAGGGTAGATATTCCAGGCCCTTAATCATCTTTGTAGCCCTGTGCTGGACTCTCTCTAGCAGTTCCACATCCCTCTGGTACTGCAGAGCCCAGAACTGCACAGAGTACTCGATGTGTGGCCTCACCAGGGCCGAGTAGAGGGGCAGAATCACTTCCCTCGACCTGCTGGAGACGCTCTTCTTAATGCACCCCAAAATAATGATAAAAAGCATGATAAAAGCATGAACAATTGTTGTGATTCATCACTTCATAAAATCCAATGCAGAAGAGTTTTTCCCAGTCCCACTCCTTTAGTAGCACTAAAAGAAAACTTAATGGACAGGAATAAATGTCTGTTGACACATGTCAAAAGGAAAAGCTTCCTATATATAGTAAGATATTTGCCCCAAACTTGTTTTCTTCTACGGTAACTTAGTAGCTTATTCTCGAGCCTGCTTGGAGCCTTTGTTTGGATCTGCTCTTGGAGCAGGAGCGTTTACAAGAGTGCAGCTCGGTTGTTTATTCCTTCCCTATGTCTGTTGGCCAGGGAGAAACACTCATGCACAGAGAAGCTGAACACAAGGATGGGTCATTTCTCCTGCTCTCAGTAGGATACGAGTTGTATCTGGGCAGCCTTCCACTGACTGTTGTCCCAGCATAGAAGTGTTTGAAAATCCTCTGTAGAAACACAGTCCAAAAGCCAGGAGGTGAAGCTAAGAGAGCAGCCACCTGCAGCTTTTTTATGTCTGCATAATATCAAATACGTTCAGCTTAAAATGTTCTTGGACAGATCTAGCATCCTGTAATTATCATGTAATGTATCCCTCCTTCCTGAAGCAGTCTAAGGTTCACTGGCTCTGTTTCGATAAAAATGGCCCCTGTTAGTAAGATGAATATTATATAATGTGTTAAAAGATAGAAAGCCTACAGAGCAGCCCTGCAGATGCCTGACTTAGCTCTGGAGATTTGACGCTGAACGCGGTCACTGGCTTTGCCTGAAGCCTGAAGTGAGCGGTTCCATGTCCTTGGTGCCAGTAGGTGCTGAGGGAACTGATCTGCAGTGTACTGGTGCTTCTGCACTTCAGCAAGTAGTGTTCTTCCTACAGAAGACACATGGTCACAGAGTGATCCATGAAGCAGGAAATAGGAAAAAAAACTAAAAAAACCTTAAAAGTTAAAACGTAACAGAATCATCTACGAACAGAAAGGATGTATTGATTACTTATATAACAAGAACCAAAAACAAATTTTCTGAGAGCTATGGATTTAGTGGTGACACAGGATATATAAATATTCTAAAATACTCTAAACCTTGAACAAGTCCAAAGTAACATTTTCTGCATTTTGGTTCATCACATATTCAAATTCTGACTGAATTCTATACTTTTTTTCTTTTCTCCTTCATTTGCTTGCTTAGTTTTCAAATTCACCTTTCATCCCATAAAATTCATTAGTCAAATTAATTACTCTTGTCTGCTTTAAGAATCATCTCACAATTAACCAAATGGAAAAAAAAATCAGGTTGTTTCCAATTCCCCAAAATGCAAATCTCATTCACCCACTTCCACATCTACAGATGGTAAGTTGAGGCTCTTTACTGATATCAATTCTGTTAGTTTTGGATATCTACATATAATAAGTTTTTGATCTATACTGAAATTATTTGTATGGCCTAGTCCTGTGCATTTTGTTTACGTAGAACTGTCTGTCAAGCCAGAGAGACCTTCTTGCTCAATAAGGGCAAGTAGCCCTTATTTTAGTCAGGGCTGCAGTGCACTGGAAGGCTCCCAGCCTCAGGAAGGTGGTTTTGGGCTCTATGTCAGCCCAGTTTCAATAAAGCAAATCCTTTTGTGGAGCTAGCACAACTGGCTACATTCTGTCCAGGTCTGACTTCCTCTTACCATTTCTGAACAGACAGAATTAAGTGGTGATAAAGCATGAAGGAGGTTATGGCCAGTCTCAAACATTTAAGAGTATGTCAGCTTCTCCTGCCCTAAAAGGTGAGCCAAATCAAAACACAACCTTTTTTAATCAGCCCTGTGCTTGGATGTTTGAGTTACGGGCTATTGGATTTTATATTTTGGGGTTTGTGTCGAAGTCTTTTGTTTTCAAAACAAAAGGTCTAAAACTTGTCTTGAAAGTTAAGTTGTGTTTTATTCTAGCAGTTGAAACCTTAAGAGAAAACAAAATTTGTATTTACCAACATCCTGGCTACAGGCCATTTTAATGCTGCTTAACTCAAGCAATTTTCATAACAAATAAGAAAAGGAAAGTGACTGCTATTGGTGTAGTCAGTTTCAGATCCAGCTCCCTCCAGGAACATCCGGTTGAGGACCCCTGATGAAATCACTCCAAACTGAAGAGGATACAAGAAACTTTGGGTGTCTATGACAGAAGAATGGAGATCCCATTCATTCAGTGGTGCCTGAGCACACAATATTTCATCAGTTGACAGTTATTCTCTGAACAGACAAGGAAAATGCAGGTGTTCGTTAGGAGGATGATAAACTTTTTTTTGCATAAGTAAGGTATGTCCTGATCAAACAAAAGGGTCATTTCTGGAGCAAAGCCAGCCCATGAATAAACACTGGGCATGAGATTTCCTACACAGTTTGATCATCTGCAACCCAAAGGCATGACTTGAGGCAAAAGTAACAATAAACTTTTGAAAACTGAAAACAAGATTTGGAGAAAAAGATCTAGACTAGCAACTCTTACATAAAATTTAGTTAGCTAAGACATCAGAAATTTCCTGGAGCTTTTCTTCTCCAAAATAAACATCAATAGAAAAAATATGCGGTTTCATAAACAAGTATTTATTCAGTTTTGAAAAAATCACAAGGAAGAAGGGCCAGATTCTCATATTCACAAAGACTCCTTATATGGCAGTGGCAGATCAGAGTTCTTCAAAACTGTCAGTTATAATTGCTCCTCATATAAGGTCAGTTTTCATAATTACAATATTTAAAATGACCCTTGTGCAAATACAGAGGGTCTGAATTGTGTAGGTGCTCAGCTGTTCTTTCTGTAAAATATTAGAAAACTGCTTGCTGTGGTACTTCGCATCAGTCACCTCATTGACACTTGGACACGCTCTCCTCCTGGGCGGTGTTTGGAGCAGGGGGAGAGGTGGTTCTGGGCTTTCAGCCTGATAGTAGCGAACGTGAGCGGTGGCGATATAGGGGAAATTTCACAAACCTAGTGCTCAGTCAGGGTTCCCGGCCTATGGACAGATGTGACTGTTCTCCTAAGGCTTCTAATGTTCTTCTAATGTTCTAATGTTCTTCTAATATTTTACAGAAAGAACAGCTGAGCACCTACACAATTCAGACCCTCTGATTTATCCACCAGCAAGCTCCTCCCAGTCAGATCCTTCATTGAGAACACACATGCATTTGGAGCTCTTCTTCAAAATTTGAATCTAGCTTATAATTCAGTTCAACCCATGCACTGGTAAAAGTTTCTGGCTTGGACTGTTAATTTCACATTCCATTGCAAAGGAGACAAGGAAGATTGTTTTCCCTTTTCCAATTTCACAAAGAACAAGAACTAAACATGTAGTTATTGAACAGACTGAGACTCAGAAATGGATACAGTTGATGTAAGTGGTATGTTTTAATTGCTACAGTAAAAGGGAACGTAGCATTTGCCTTCAGCAAATAGGGCTAGCTGTTCATTAAGTTAGGGAAAGGCCTTGTCCAAAGATTACACTGGTGGAACTAAAACAGTGTCATCTCTCCAGTGGTGTTACAATGGTGCCAGCACCCATGAAACAGGGGTAACTGTTATCTCCAGGGCATTACCTTTGTTCCAGGAACCGCATCTAGGCTATGAGTAAGGATTTCTTTGTAACTTGAATAAAAAATGGTTCAGTCTGACTAATCCATCCATCCCTCTAAAAAACGACATGTACCCCAGAGTTCAGTCCATTCCTTGCCATGTATCAATATACTGGAAAATTGCTCAAATTGTTATAATATATAAACCTTGCTTATTCAGACATGGTATCTCCTCGGGGACCTAGCTTGCCAAGATCATCTTGACAGTTTATAAATAAAGGTTTTTTTCCCCTAAGATAGAGGTCATATTATGAATTATTAAAACTCAGAGCAAAAAAGTCCACAAAAGTCCAACAACAAGTGATCATTAGTTTTTCCTTCTTAGACTCTACTGTGCATCCCATTCATCACTGAACCCAGGGGGATATATGAAAAGGATGCTCTTGATTCCAGAAGAGATGTCTATCACAAAACAGAGAGCAGAAAATGTCTCTGTATCAATCAAAAAATGATGGGCTGATGCCAGGAAAACAGTCGGTTAAGGAGAACTGTGAGCTCACAGCTTGCGAGGTTTCATCTACAACAGTCATTTCTCAAAGTCTCTTTTTTAAATCCCTGGGATTTACTACAGAAGTTCACTACAATCCTGAATACAGTGTAATAGCCAGTGGTCAGTGACAACCTCTGCCTCCAAAATCATGAGTTGTCCTGCTCAAGTACCAGCAGGCAATTGAAAGACTACTTATTTTCCTTCTATCTCAGAGTTTCTAGATAGAAATCAATCCTTATTGTGACACTTAATACTCCAATAGGAATTGGTGACAAAATAGGATTTTTCGTACTGAAGATGCAAATGACAGTCAAAAAATGCATGAGGATGCACTTCTCAGTCCCTCTTCAGAAGAGCGTACATCCCTCCCTTGAGCACAGCCCCTCTCCTATCAATCTCTGCTTGCAAAAATTGCCTAGAATCGCAGGGCCTTAGGAAACCTTCAGTAAGTTAATTCCCCCTTTCACAAAACGTAATCCAGGAAACAACAGTATGCCCCAACTTCTGCCCAGCAAGATTGTTTAATGCTCAGCTCCTGCACTGATTTGAAGAAAAAAATGTTATTCTTGGACAAATACTGTGGGCTCTGGGTACAAGCACACATACATAAACACACAGCACACAATCTATAAGGCATCTACTTGAGCTAAAAGCAAATGGAAATGTCCTCTGGTAAAGGTGTCCTTCTGTAAATAAAAATTGGGACATAAAAGCACACTAAAGTGATTAACCTGGCTATATTTCTTTGTCTGTATTATACCTCTGTAGTTGACATGTGGCTGCAAAATTTAGCCAGTGTCCTCCAGAGGACTTATGGACAAAGTGTTTATATGATGATAGTTACCTTAAATGACGCATGTTGTTAGAGCAGAAGCATATAGGAAGTATACAGTATATAGGAAGCAGCCTCACCCAAAGGTTCACAGACGCACATACATCCACAGGGCCCACTCTTATTCTGGAGTATATTCCTTAGGCATCATCTCCTCCACATTAACTAAGAATAAATTCTACAGTATTAAGTTCACAAACAAGTTCACAAAAAAAATTGCCAGTCCCTAGCATCATACACTGTCCACAGTTTATTTTGCAGGCATTTCAACTGGAGACGTTCTTTAGGTGTCCCCATAGGGGCACTGGAGCCCAACTTCAGCCAGGTCAAGTGCTTTCACTGTTGGATGCTCTATAAAAGCCGACTGTTACAAAGGTCCATTCCTTCCTCCTCCACAGGGAATGGATCCTCTGAGGAAATGGGAGCATTAGATGTGATAGAGCTACTCTTTTCTTGAAATTCTTTCACAAAGAGATCACTGCTCCTGGGACTTGCAGGCCCACGTATTATTCACAGACCACACACTGGGAGGAGAGGCACTGACCTAAGGTCCGTTACAGCATAATTCATGTTACTCCACCCAGGATCTGCATCGCCCACTTGGATGCAGTTTTAGGAGTTATCAGGAGCAGCCTGCATCACAAGCCACAAAATGGGATGATTCCCTCCTGGAAGTCTAAACAGTGCTCAAAGAGAGGCCAAAAAATTCCTTTCCTTTTAATTTATATTACAGATTCCTTTTTTTATTCCCTGGAAATGAGACAGTTTTCATCTCTCCTGGACAGTCATCTATCGTTTAGAGGAACCACACAGAAATCCCTTTGGAAGGCACTCTACAAAGCAGATGTGAGGCTCAGGGAGCACCATATCCTTAGTCAACCTCCCAAGGCTCTTCTGGGTCTTTTGAACAGCTGAAGCATCACAAAGCAAGGGGAAAATTACTAAGGGTTCTCTTGATACAGGGGAGCCTTTGGGCAGGTGACAGCGCAACCTGCATTGCATAGCACCTGTGTGTCCTCTCTGAAAGGGCCTTCTCACAACTAATGGATTGGAGTAGAGATGATAGTGCAGGAAACCCTTGACCAGCAGAATGAGTAGCTGCAGCTCAGGCCTGATGGTGCTCAGAACTAAACTAAAGGCAAAATCTTACCAAATACAAGGGAACACAGGGACCTGGGTTCCAGGTCCCCTCTTTTTCTTTTCTTGTACTGAGAGTAAATCCAGTTTTTGCTTTCTAATTTCTCAATCTTCTTAAATGCAAGTCCTTTCATCTGTCCACAGGGCAAAGGGCAGAAGTAGCAGAGAGGGTTAATGGCCTCACTACAGTTGACTGGTGTTAAAGCCAGGACAGATGTGGGGTTTAATTAGAAGCCAGCTGCACGCACATAAACCCAGTAGTGTTAATGCATGAGTGACAGTATGAATACAGGCATCTTGCAAAAACAGATACCTCTAACATGCATTTACCTATGTTTTCAGGGAGTAGGGGCTTCAGCAAAACTCTATTCAGGAGTTCTTGGAAGATAGGAGACAAAGCACATACATGTCTATAAAGCAGGAAAGGGCACTAAGAATGTAAACCGAAAAGAATGAAAATAACCACATAGATCAAATTACTCAGCACCAAAACAGACCAGTAAAGTTTTCCATTACCTTCTATTGAATTGAGAGTCCTCCTACTCCGAGCAAGGCGCCAGCTGTTCCATTGCCCTTCCTTGGTCACTAATGCTTCTGCATGTCCTGTGAGCCTCCACAGAACCAGTCTGTATAGTCAGAATATCCCAGCCCTTCAGCAACTCAAATACCCAGTTTGGGACTCAGCCTTACTAGAAATAGCAGGGAGCAGGAAATCATGAACATCAAGATTACTCAATTAATTGTTACCTGGGCCCACTGGGTGAAATGCGGAGCCTCTGTGCGAGACAGACGATGAGCACATTTACGGCAGTGCCAGAAAGGCTGGCACTGCCTCCTCCCATCACAGCTCCAGCGGTTCCCTGACAACCTCCAGGCTACCATGGAGATCATTTTCTGCGACCTAAAATGTCTTTGAGATCTCCTATGTATAAGTATATGCCCAGGTCCTCCAAAGAGAACAACTTTTGGCCATTAGCAGTATCCATGGAGGAGTGTAAATGCCATGCTCCGCCATACATGCTGTCAATGCAGCACAAACAATGCTGTCAGCTCTTCTCAGCTCTAATACTCCAAATCTTTAATGGGATTTAGAGGTAGAAGAGAGGTAAGATAGGAAAGTCTATAAAGGCATCATACCCCAGAAACTTCCAGTTACTGGCAAACAACTTCCCCTTCTATTTGAGTGACCGTCCAATGCATTCTTACTGCTCATCAACCTTCCCTTTCCACATAAGCAGATTAATTTCATGAGAAGTCCCTGGGCCTCACAAAAAAAAAATTATCTCTTAAGAATTACAGCGGCCCTTGAATCTTCTCTAGTGGTGTACTACTTAGTGTAAAGAGAGATCCATATGATGGTTCTGCAAACGACAGGGCTGGGGCCATGCCTTGTGAACAAGATCAGAGCAGGTAGCTTCTGTAGCACTCTCATAACAGCTCTAACGTGATATGATGTGCAGACAAAGCAGTGAGCATGCTCCCTGTAGCATCTAAAGATGAGTAGATATCTTTAAAGACAGTGAAGCCTGGTCTGTAACTTGATTAGCAATATCCCATAGGAAGAGGCACTCAGCTGTGGCAAAACTCAGTATCTTTTTTTTATCACTGAAAGATCATGAGATCATGATGGGAACTCAGCACTGAGACTGAAAAGATGCTAGCAGAGCTGAAACACCTCTGTTATTCCACACATTGCCATGCTTGTGTGTATAAGTGTCCATACAGGGAAGTGCATAAGAATAATAAATGAAAAAAAAAAAAAAAAAAAAAAAAAAATGGGGGAGATACCATGCAAGGGACCTATCCAAT
>PTEX01000032.1:5471637-5563318 GCA_003342815.1 Eudromia elegans
ACTGAGACTGAAAAGATGCTAGCAGAGCTGAAACACCTCTGTTATTCCACACATGAAGAGCCTTGTGTGGATAAGTAGTCATGCTGGCAAGTGCATAAGAATCATAAATGAAAAAAAAAAAAAAAAAAAGAAGAAGATGGGGGAGATACCATGCAAGGGACCTATCCAATCTCTAGGTAAAAATGCCTTATTTCTAAATCCATACTGGAGTCATTATTAAAACAACCCTACATACAAGGAGATAAAATGGTCTTCAGTAGAGAGGTGAGCGCAGCCCAGAGCCTGGGTTTCTGCTCCAGCTGCTGCCAGTGACACGGTGACAAAAGACAGGTTCCTTCCACTCTGGCTCAGCAGAGCAGACACTCGGCCTCTGTGGCCGGCACAATGAATGGCCAAAGCAGCAGCACGGGATAAGAATCAGAGTGGCAAGAGGAATAACAGCTACTAGCTGTTGTAATATTAGCTATTTTGATTTTCAACTTTCAGTGCTTAAATCCTACATGGGCACAATAATGTGTGGCCTAATTGTTGAGTATCCGGCAGTTCTCACTGACTTATGGGAACTACTACATAAAAAGCTAGCTTGCTATGTAAAAATCTACCCATTTAAAGTGACTAATTATGCATGTGAGTAGCTAAAGTTGGGTCACCACTCTTTACAAACATGTCCTGATATGTTGGTTTATATACCACAACAGTTGGGGATGGTACAAGGCTGCTCAGTGATGTGAGGCAGGATTACAACACAAAGCCAGTATCAATGGCATAAGTCAAAGCCAAGGTTGGTAAACTTTTATGTGGAGGCTGTGCCGAGTGAAGGGATATTAAAGAGGGAATAACTGAACGATTGTCTTTGCTGGATGATGTGCAACCAGTTTGGCATGGCAGAGCAGAGGAAAATGAACATTAAAGAACGGGAGTGGGAGGGGGGAGAAAAATAGAAGATAAAGCATTCCTTTGACAAACTGATAGGCTGGAATAATTCAGTATAACAACATTCTGGGATTCCTGACAAACCCTCAGGGCTGCAAGTTTGACAGTTTTGTCCCTTGTCCTCATAACTGACTGGAGGCAAACTGCCAGACTGGGGATTACTCCTCCAGAAGGCTGTAGGGTGCAAATCCAAGGATAGGACACTGAATAGTTCAATTCTGTGGTATCTGCCTCTAGTGACTATCTAAAAAAATAAAAACAGTTTTGAAAGAGACTTTACAGCGAGTGGAGTGACACTTTGGCAAAGGAAGATAGCCAGAGACTCCCCATCCCACTCCAGACCATTTCACTGAGCCACTAAAACATCCTGGATCTACCTTTTTATCCCAGATTCAGGTCAGATTTGACATAGCTATAATGAAGTAAATCTGGAATATGGGCATGGAGTTCAGGGATTTGGAAGTGCTGATGTTTATTGGATATTAAGATTAACACTGCACAGAAGTCAGTCTTTGGGTTTGCTTTTGTAAAGACAGATGAGTCTGGAAACGCTGATCATCTCCATAGCCTTAGCTGGATCCCTGTTTAATGATGGTTGTGGTTCACCTTCCATTTTATTTGCAAATATGTATCATATTTCCTCTCATTCCTCAAACATCCCAGTGATGGCTGCTGGCATTCGTGTGCATGGAAAAGTAACTAATAAAGTATTTAACAAATTGTAGCATCTTCAATTCAACATAACAGCAGAAAAGAGCAACTTTGACAATGCTTAACTGCTAACGGTCTATTAAATCATTGTTAGACCTTAGAAGTAGTGCAGGAATCATGGGGAATAGAGCAAATAATTTATGTAAGTGATGTGTGCTGCCTCCAAAAGAAATCTTTCTTCTGAATCTTAACATATTAAGTGTTGTCCCAACACCCAGACCATGCAGCAGCTACGTTTTCATGTATCTTCTTTTGCAGAAAGCACAATGAAGTAAGGAGTGACAGGAAGGTCAGATTTGTTTTGGAAAAGTCCAAAAGTTCTTCTGCAGCACAATTATGAGGACTGTGAGAAGCCCCAGTGGCAATGATATATAGATAAACATTTGCATTCCTTACATGCCAGATTCATTTTTGCTTCAAGTAGAAGTTCACACTTTCAGCGCTGAGTAGATCGCATATGTGACAACTGCACACCCAAATTCTCTCCCTACATTTAGTGTCGGGTATCCATTTGATATTTTGCTTTTGCATCATGAAGAGCTATGGCTGGCTCTGTGATCCTTTCTTTAGATTTGTCAAAGCTCTCTTGTACACAGAGCAAACACTTAGTCCTCATACAATCCTGTATTAGCTGACTCTTTAGTCAACAAGTATTCCACTACCTTTGAGTTGCACTGCACAGATCTCCAGCCATTTTATGCACTGTCTACTTAAAAAATAAATAAAGATTGAATTACATTCCTGAGCCCAGGATCCTCTTGCACTATACAAATGTAAGTATTTAATTTGGCTTTCCCTGTTTATGTTAGTTTGTTTTAGTTTCTCTGTGTCTTACTCAACCACAAGAATGCAGCATAATTGGACTTATTCAGTACTGTGTGTCTTTGGCTGCTTTTTGCTTCCCAGAAGTAAAAAAAAAAAAAAGAAAAGAAAAAAGTTTTTAAAAGAAGGTCTGAAAGTGTTTTTTGTTCTTCAGTTATGAAACTAAAAACTAGACAAACAATCAAAAGAAATTTCATACTGAGAGTCGGCAAATAAAGGCATAGGGTTAAAAAATGAACTGATTGTAGCCGTAGTAAAAGGAAGCAGATTGCCAGCCTAAAGAGACTGAAGTCCACTGTTCATCCCTGCAGGAACACGCTGGAGATGAGAACAGGATTGTACCCACTCCAACTTACATTGCCAATGTAAGTTGGTACAGGGGAGAAGACGAAAGAACCCCAAAATAGACAGTGATGGGGTGACTTTGCCTGAGAAAGCTTCTTTCTAGCCTGCAAGAACTGGGAGGTACCAGAGGCTTTGTCACTAGGAAACATGCCTGGGGCTCAGCCACTGAAACTCGCCACAGGATGGTCTGCTGGGGTTTGCTGGTTCTGAAAGCTCACAAAAGAAAGTCGAGCTAAAACCTCTCACTGAGCCCCACTGTTGTTCAAGGAGGCTTCACATGTGCAGTCAGAAGAACCCGAATGCCTGGGAGACCCAAGCCTGGCACCTAGGCCAAAAGGAAGCTCACTGGTTGCAAGGGCTGCTCTTCACAGAGCTCCTTTCTCTGCTAGTTCAACTTAGTACCTCAACCAAATAAACTGTCAAAACTTCGACATCTACCAAAGTCAAGAGTGTAACTTCTTCTGACTTTAGCGACAGCACCATCCATTCTCTAATTCCAGCGTACTGTTTATTAATTCCTTGATGAATTTAACTTTTAAAAAGTAAAGACTTTTCAAATTATAAGCTACATTTTTATTGGCAGATATTTCTGGCAAGGCACCAGAGGCCAGCAGGACCAGCTTTGCTGGTGGTGCAAGCCAGCTCACCCATCAGTTTGAGTGGTTCTGTGCTATTTTGCACCTATTTAGAAGCTGTCTTCTTTTTTTTTTTAACTTCATTTAATATAGGTAAATAATATTTCTTTTGTCTGAGTGACAGAAACTTGCCTTAACATCAGTGCCTAGAATGCCAGGCTGCAGCATGAAGTATAGCTGTGCAGCCAAAAAACAAACCCAGAGAACAGAAGCCTCACATGGAAACACTGCCATAGCTTTGAGCACAGCAACGAATACCCACTGCTGTAATTAATATAATCCAACATTGATGGTATTTGAGCAAACACATTCCTTCTTTTTTAAACTACTTATTTTCATACTGCTAAAAAAAACGAGTTAAAATGAAGAAACTTCTGAAAAAGAAGCCATGCACTATCCTCCTCATCCCTTTGGCTAGTGTCTGGCTGAACATACAGCACGCTGCAAGGACAAGGAGCTACTGCAGCGACTCCAACAACAGGATGAAAGACTCCGCACTTGCTGTAATTCTGCTTCCCTGAGCATACACACCATGATTGACTTAATGCTGTTTATTACTGTTCAGCTCCCCACCCTCAGGTATTCAAATTAAAACATAAAACTGGTTCCAAGAGGACCTTTTGTCTCAGCTCTTTGGCCAGATCCTTCCTTCCTCCCCTCAGCAGACAGCAGTAAGGTTGCTGCAAAGAGAAGCTGCTGGAGCACATGGACAAAGAAGTCCATGGGCCATCCAGAAGCAGAACAGCTTGAAGAAGTGACCCTGGCCTCACAGAGTTTGAACGGTATCAGTGGAGCTCAGAGGTAGCAGGGGAAGCATCAAGGGCAACATGGGAGAAATGCTGAGATGGCTGTTGCTCCTGGGGAGTTCCCTGAATGCACATTCACGTAAGGGTACATAAAACTCCCCTAAAGGGATGGCAGGTTCCCCTAGGAAAGAGTTTGCCTAGCAAGAGCACGTCTGCAGAATTGCATGCACACTCTGTTCCAAGTGGCGAACGCCGAGCACTCTGCAGAGCAAAGAGCAGGGGCTGGGGTCAGGGCAGGAATGTGGAGCGCAGCCTCCCTGGACACCGGGAGACGGAGCAGCGGCCAGCTGGCAAACGCAGGGCAGCCCTCTTAGTGCCTTCGCCTCGTTTGTGTAACGTGGTAGATTAACAGCCACCAAAATCAATCTCCACAGGAGGCAGAATGCAGCAGTACACACAACAAGTGCAGCTAAATATTTAGAAGGGGCTCAATTTAGAGAGACTTTTCATGTTTATATGCCTGACAAAGCTGTCCCACCCAGAATCCCCAAATTAATGGCTACATTTTAAATATTCTTTTGTGCTAACTTATATGCAAATTATTATTATGCAACAAGCAAAAACTCAGGACTGGAACTGCAGGCAGTTTAGAACTGTATCTTTTAAAATGGGAAATGGCTTTGAAATAAAAATGCATTATGAGTGTTGTTCCTTGCTTGTTTACAAGCACTGATTCTATACCTACTGTTAAAAGGCACATACAGCATGCATAGTATTAGAAAGTAAGGGATGTAAGTAATCATTAGAAAGTCCAAGACAAAAAGGTCAAGGTGGAAGGTCTCATTATTCTGAGACCAAAGGCAAAGCAACACTCAGAAGTAAGAAGTAAAAAATTGGTTGCAAATTTTAAACTGAACCATTGTCTGCTGCGAGGACCAAAATGTAAATATTTTGCAGATGCCATGTACTGGGGAAGCAGGAGGGTAAGCGAATTGTGCACTGTTATCATGTATTACATAAAACACATTGAGAAGTCTATTGCTAAAATCTCACAGTTTCTCTACTTTGTTAGCTGTTGCAAGCAGACAAGTAACCAAGATAATCCTGCGTTAAGCATTTATAAGGAACCAAAATGAAACGGGGAAATGCAGATTATATGAGTGCTAACACCACTGCAGTAGAGTCAAAGTAGAAATGTCTTTATCAATGAAACTTAGATTATAAAATGGGGGAAGCTTTGCTTCAGGAGATGCTCCGGTACCGCCTGCTCTTCCTTTATACAATGCTGCCCTCTAGCACCTGGAACACAGCACGGCGGCCATGACCAACCCCGGGAAAGTCCTTCCCTTTCAAATCGGCTCTTAAACTAGCGATGTTCTCAGTCTAAAGACGTTCTGGATTGACCTTCGCCCTTCCAGACGGCCTCCGGTGCAGTCAGGAAGGCCAGCCAGGCTGGACAGCTCCCGTGGGGTCAGACACGTTCCAACTTCCCAACTTGCATGGCCACTGCCACCTGTTCCCCCAACACACGTGCCACCCTCTGCTGCTAACTCAGCCCATCCAGGAGCTAAGGTTGCAATAAAATATTCACTCAAATTAAAAAATAAACCAGTAAGTCTTAAAGGCAGCTCTGAGGCTAACATTCAGGCAGCAAATTTGATCGCTAAATTACAAATACGAAACACACTAGAGAAGTCCAGGTGACGTATCTGCCTACAGACACCATAGTCCTGAAAGTTCAGCTTTGAGTGAACTGCTACCTTGCATCTACTGAGAGCCTCAAGATAAACCCAAAACATTTCAGCTAATCTTTCTCCCATTAATTTAAACCTTGGGAAGGGGGTGTAAGCAATGCTATCAAAAAGCACTGTGCAGTAGCGGAAAAATGCATTACATGGAACAAATCAGCAGATTAAAGCGTCCACTTCTTCTTGTCCTAACCCAATTCTTTTCCATTAATCGCAGCACAAGAATCCTGTGTCACAATTTTGGAGGTTGGCTATGTGGAACTGTCTTTGAATATGACTTTGGGGTTTCTCTTTCATAACTAACCAGTGGGACATTCTTAAAATACCATCAGAATATTTTTTGTTTAATATTGATAACAAAACTTTAAAAAGTGTTCATTTTCTTATCCATACCCACTCAATCTGCTAAAATGTCAACATGAGCTCCACCAGGGATTCATACCGGATAATATTTCCGTGCTTTATAATCAATAATTGTTAAACAGAACATTTAAACCTCAGAACTGATTCTACAAGCCCTAACAAAATTCTTCCTGTAGTCCTGGGAACGTTCCTTGAGAATACTTGAAGGAATTAAAATGTTGAAGGAAAAGAATAATTTTATGAAACCCTGCTGGCCAGTTTATACACCAGCTAAACAGAAGTTGGAACTGGTAGACTATCTGAATAGAAATACAAGAATTATCCTTGAGTACCCCTCACGGGAGATTTTAGAGTACACTTGGATAACACTTACAGATACTGAACTTTTATTTTTATTTGTTTGCAGTTTTTTTAATTGCTTTTGGACACTTCTAAATTTTCTTAGCTTCAGATTGTACCAAAAACCAGCTCTGAATGAAAAAAAGTCTGGGCTCGGGCTCCAGTCTGGGTCTTGAAATTCTCTTCCTGTGCAGCTCTTGTGAAAAATCATTAATTAATGATTTAATTAAATAATCAAATCATTTCAATATAGCCTTTCCCAAATCATCTATTTCAAAGTAAAATCAAGTCCAAGAAAAAAGTCTTGACTTCCCAGGAAAGCTTCCACATGTTCGAAAACTAAGCTAATCACAACTATAAGATAAAGTCTCATAAAGTCTCAAGCAAGTACATACCAGTTATCTAACACAACTTCTATCCTGCCCTGAAAGACTGAACAAAAATTGCCAAAATTGTATTTACAGCTGCACAATGGAGCAGAACCACACACATTTTTTCTCTCACATTCAAAATAAATCTTTTGGTAACAGAGTTGTTAGTATCCAGGAATTAGCTGCACTGGAGTTTTCTTATTTATGGTGTAGTGTATACAGCCATAAACAGATAGACTAAGGTTAAACTGAATAATTCATAGCATGAGAATTATTTTTTTTCTAGTTTCTGCTGAGTGTTAGTATAAATTTCTTACCGTGTTGTCTCCCTTTGCTGAGACAACCTTAGAATACTCAGGCCAAGCAGATACAGAATGTATCAAATTAGTACCTTAGGGCAATCAATGTAATGAGATATTGCATTATAAGCTCAGGGCAGCAAACTGTATCTTTGACATATTCTGCTCCCAGACATTGCCAAGGCAATTGACTTCTTTAAGTCTCATGTGAGGATCACCAGAGAAAATTGCTGGAACTAGTCATTAATCAAAGAAAGCAGAGCACGGAGCTAGAATTTTTGAAATGACGCCAAAAGCAATTGTGGAAATTTGCAGTGACAACTGAGGAGAAACTTCATGCCCAGAGGGAGGGAAGGGTTGTGACATTCCTGTGGTCTTTTCCAGGGATTAGGACAGAAGCCTCAGAGGGCTCTTGCACAGTGTGGCAGGCACCCTCTGCAGAGAATCACCCATTCTATAAAGAATTTCCAGAACAGTCCCACCTTTCCTGAAATTATTCAGGACTCAACTCAGGCATCCCAACACTAGGTCTACAACTAAACAAGAGAGTCACGATCTAGGACAAGGGTCTGGAATAAAGCAGAAGGGGATAAGAAGCAATGAGAGTGCACTTGGCAAGGGCTCAATACCAGTAGGGCATGGCTGAAAAGAGAAGAAAAGAGGAAACGTGAAGAGCTTCTGATGGGTAGATGCAAGTATTCAAGTTAAATAAGCCTTAACTGTAGAGGAAGAGGGAAGACGAATATGCTGTAGCAAGCCTCTGGAATCATAGCATGAGTTTGCACTGTTTAAAAATGTAATAGTCCCAAATCAGTTGTAAGTTACAGGAAGGGGCCATATGTTTCAGGTTTCTGTCATAATAGAGAGTTTGCACATTTTTACACATTGCCTAGATAAACAGTGCCAATTATGGAAGAATATACTGAAAAATAATAATTAAAAAAAGATAATTCTGGTAATCCCATCCAGTAACTTCAGATTGCCCTGTACTACCCAACTCAGACCCTCACGGTTCAACTGGACAGAGTCCCCAAGGCACTAGCATATACCTCTATGATATATATACCCTGGGATGTTATTTATGCCTTTGTGGGCATACCAGAAAGCTAATTAATAAAAAACAGTGCACACTCAGAGCATCACTGGTATTCCTGTCAGAACTTTATTTTTAACCCCCTAATTTTGAGCAACAGTTTATTCCAAGATGCAGTGGATCTTACATTTAGGCTTTCAGATTGTGTTTTTCCTAACCACTGTGTTTGAATTGCAACTCAGTATTACATACAGCCCACTGCATGTAAGGTATTACAGAAGAAGAGTTTACTTGACACCTTAAATGAAACAGAGAAGATGTTTTACATATTATAAGGAGCAACCAGTTGCTTTGATTCAACAGATCTGGTTTAATTCTGCATTTTTAAACATTGCTAAAAATATTTTGTTGTTGACTTAGTGCTAACATGCTAAAAACATAAAAAATACTCTGAACATTGGCATCTATCAATTTTTAAATTAAAAAGATAAACCAAATCTCAGCAAATAAAATCTCTAGGTTTGCTCATTTTGACACTTTGTCTCTATGAGGCAGTTTTCCAAGTTTTTCCATACAAAAAGAAACCTATCACTAGAACGAGACAATTGAAGCCTCCTTTTCAGTGGAGAAGTGAGAATATGCTCATAACTGTTTCAAACAATTATTCAGCATTAGAATCTAGTCTCTGCTTTAGCTGCTGTAACTAGCAGCTAGGGATTGATGAAACTACAAGTATGAAGAATAAGACTGTGCAGCTGCAGGGCACTGACGCAGAGAAGCCTCTGTGGGCACTGCATAGGTGTTCAAACAGAGCATTTCATTCCTCCATTGCATGAGATAATAATGTAGTATCTTATCCTCAAGGCCATTTTAATATTAACAGAGACACTTTCAGCAATTTTTCTTCTCCAAGGTTACCACTTTCATTAGCTCCTCATTCAGCTCCTGGAATCAAAAGGAGTTTCCCTACTAATTCAGTGGGACCAGGATTTAGCCAATACTGAACTTGGTTCATTATTCCCTCATGTAATTAAAAAGAATAATTTTCTCCAAGGTAAGCTACTATCCTCATTTAGTATTTATCTCATATTGACTTTAAAAGGCTCTCATAGAACTTTAGTTCTTTTTATAAACTCTGAGTAATTTCTATTACATGCAAATTCATCCTTAAAGTTGTAGCTCTGCAGGATAAACTGTGCTCCTTCTGTTCCCATGGATTTCACCAGGACTCGAACTTAGGGTTTTTTTCCAAACCACAGTCACAGTTTTGGGTAATTTCAAAATGTCATCTTCATATCAACTCTAGCATTTCTGTACAAAGCTAATTATGTGTCAGCTCACTAGAAATATTCCTACTGCAGTTATATGTGCCAGACATAACCTCAGGGAGCTCAGTTCAGACTCCCTGAAGAACCAACTAGAGATGCCTAACAGGAAAAACAGTTGATTACATTCTGCCCCGGTAAGGCATATAAAATGTGCCCTTTACTTTCACAATTTATTTTGCTTGACAAGTTTTTTAATAGATTCTCATTTATGGCCAAACTGGTCTGGTCACTCTGCACTGGTAGAAACAGGATATCATTTCTCCAAATCAACCACCAGCTGCAGGCAAGAGCTCCCAGGCTACTGGATTTGGAAATCTTGATGTGCATTTGGAAATCCACCTCCTGATGAATACCCAGACACAAGAGCAGACAGCTTAGCAATGGCACAGCCCAGTGACGGGCTCAGAGCTCTCTCAGCTCTGCTAAGGTAGCTCTGCTTTCAGTTATCTCTCCTCCCCAGGGAAATCGAGGGTAAAAGCCAGCACTTGGCTTATACTGAGTGCTTAGGTAAAACTCAATCAAACAATATTAAAGAAATGACTGAATTGAAACAAACCACAAGAATATTCAATTAGTTAGCTCTCAACATTGTGTTAGAAATTTTAGAGGTATTGTGATGTAAAGCCGCATGCTCAGCGGAAATAGATCTGCTAGAACCACATCCCTTTGACAGACACCATAAGCACTGTAGTGTTTCATTAGAAGACTGATTAATACATGTTTACACCTTCCATGCCATCTGCCACATTTGTCACATTTTTTTTCATTTCACTTTCACCCTAAGTTATATTTAACTTAAAAAAAAAAGAAAAAAGCTCTATCTCATATGTATAATTTATTTTCTAGACTCTCAGGACCAGTGAAACTTCAATAGAGAGAAAATCTTTGTTCAGAATACTAAGGTTTCTAATTGTTCAAGATGAAGTGATTCTTCATTACATTAGCAAGCCCTTTATAATAAAAAAGGACAAAAAGATCATTTGAATTAACAACCTCTTTTGTGGCCAAAAAAAAAACCCCCTCAGCTTCTAATGTATAGTTCAGTATAGTTCATCTGCTAACACACAGTAGTCTCTCTTGGCAGTCCTGCGCTGATGTATCAATAGCTGGGTACCACATGTGATGAATTACCTGCTAGCCATCATTATTATTGGTTTTAGGTTTCATTACCTTAAAAAAGGTGCCAATAAAAGACTTTGGCATTTTTCCTGCCTGTTTCAGGATTGAGGAGATTAGTAAGATATTTCTTGAGCTAGCCCTGAAACTCCTGCAATAATACGTACCAACACTAAATCTGTATGTCCTTGCTGCCTTTTGAATGAGAGTGTGAGCACTGCAATACAAGAGAATCACAATTATTTAGGCCACATTTTCTAATATGTTCTTTTCACAACAGCCAACAGAAGCACTTCAGAAGATGCCTGATGTGCATAAATACAAGTAGCCTACTTTAGAGACTGCTGCTCTTCTAGCTCCAAGAACAACACCTAAGATCAGAACAGACGGAACTGCAGATAGAGCCAAGCATGCGGTAATGGGTCTCTTCTCCCAAGTGCCTGCAAAAGGGGAGATCATAGTCAGACATCTCCAGCTGCACTTGTATATGTGCAACTTCAATGTCTATTTATTTTTATGCGACAGACACTTTTGCTGTCAGCCCCTGAGAAAATCACTGTGACTGTGAAGCTACAGCAGTAATCTCTGCTATTTGCTATACTATATGCACTCACACACATTTTATTCACACAGCACACACACACAGCATCTGCAAGACAAAATGCTGAAACACCCTGAAAGAAGTATAGCTTTAGCAGTTTAAGTGGACTGTCCTATCAGAATAGTAAAGTGCTTGCACATCACCGCCATGAAGCACATTAAATATGCGGTTCTTTCTGAAGTTTTATTGTTCAGTATGACTCAAAACTAATGCTAGAACAAAAGCACATTCCAAAGTGAGGGCAATATTCAATTTTTTTCTCAAATACAAATTTACTTTTCAAAGCAGCACCTTTTTATAATCCAGCCCTAAGAGGTTGAATCTAACCCAGTTATACTGCTGAGGCTGTTTCCCTTTTCAGTCTGAAGACAAAGAAAAGTGGGGACAAGTTCCTGGGTCATGCTCTGGCAGCTCTTAGAGTGTCCTAAATAGATTGTTGAAGATTTCTTTTGGCATCACTTGGGAAAGTTAACTGGCATCATGACAGTGTACCTAGAGTGGTGCCAAGGGCTTCTTGTTTTCTTCTAGATGGGAGAAGTAACCAAAAGAGCCAGGAAGCAGACTGATGATTGGCTCCATAGTGTGCTATGCTCTAGATATCTGTGCAAGCACTCGGAATCCATAGGGGACACTTACAGATCAGAACAATCCAGAGCAGTCCTTAGGCTGCTGAATTTTGTTGTGGGCATTGTATAGGGATACCAGTGCCTCCCCAAGGGGCACTGGTAGTGCCCCTTATGTACCAAGTAGTGCCAAACTCTGGCATTACTTGAAGCTTATCCGCAAATCAGATGGTTGAAGAAAACTTCCTCAAGTATCCCTTTCTCTCACCAAAAGAATAGATGTTCCGCTCTGCCTGAAATCATACCCACCTTGTGGGGTGGGGATTACATATACTCCATGTGAGACTGATGCTCCCAAAAGTGAGAATAGTGCAGTTCCCAAAACCTCTGCAAAACTCCAGCTTTTCTGTCTGCTTTGAAATTTACTAAGTGGGGTAATGCTATAAAAGGTTGTCACTGCATCACAGACATTAGGGTTGAAAAGAACTTTTAGGTCCTATTTTCTCTTCCACTTTCTATTGCATATTCTCTTGCAAGCTGAACTCTTAAGGGTTAACTGGCACCCGCTGGAGGAGGGGGAAATCGGAGGTCAGCTCATGTTCTGACACCAGCGAACTCAAAAGTTACTCCATAAGCATGTGGTTTCATCCTAGGTTCTTCCTGCCAGCATTTTCTCACTTTAATCACACACCCACAGCAACCCAGATCTTTAAATTCAGCAATTCTTTCTCAGGTTTCAGCAAGTCATTGGCAGCCTGAGCTATTTTGGGATATTTTCTCCACTGCAGATGCAGCTTAGGAAAACGCAGGGAGCATGCTAAAGACCAGCAGCTATTTGCCTTGTACAATTTGCTCATTTCTCTTTATTTCTCTGTTTTCCTGCACTGATCACTTAAAGGACAATCTCTCTGGCAAACAAAATCCCCGGAGCCTGATTAGAGGGACTGAAGGCTCCCAGACACGGATTGCCTGCCAGCCACAGCACGGTAAGGACATGGACACTTTTGGCTAGCCGTATATTGTAGTTTTTTAAGCTTTGCTGAACGTTTATTTGTGTCCATCGCTTCCAAATCAACACTGCTGGCATGGCAGGCAGTCTCCAGCTCCTGGTCTCCATTTTCATTCCCTAAAATCCTCAGCTCTTGTAAGTAACACATTTATACTCACCGTCTCTTTGTGTGTGTTCTAGAAATCGATGACTGACACTAATTTTAATCACCATCAGGATTGTGTTTTTTACATACATTCTAGCATCCTTTATAGAGCTGTAATTTTTAATCCTAGTTGAAATTGTGGATATTTCTACTGCCTGATTTTCTCTGTTCTAGGTAGAATGTTAGTCTTATTATTTAGCTCAGGCAATTATTCAAACAGGGACTTGCTTTATGTACTGGAGATGGTAAAAAGGAACCGCAACTGCTGATTTACGGTTATATATATAGCTTTCTTGTCTTGTCTTAAAGCTGCCACACAGCAGCATGCTAACACTACAAAGATATATACACTATTAAACAAATGCAGCAGATCTATCTATAGTAAAAAATGGATAGATTTTATCATGAATTTATTTTAATTCTCCACAGAAATGTATGAAGCAAGCTCTGCAAGAATGATGAGATTCCTATTTTATTTGACTTACTATTTTATTGAAATACTACTGAAAACAGTTAAGCATCCTCAGGGGCATTTTGGTCATACATCCTAGGATGATATGAGGACGATGAACACAGTTCATTTCTAATGAAAGTAGAAACCAAATCCTGGGACTCTCTGCTGGCACAAATGGGAAAAGAGTGTTGGTTTGGGGGTTTTGTTGTTTATTTGTTGGTGTTTTGCTTGTGTGTTTGGGGTTGTTTTTTTTTTTCCTGTACCTGAGGCCTTTTAAAAAAACTAGAATTGCTTTATGCATTATCCTTTTATGATTGGTAATATGATGACCGCAAAAAGAGAATTCCCCTAAGGGCTTAATGTACATCATCCAAATATTTGACTTCAGCTCAGTGTCTGTGGTCTTATTAAGAGAGATGCTCTCAAAAGCCTGACACTGCACTAGAGGTAGCAAAGCCTTCAGATAGAATAAGCAATCAAAGGCTGTCTGGATCTGCTGCCAGGAAAGACAGGAGCATCACATACAAATGAAGTCTCATAATCTTTCCTATGGAAATGCTTAAACATTATAGTCTGCAGCAGAAACTAAAGTCAGCACTGCCTTCTAAGCAGTCTCTTAGGAGCTCATTCAATCTTCCCTTTTTACCTTTCAATAAGGGAGAATTTCTTCTTCCTTTTCTAGCCTGCAGATTTTCCTTGAGTGATATATTCTGTTCAAATGAATTAGAGGGATGGGGGAATGTTTTATATGTACATGAGTGGACTCAAGTTCTACTTTCAAAACTGAACCAAAGACATTCAAAAAATAGATTTTCATTTACATGTTAACTTTCAGTTACATGTTATGAGTTACAAGAAAAGTATGTGATGGATATGCAAAAAATAAAAAGAAATTTTAAAAATAAAATAAAGCAGTAGCCAAGCAGGAAAGAAATGACTTACAGCACTAGCAGTCAAAAGTGAAAACTTCCACTGGCTCTTGACTCGGGCCTTACACGTGATATTTTTGCTTCTCAGAGCCTCTCATCAGGCATAGCCACTTTGCTAGGTGTTGCCTGGGTTCCCTCTGAATACAGCACTCACATCTGAGCCCAGCTCTTGAATCCCAGCCTCAATTCCACTGAGATCCCTCACACTAAACCAAGTTGACAAGAAAACTGAACCAGCCTTCAGCCCTTACGTCCATCTCGGTGCTACATCCCAGGAAACCCACACTCAACTCGCTGCAGACTAGGAAACTGCACTCGCTTCACACATACAAGCAAAAAGAAAGTGTTATAGCTGGATGGTTCTGCTAAAGTTAGCTAAGTATTGGATTTTACAGTTAAGGAAAGCGTTGATATGTCTCAGTAGTCAAATTGCAAGGCATGCTTGTAAATCGCAGTTCCATATTTCTCTCTCTCTCTCTCTCACTCGTTCTCTCAAAAAAAGTTACTTCCAGCAACAACAGAAACAAATGGAAGTCCTGCCTTCAGGACAGGTTCATGGAGGATCTAATACTTTGGGAATTCAGTGAAATAAAATTCTTCACAGTGATAGACTGGCACAGAGCTTGTTGGGGTATTCCAGAAAACATCATACTAAATTATGCCATTAAAAATAATAATTATTAGAAATTTCATTAATATTATTTTACAATATTTGCAGAAATAAAGTAATCTGAAAAATGGAAAAGCAGAGGCCACCAAAGCTTTTTTTTTTTTTTTGAAAAAAGCTTTTGAGTGCAGAAACTTTCTGAGAGTTGAAAGCCCAATGCATGTTAAAGAAAGAATATAGACATGGGGATTAGCAATTCTCCAGATGCCATATGGCTCCCAAATTGAGGATCCACTCATGCTACATCAATACACCTACTTTGGCCTGTCACAGTCTTGCATCCTTGCATCCAGCCAGGGACACCAGCATCCCTGTGCTACGTACAGAGGTTGCTGCTGTTCCTGGTGCATGGCAGGGACCGTGTGCTGAAAACACTCATATGGCTCCTCTTGAGCGGTCAGAGGAGCAGGGACTGCCAAGCAATACTTAGGAACCACCTCCTGCTCTTCCCTCGCTGCTGCAGTTCTGATTCAGCAGGTAACGCCCAGTAGCTCCACAGCCCCATAGTGGATGGCAGGTACATCTCCCACACGCGTGCAGTCTTGCTGCATGGTGACCTGAAAGAGCACTAGAGCTCTCCCTTCCACAGTCTCTGGTTACCAAAACAAGAAGTCAAATTTTTTTCTGTGCTGTCTTTTCTTTGCGCATATACCCAATTTAAAAACTAATTTATAATTCAGCAGCAGTTGTGATGCCAGGCCCTGTACAAATTATTCTTGAAGGTCCTTGCCTAAAGATATCTAGAGCTATTTGATATCAATGAGGGCACTGGACATAATGGAACCTGTGTGATTTACAGTAGAGCTTTTTCTGGAGTCAGAACATGAGCCAAATGCATGTTTATTCCTTCACTTAAATGATCCTGGAAGATTGGTACTCTTGCAAGTAAAAAAAAGGTACCTCTCATTTTAATGGCATCCTCAGACACATGAGAAAGTTGAAATAAATTAGTTATGCATCAGAACAGCCATGGTAATTGGTCATTTATACTCTTTTTGTCCAATTTTAAGTTTGTTTTTTACAATTTGGTTTAAAACTCAATGAAAAGAGGTTTAATTGCTCTTGCATTACTTTTCAAATAATTACACTATGAGTGCCTCTACACTTAGTAGCTCCACTGGCACGACTTACGCTGTGACAACTTGATCATATGGCTGAATCCCTGATTAAAACTGGAGGAACAGTTTTATTTTTCTTGCCTGTCATGTTGCACTAGACTAATTCCACTGAGTCTGTTTGTAGGCCTGGGATGAAAGAGAAATTATCAAGAATAGGTGAATAGTACGTCAATTCTTCAAGAACTGTGATTTAATTTTGTTAAATACTTTCATAGACAGATGGTCTGCAACAACAACAACAGAAAACTAGCAATATCCTGACAGATTTTGCTGCTAATATGTTAGGAGGCCATATCAGTGCAGAGGACTATCCCAGACTAATAGAAATGACATGAGTAGAAAGGAGATACAGGCTAGCTTGGATAGTCCAAAAAGGTCTCTCCTTATCAAGCACTGGTTTCTGCTGCTGCTAGTGAAGAGCAGGTGAGGTCACATGTGACAACAGCTCCTGGTGAAGGTGAGGATCCCTCAGAGTTGCAGCAGACCAGCCTGCTCTTCCCAGGTGGCAGGGGGAGCATAGAGATGCTCTGCAACCCAGTTTCTCCCTTGGACTTTCCTCTTTTCATTTCTTCTCACCTCATCCCACCGCAGGGCTTGGTCTGCTCTGTCTCTGCCTCCAACCTTGGACCCTCTCTCCATATCAAGGTTAGCGAAGCCCAGGAAGTAGTAAGGGGCCATAGGGCCTGGCTAGCAGGGTGGGAGGGACTGGTGGCCATGTGAGCCACAGGGATGGAGATGAGACAGAACATCCTGGCAGGAGTGTGGCACTGGTGACATAGATGACATGATGACATGAGTCACAGCACTGATGACATCCTACAAGGCATGAGTAAGTCCTTTTTCAGATTACATAGTTCTTGTCACTTAAGCTCCAGAAGGGTGGATATGTATTGCAAAGATGAGCAAGGAATACAAATGCTATTGGTGAACATACCAGCAGGGAAACTATTTAAGATGCAAAACAGTGCAAGCCCAATAGAAAATAGCTATAAATTGGGCATAAGGATTGGAATTTTAAAAAATACATTGGAGCAGTGAGGTGGAGGCAAGAATCCTAACTATCTTTCTTTCAAGGCAGAGCAAGATTAAATACCAAAAGCACTGTGTGCTTACACAGCTTGTTGCAATACTGATTGCCTAAGGACTGCCTTCTAGGTTATTCTAATACCTTTGATCCATGTTAATATAAAGTAAGAACAAGATCTTGGGAGTCCATCCATGAAAGAACGGAAGGGTGCTATAATTTACTCCAGCAGACATCACTTATATTTCTGTACAAAGCCTAAGGTAATATTGATGTGATGTCACTAAAAGAGGCCAGATTATGACACACAAATGAAATCAGTACTTTAGGTAAGGGAAAAATGAACAGACAAAATTTCTTTTTGCTGATATTCTAAAGAAACTAAAGAATGTTATAAGACTGCATAGATTAGATGTATTCATGAATTTTAAGTGTAAACAAGTACTAAAAGTCACTTTTAGTTTCAAAGCTGTAGACATGACAGTGATCTCGTCATATAAAAATCTAATAATCTATCCATCTTAGAGTCTGATAAGAACAAATGGTGTTCCAGCTTTGTACAGCATGTCAACATCACACAATCCCCAAATTCAATCCCTCCATGGAGTTTGACCACTCTGGCAACATTACTGGGCACACTAAAATGAGAATTTTATCCTGGCTCAGCTCTGACTCACTGAATGGCCTTGGGCATCATCTAACCTCTGTCCCCGGACCACCGTCCACATAATATGCCTATCAAGTGACTGTACTGAGGCATGGGGAAAGCAGATGAGCCACTTCACTTTTGGAATGTAATATACTGCCTTCCCTTAAAGCCCCTGTGAGGTTTTACATTTTATTTACTCAAATTTAATAAAAACTTTTTTTTTTTTTAAAACTGCTTAAACAGGAGCAAGAATCATCTAAAATATCTAAGTTAAGCTTCATAAGACAAGTATTTTGAAGTAACAGAAAGGAACCACAGCCACATAACAGAGCTTGGGATCCCAAACCCCAGATATCTTCTAAAAAAGATCCTCACTATCCAGAGAAAAGGGAAGAAAGAGGGAAGCTGTAAATTCCCACCTTGTGAAAAGAATAGCAGATAATATGGTTAATAAAATCTGCACTGTGCAGTCTGATACAAGCACATGAGAATGAAAGAAACTCTCAACATGTCTCAGTTATTAAATTGGCTGTGAGAGAAGCTTTAGCACTTTGGGAAATGAACTGGTTGTGAGCACAGGGCAGTCACATCTACCTGATACTGCACCCACAGACAGACTTTGCTTTAGTGCAGGTCAGATGATTTGCCAAAAGGTAATAGAATTAGCTAAATTCTTAGTTATATTTCTTCCTATTTTTCATTTATATTATTCAAAGCTTTCTCCTACCCTCTTTACACCGCAACCATTCTTCGCTGAGTTTGATCCTTTCTATACTTAAAAATAGAAAGTTCCTCCTTCTTCTAGGGAGTCTCCTCAGGAGTCTTTTAGGACATTTGCATATAGTGCTCAAGTGCTTATTTTTTTCAATGTAAATCTGGTGTAGATGCTAAAAGAAACTAGCGAGTCACCTGGCATAAGTTTAAAATGCAAAGATGGACAAAGCAAGCATATAACTCATCAAAAGTTGAATAGTCCATTGCCAGGAGAGAACCTCCATACTGCACCTGTACAAAACCCAGGCGTTAGGCTAACTATTGCTGCTCACTCACCCACCTCTTTCTAATCTATGAATGAGTTTATTTTTTGCTTGGATAAAGGATTATATAAAAACTGTACAGACAGTAATGTAATATAAATATTTACTGCCCTGGGGCATATCAGACATATGCCTTAACAGTTTTGCCTTAGCTAATTAAGCAGTGAGTTTTCCCCAGTTCTAGGCCCCCAGGCTATGCCAGTCTGGAGCACGGATCTTCAGAGAGCACAACTTCAGGCAGTGGGAAGTAACCCTCTGTTTCTAATTGTAGCACAACAGAACGGCGAGAAAAAGTAGCACCCATCTAAATAGGGCAGCATGGTAGATATATATGAATGTATAACAGATGCCTGGAGTTGTGAGTGTCTTCTTTACTCGAGAAAAAATAACAGACCTCCAAAGTCACAGCTTACTTCCTCTGAGAACTGGGCAATAAGAGAGGAAAAATATTCTAAAGCTGATCTAATCACCAATAACGACGCAATTATTATGACATAGTTACAAATGTTATGATATATCTAGTCTGACAATGTTATTTTAAGAAGACAGTTCAAATGAGGATGCAAAACCACCAAGGTCTTACTCATTTCCAGCATACTGATAGTCTTCCCATTGACTTCGGTGGAAGCAAGTGGAAGTCACCAGTTCTCATTAGGGGTAACTATCTTTCTAATAATTGAGTAACACCAGCCTAAAATAAACTCACTCCTGAAAGCAAAGCAAGCATCTCTAGATGTGGGGTAAAGTTGTATTTTTATTTAAGCATTTGCATTTAGA
The DNA here is from genome assembly GCA_003342815.1 of Eudromia elegans. Taxonomy (NCBI): domain Eukaryota; kingdom Metazoa; phylum Chordata; class Aves; order Tinamiformes; family Tinamidae; genus Eudromia; species Eudromia elegans. The sequence goes on from PTEX01000032.1 coordinate 5,491,400, forward strand.
TAGAATTTTTATATTTACTGGTTTTGGAGCAACATTGATCCTACAAAATGAAAAGTTACTTAAAAGAATAAAACAGAAAAGCCTCAGGGGCAGAGAAGCAAGAGCAAGTGTAAACGATCTATCTGATCTTTTCTATACAGGTAACCAGAAAGCAAGATTTAGAAGTTCTTACTGGCTGAGCAAAATAAAGTCCAACAATTTGATGTCACTACACTGAATGTCAAGAGGAGATCGGTATAAATCCTTCACAAAATCTAGATGAAATATAATAGGAGGTGTGGGTGCTCAGACACACCCACTGTACTCCTGAGCAGCTACAGGAGAGCACAAGGCTGCACACAGAGCACTTACCATGTTGGGCTGAAAAGAGTGGGAGGATTCTATGAATAGAAGGTAGCAAAAAAAGGAAACAAACAGAGCCCTAGGTGCATGTAATCTGCTTGATTCACATAAGAAACAATAATAAATTCAAACATTAAAATGGGATGAAACTGTAGAAAAGAGGATTTTGTTTCCATTGGGACTCCAATCAAAACCAAGATTCAAAACAATAGAATTTTCTGAGAAAGGGGAATTTTGAGCTGCACTATGCAACATTTTGTAATCTTGCTAGTGCAAATTAGAATAAAATAGAAAAAGATACTCCATCCTATTGCAGCCACTTTAAATTGTAACAGCAATGCAACTAGCAGATTCAGCAGTAGCCTGCAGCCAAACTAAAATTATCACAACAAAATGATCTTGATCCTGGAGAAAACACTTTGCCATAAGCAGGGCCATGGCTATAGCTGCTCAGGTGATACAGCAGGTAGCCAGTACTTTACTGTAGCACCGGTAGGATTTTGCAGAATTGTTCTGTGAAGGGAATAGCAAAGAGAGACCTGAACGAGCAAAGTAGTCCATTATGTCTTCCTAGAACAGAGTAGTGAATCCTTTATGATTAGTACAATAAGCAAAATCCACTGTCTCAGAGCACAGCTATAAAAAATTCTTTTGATGTGGTTATTTAATGATGGTTGGTTAAAAGAGTAGGCTACCCAAGATCTGTGTCCATTACAATTAAAGGGTAGGTGCCTAGGACCTGTGGATAGGTATTATTTATTGTTTTTTATACATTGCGTGCATATGGTGGCCGCACTTCAGTGAGTGAGTCAGGTCAGCTGGTATACAAACACTAAACAAGAGAAATCCCTAAATCAACATTACACTCTATTCTACCAAAAGCAGAAAATAAATAAACCATTTATAAAAGCACAGAGCTTAAACAGTAGTTCCTGAAATGCTAGGTTATTTTCATTAATGATGAACTACATTTTCATTCCACTGCAACTATTCCATGTCAAAAAGAAAATGAATTGACCCATCTCCATTCCCTAAATGGCACTGCAAGCTTTGGCCACTAGAGTGTGTCAAGGCATACGTGAGGATTATTCCTTTCATACTTGGTTTTCATTAAATTCAAACTGCTACCTTAGCATTGGACAAAGCCAACCAGCACAGACATAACATTTTTCTGATTTCTTGCTTGATTGCTATAACTTGCCGTAAAGGTTATGTTATTGAGAAAAGATCTCACCTCATTACTCTGTTTACACCATCGCTGAGATTTTGACACTAATACTTAACACCACCGGTCCCCAGAAACAGTCCAACCAATTTTAAGATCCAATATATTAGGAGTGCTTTTTCACTTCAATTTTATGGCCCTTGCAGGTTAAGTTTCTTGCTTCGATGCAGTATAATAACCTTGTTTCTTTGTACACAAGAGCTAGCACACCTGGTCAGCATACACAAATCTGTCCCTTGCTGTTTCTCTCTGCTGGATGTGTGAAGTTGTGCAAAATTTCAAAACAAAAATCATACCTATGCACAAACTAAAAGTCTTCTGTGGTAATGAGACTCTACAGGTATTTAAGAATTATTTAAGAAATCCAATTTGAAGATAACCTATAAAAGTCCCTCTCTTTGATTATATAAAAAAAATAGAGCAGTTAAATTTAGAAATGTGTAGGCACAGAATATTGCCAATATCAAAGAGAATATATTGAAATATGCACACTTGGAAATGCTAAAAATCAGGCTTTGCCTCTTTACTTTGCTGAATCAAGGTTTGCCCTCCTTTTCCATCTGCAAATCTCACTGGTAGTGCTTCCTTTCTTTTGGAATTGGCTCATTTTTCCCTCTGGGTTGCAAACTCAACTAGCTATTGATTAGCTGTTTTGATTATTAGCTATTAGCTATTAGATATAGATATTATTTAGATATTATTATCTAATTTAGATATTAGCTATTTTGATTACAGAGTTTAGTGCTCAGTGATGTCTTTTCACTGGCCTTAGTGTCCCCACTCTAGCGAAAGGTTTTAGCTACTAGACCAGGCACGTTAGCTCTTCTTCCGTAAAAGATGTACAACAAAAAACAAACCCACCACATGATTAGGTAAGAATCAAAGGGACAACAGAGAAATTTGTAGTCAGATACTCATGGTATGTTCATGGGTGTTGTTCTGAATGGAAACATGCAGCACTTAATTTCATTCATTACCTACTTCTTAGGAAAGGTCTGCTAAGCCTTTCTTGGAAAGCTTATCAGTTTTCTGTACCTTCCAATGTCCATGATGTCTCAGTGACAAAGCCCTAGCTAAAAGTCCTGTAGGACTGTAGCACTGCAGGTAGTTATCACTATCAGAACTGAGATGTCCTTTCCTATGTCACTCACTAAAATCACAAGTCCCTGCGGACTAGATTTTCATCCCAAGGCAGAGCAGTACGCCTTAGGCCAGGTGTACAGGGGATGCACAGAGTAGAAGACAGGAACTATATCCTTCCACTCAGAGGAAGTGCAAACAAATGCCACAAAAATCACCTAAAATTCCCAGGAAAATATCTCATGGAATTTCATAAATAAAGCTTAGTAAATATGTTTTCTTCAGTTAAATAATCAAAAAAAAAATTCAAGAAGTAGCAAAAAGAAATCTCTGTTCTCATATATCTCACATAGATTTCATGGAGGGGTTTTTTTATAAAATTAAAAGCATTTAATAACTTTTTAAGGTATTTTACATTATTTTTAATTTAGACTGATTTTGAAGTGGACAATTACATTTGCATTGCGAAAAAAAAAACAAGTTTCATTTTAAGAATGTGAAAATAATTCCTTCAAATTTTGGAAATAATTTTGTTACTCTTTCTCCTTAAACTATTTGTCTAATTCAATTACTCATCAAAAATAACCCCAGTCCTTTGGGAACTCTGTTATTTGAGGAATTTATAAATCATACCTTTCAAACAACTCTCTGCTTCCTGCATTCCTGGTTAATGTATTTTCTATCCTTTTTGCACTAGTAGCTCCACCCTGATTGTGGCAGAGTTGTTCATTAAACATTTTTCTACAATTAGAAGCGATGAATTAGAGAGTGAAGGCTAGAAAGTGAACGCGGTGCTTTTATAAAGACAGAAAATCACCCCAGAGAAGATATTTAATTTATACCCTGAAGCAGAATGAAGTTGATTTATGTCAAGGATTATTTTTATCTGTCCCATCAACCAGAAGCTCTGCAGCAATGTCTGCATGGGCACAGACAGACAGCGCTGCTGGGTACAGGACGGGGATGGAGTTTGAAACCAAAGGGATCCAACGAGCTGGCAGAGCTCTGCCCTTCACGCAGCTCTGCTGGGACGCAAGGCATCCCCAGCCTGTCACCCAGGGCAGAAAGACATTTTAATACACCTGAGCAGGGACCCAGCTAGACATTAGATCGACCCAAGCTGTACCTTGATACCACAGTATCAAGGAGCAAACTGCCTGCAGAGGATGGACACAATGAGATTAGGAGTCTGCACCTGCCATGACACATTCATCCCAGCACAGCAATCACAGCAGTGACTATCATTTGTTTTGGGAGCAGATTGGTTCACTGCAATTACCAGGGGGTTTTCTCTGCCGATTTTGGACTGGCTTAGATGCAGGGCAGAATCCAGTCTTCCACCTCTGCAGTCTCAACCCAAAGTCCACTGCCCCCGCTGGGAACCATTCTATTGATTCCAAACTTTGGATCAAACCCTACCCAAATAGCTCTATAGCTCTGCAGAATAACAACAGAAAGGGGCGGGGGTGGGGGGGAAGTAGTGAAATTACCTTTGGGAAAAAATGTTGACTTCCTTAATTTTTCCTCAAAAAAGGCAAAGTAGGTCCTGGGTTTTTAACAGGCAAAAGGCATATATTCAGTTGCCTGAAAGCACATGAACTAATAAATTAAACCTCTGTATTTCATTTGCATTGTCAGAGTAGGAATATCTGACATAAAACTACATATTCCTATATCACTGGCAAACAGGAGTGATGTGCAAATGTAATGTACATATCTGAATGTTAATCCTTTTGTGAATATGGTTCCTAAATTACAGAGGCTAGAGAGGTAAATGCATTCTCCTTGTCCTGTCGATTGTCTACAAGTAGCAAATTGTGACTTCTCTAGAACTTCAAAGAGAAAATACCCTTGTAAAAGAAGGATTTACATCCAGAGGCCATCAAGTATACTGAACCTTATGCTGAAGAGCACTTTCTTTTTTGGTTTTCTACATAAGAATATTACTTTGAAAAGACCTTCATCCTTTATAAAGTTATAAAAAAGATTATTAACAAAATAGTAGCTAAAGGCTTTTAGGACAGCTGACAGACTTCAATCTCTTGGAAACTTCTCAGAAACTGAAGGGCAAATCACCACAAAATTACGAAGATGTAATTTTACATTATGTAATACAAGTGAAGAAATGCAGTGAATATATGTTTTCCTAGTGAACACATATCTGAGTCCTTGACAATCTGAATCAGAGCAGCGAAGAGCCCTGACCCACAAGACGAGACAACGTAAAAGTGAAAAATGAACACGGTAACAATTCTATACATGTTTTCATGTAAACATGCAGAAAATACCTTCTATGTAATACAAAATACATATTACACTCACAATGTTCTTTCCTTTCTTACGATTTTGTTTGATGGCATCAACATTTGCAAGTAGAACAGAAAGAATAAAACAGTTTTCTGTCTACTATAATCAAAAATTTTGAGTCCATTATTATATTTGCTTATCTGTTTCTCCTGTAATGAGAAGAACCAAACAGGAGAAGTGTGATTCTGCAATTATTCCCAGGAAATGATGAGGAATTAACATCTAATAAGAAGAGATGAAATTTGCACAGCATTTTGCAAGAAACAGAACTATTTTTTAATCCTCATCTTACATAGACAAAGGCAATAATAGCAAACCTTTTGGTGAATGAATTATTAGCAATTAGCCCTAATTTGGGTAGTGTAGACTATAGAAGCATTTCAGTAGCAGACAAATGCAATTTGAGAGAGGTTTGTTCTCTAGCAGTAAAATAACAGGCTGAGGTCACTCTAAACAAATGTTTGCAATGCAGTGTATTATTAGTATTTCAATCATTGCCAATTGCCTTTACTTACAGTAATTACTGTTTCATAAGATTTAGAACAAACATGTTTTGCTATATGCTGCAAGACAATACATTGCAAATTGAGGTGATTCAAATTGAAACTTGTTTTATTGTGACTAAGTACATTATCAAGCCAAGACTTTAATATACATTATTCAAATTTCCTCACAGCAGTACCTGTTTTCTCTAAAAAAAAAAAAAAAAAAAGGCAAATCTTTTATGAAATTTCACCCTTGCTTCTCAGAGAGTTGGTGCAATGTTCCACCTTATTTTACCTAGGAAATTTGTAAGGTAGTTGTGTAAGTAATGTAGTTATCATGGATGGTCATTGTTATCTTCTGGTCTTTGGGTCTGCAAATGTGGGAATACAACAGTTCTTACTGCTCGCTTCACACACCACAGACAGAACAGGTTTCCTGCATTGTCCTCATGGGGCCTATAAGAGCTGGAACTCTGCAATAAGGCAATAACTGTAATGGAACTATGCAGTTCAACCAGTGATCCACAGGATGCAGGAAGGAGATGGCTTCCCTGATGCACCATTAGCTTTTATCTCTTGGATATAAGTTTGGAGATTTTCACTTTCCTCTAAAGAATCAGGTCAGCACTAGTTTTCTGGACATACACTAGTTTTCTGGACACCTAGACAAAATTAAAAGTTGACTGCCGTAGTGCAAATAAACTTTTAAAATTAAAACAACGTAATTCAGCAATGTGTAGATCATATTCTTTTACTGGTAGCTATGCAGCTTTTAAGGTTCATCTGATGATTCTTGTTCCAAAGCAGAAAGAAATGAGTGTTTTATCTATCTTCACAAAATAGTTTTTCAAATAATTCCATAAAATTTCTATAGCACAAGCAGCTTTTCTGATATTTTTATTTATTTCTGTCTAATAGGGCAAATTGTGCAAGTAAGACGAGAATCGTGTGACCAATATTATGTTCTGTTTTGGTTAATATACTTCTAGACTTTGTGACAGTTTCACAACTATATTACAACAGGTCCCCCACTCTTCACAGTTCAAGTCCCTATTCTTCCTCCCCACCCTTTCATTTTTCTTCATAGCCCTTTCAAGCACACAGCCTAGGTAGTCAGTTAATCTGCTTCATGATGGCCAGCTTCAGGCCTCTGAGTAAAATAAAATTATGATCACATTTGACATGGCTACTTTTCCTCCTGGTATTGGCAAAACTATTAATACAGTTCATAGCAACAGAGTTCTCTTGGGGGTAGGGTTGCTGAAAAAGGAAGAGACCTTGGGAAAACATGGTAAGAGCATGACCTAAAGTCTAAATCCAGAGCTGCAGATGTCTTTCATACACCTTCGCACTGGGAAGAATACATAAGTCCCATATGACATTATTTCTCTATTCCTTGGAAAACCAAAAAGGGCCTTCCTTGGGATCAGAATTCATGCAGCAAACTCAAATCTTTTCACTCTACTCCAGAAAGGCATCCAGACCACTTCTAAGATTTAGGGATACAGGAATTCTGCATCCCTTTGAGTGTTGGTAACACTTAGAACTATCTTAATTCAATTTACTTTTGATCCCTTTCCCATTTATGTCACTGCCACAGGTAGATCAAAGAATGGCATTTTCCTTTTCCCTTTCTCTTCTTAGGCAAATGTTCATTGTTGTCCTCTGAAATCTTGTTCTCAGTCTCTTCCTTCCCTGTCTGTCTGGCAGGCAAGCTAACCTTCTGGGACCCTTCAGCTCTTAGTGCTACTACAGGGCAGAGGTTACAACCCACGGAAGAGCAGTCTCCTGTCAGACTGTCAGCAATATGCTAATGTGATGGTTTAGCATGTATTTGAGAATGTCACTTCTAGCAAAATAACTGTCCTGAATGGCATTTATCGTATCTTCTACCACACATCCATGAACAAAGAGCCCTACAAAATTCAGGTCTAATAAAATATTCCCACAGATGCCCACAGGCATTTAAGATATGAGAATGTGTCAGTAGCCATATGCACTGTAATCCTCTACATACATAGCTCCAGGAAATTCCTTTCCTGCACCATATATCTAATCTATATTCTCTACTGTGCAAGAGAATACTTTGGAAAATCCATCTACGAATTTCAGAATTAATTCACATACATTAAATAGTATATAAGTCTTCATTACTTGGTTTAACAAGTATTTTTAAAATGTGGTGAATGACCACAGACCATCAGTCTGCCATTCAATTTCAGCTACGCTGTGCTACCATTTCATTTTAGGTTTTTCAAAGCCCTGCAGCTGAACTACAGCCAAGTATTTAATGCAGAATCATATCTTTTGGGGGAATGTGTTATTTTTAAGTGCCTAATAATTATGAATTCATTTGCCATTCTTTTTATAAGCAGGGGATGATAATGAACTCATCTGTTATTCATGTGAATGTCAAATGTATTCCCACAGGAGTTTTATTCTAATTCACTATTAGTTAGTGGACTCATAAAATAAAATGCTATCCATTTTCTACTCTGAACATGTAACATTTGGTAATTGTTCATCAAAGGGCAAATGTCATACTTTTCTTTAATACTGCTCAGTTCCTATTTAACTAGGTAAAGACTTAGTTTCAGAGTAAGAGTACCTTTATAATTAGTTAAAATTAGTTCTGGTACACTGCAAATCTTACATTTAAAATGCAATGAATGAGATCATGAGCTGGTATTTAAAACATGGACGTGTTACACTATAAATACGCACACTTGAACTACATGCATTTAACACAACAATACAAGCTACATAATAACTTATACTGTATCCCTATATATCATGCCTAATGATAGTTAAATGAAAGGCACATTTTCAGTATTCATGAGGTTTTTATGCAGCTGCTCTATTGTAAGAGAGAATTTAGAGACAAGATACTTACAGGCCACTGTAGGATTTCAATGTGATGGCACTGGACAATGGGACTTGGACCTACAAAAACAAACAAAATAAGCATGATAGAAAAACTGAGAGAATTCAAACTGTCACTGTTTTTCAGAAAGATAAATCCAGAGTTTTATTAAAATACTTTTTTTTCCCCTAAATCTCATAACTATTAGATGTAAGGACTTATCCTATGCTACGATAGCATAGCCCTGAAATATTTCAACAATACTTCCTTACATTGGACATGCTGTGCTAGGCTTCCCTCCACCCTCTCCCATTTGCAAATTGCACTCAAGTATTGTTTTAAGTCACTATGACTATTTTGATCATCTGATCCTTTCTAAAGAGTGCATTATTATAAAGATGGATTGTCATAGAAGATGGTAGCAAATCCAGAATTCCAATTGTAATTGAAAAAAAACACATTAATGTATTTAAGGTTAGACATTACAATTCATAGGCAAGTGTTCTTTTAGCAAAGAAGGAACAGAAGAATGTATTTTTCATTTTCTGTATTTTCTCACTAGCAGGGGAGCTATTTTGATATCTGATGTGATATTTGAAGATATATATATATGAATTCTCTTATTTTAAATAATGATTGTGTTAAAAATCATCTGCCTTTAAGCGCAATAACATCAGATAGCAGTGACTGACTTACATAGATAATGGGAAAGCAGTAGTATTAAAAATAGTAAATGAAAGAGTGTAGAGTGTGAGTAATGAAAGGATGTACAAGAGGCCTAAAACTACTGTGTTAGGAATTAGGTGAAACTATGTTGAAGTTTGCATATTTAACAGCTTCTTTCCAAGAAGAGTTATTGTAAAAAGTAGTTACTTTGTACAATGACTAACAAAAATTTGGAGCAGATTGAAGACAGTTTCCTGGAGTCAGAATAAAATTTGGGGATGAGAAGAATGAGGAGACATACAGCTTTTTTTGGCGGAATATGCGTGTGCGGGTATATATATCTGTGTAAAGTTTGCCTTGAACCCGGAAAATAATTCAGAAGACCTGGGAACAGACAAATCTTTCATCAGTTTACAATGGGAACCTACAGGTCCCAGATCTTGGACTCATCATTCTTTCACAGCTGGTAAAATTCTATTAACTTAATTGGAGTAATTTGACTTAAATGTGAATGAAGGGACTTTTGCTATAATATTATGTTGGAAAACATAGGACAAGTAAGGCTGCAGTTCTGTGAGACTTTGAATGCTACCAAGTCCTACATACTCTATTTTATTGAGAAGCCTGCTAGTCTACTCCAAAAATCTTGAGGATGTAAGAAATATTTAATAGTGAGAAGTGCTAAACATGAATTATTTCACATTTGCTACATTAAAAAAAAAATTAAAAAAAAAAACCTCTGCAGAGCTAAGTTCAGTGGAATCAGATAGAGAAGGTGATGACAATGGTGTCTCCAGATATGCCATGATGATCAGCATTGCTGGGGCTGCACTAATGACTGCTGCAATTGCCAGTGCTGAAGGTAAGAACTGCAGTGTGGAAGGCTTGGCTGGAACCCTGATGGCTTTTTGCCAGGAAGGGTAACGTCTGCAATTAATTAGCATACTATTCATATCTTCAGGCTGTTTTAGGAGAAGTTCATGGCAGCACATGGCAAAACACTGGCTTTTGCTAGTTTGAACCTAGTGCACTGAAAATGACTTTTCTTTGCTTATAAAAGTTGGAGAAAGATAAATTCACCAAAGTGACATAAATGGTGATTTTATAAAACCAGACATGGAAAGGAGGATTGGTTTAACATTCAAGTTGACATGTACAGATCAGAAGTCCTGGAAGATATGAGGTTAAGTAATTCAGATATTGAAGATAAAGAAGGATAGTATTTCTAGGGAATAGGAAAAAAATGCATTCAGTGAATAATGGTAAGTTACAATACTGTAGAAGGAGACATGTTTATGATCGACATACATATTTTTATAAACTGCAACAGTCTGCTGCAGCTAATGAACATTCTCTTGAAACAATACCTAAAAGTATTTTGTGAGGTATGACTAAAGATGTCTAATTAAAAGTGACTAGTGGAGCCCCATTTGGAACAACGGAAGCAGTTCTTAGCTGTTTTACAATAAAAAGATTTTTACGGAAGTAAGAACAATACAGGGCAAGTGGGATTCATGGATATTTGTTATTCACAAAGATTAAAGAAACACGTTCTTCAGTCTTTGAAAAAAAAAAAGCACAGTACATCCCTTTTTTTTTTTCTGAAAGGAATAGGGAGATGACAGCTTCAATGCTATCTGATCAGAATTAAATACTAGAACAAGGGAGCGTGAACCTAAGGTAAGAACTGGGCATTAAAGGTACACAGGTAAAACTCCTTCACACCAAAGGTGAGTTAATATGTACGACAAGATATTAAAAGCAGCAGCCAGAAGAACCTCAGAGTACTTCACAAGAAGACTAATATCTAAAAAGGAAAGTTGAACACAGTCTTTTATGAAAAGGAAGATCAAAATTTATGCTCTGTAGCTACCTTTTATGGTAGCATTTTCTGTGAGCCTAAACAAATAACATTGTTAACAATCATCTGATGCTGTTAGCATTCCCCATTTTTCTGAAATCTCTGTTCCTTGCATTAACTAAGCATTAATGTAAGTTTCAGCTCACAGTTTTTAGAGAAGATGTAAAATCTTTAAGTGTTGACCAGTCGTGGTGGTTAAAGATCTGGTATTACCCTTGAAACAGCTGAAAACTTAGTGCCTGACCAGATTTTAACATGAGCAATTACACCCTAAATTACTCATTTGTTTGAAAATGAAACATAATATTCTTTCCTAGTATACTCCAACTTCTGTTTCATGCTAAATTGCTGCTGGATTTCATTAGAGATACCTGTATGTCTGCACTGGTTAAAGAGATAACATTGTATTGTTTTAAGTTTATTAACTTTAAATGTGTAAAGCTGGCATGCTGGACTGCTTAGAAATGAGAAATGCTGTTAATACATATAGTCAGTTCACATTAGTGGAAAATATTTTGTCAAGGAGAGTAACAACAAAAAGCCATGTCAAAAACTATGTCCTAAGGCTTATTATTAATGTATCAGCTAGCATAAATCACTGTAGCTCCACTGACCTCAATGAAATCATGGTGAATTTATGTTGAGAGTAGAGCTACACTAACTACATCTTCCTTTTATTGTGGCATAATGGAAAATACATTCAGAAAGCATAGGATTTTGCACTAACAATATTTCAGAAGGATTCTGGTTCATAAAATCATGTGAAAAGAATTCTATGAAAAAGCAGCTACTAGTTTCTCTTTTCATCTATTGTAAGATCTTAATTTTTTTCATTAAATAATTATTCTAACTCCACTAACACTTCATACATATATTTTTATCTCAATTTAGGAGACTGTCCAGCCTAGATACATAGTTTGACAAAAATATTTTAGAATATGTCTGCTTACAAACCTATGCCAAGTGTTACATTGCAAGTTGCATGCACAGACAGTTTATAAGGTCCAAACTTAGCTTTCAGAAAAGTGAAAAATGTCTGTAAAACAATATTAATTTTAAAATAACACATATTGGATTCATAAAATGGTTAAATTGTAACATAGCTCAAAATATGAAACAGGGCCAGGAATCTAGTAACACAACATGTTAGGACTTTGGTCTGCTGCCTGGTATCACATCCTGACATGGCTTTTTATACAGATTTTAGAAGAGACTTCAGTAGGAGCTTGATATACGGAACAATAGCAGGATACAGCCTCTAACTGGTAGGAACACTTACTGTTTTCAGATATGCAAGTTAACTTTCATTATAATACTTTATTGGTTTTGTGCACACTTTATGGCCTAGATTCTGAGCTGCCTTAATTTCTCCTGGGTACAGCTGAGGTAGGGAGTGTATCAAAGAGTGGTAGGTATTATCTCCAAGCAGGCAAAATCACAGAAGCCTTAAGAATGTAACAGAGCAGTCTGGGAAAGCAATACAGGCAAATCACTTTCTTCCCAGCTACAGCCATAATGCCTCAGAGGTTGCAGGGCAAGGGCAGGGTCATCTAGACCTTCTCTGTGATAGGTGGGAACTCCTCAGAACAAAGGAGTTCTCAGTATGTAAATTATCCAGTCTTATGTCAGACCCATCCAAAAAAAAAAAAAATTATGATAGGAAAGTGCAAATATAGAATTTAACCTCTGAGTTTTGAGGGCTGCCAATACAGATTCATCTCTAGAATATTATGCTCTAGTTGTACAATATTGCTCAGTGTTCTGGCACTTGGTTTTCAGAAAATAAACTGTGGTATAATGTTTCCTTCAATAATAGAAAAGTAGAAAAGGATATATTTTTGAAAAGAATGCTCTCCCTTCCCGTTTCATTCCTTCTTTAGCTCTGACTTCTCTACTGTCTCAGGCATAAACTGGTCTTCCTTACTCTTAAGGCCCCTTATCCTCCCTATTATTATGTTTTTCTTCACATAACCTTCATCACCTATTATTTAAAATTCAAACACCTCTGTAATTTCTGACAATTTCCTCATATACGTGGAATATCACTTTGGGCTGCATTTTTTCATTTTGCACCAATACTGCTTAAGCTGCCTGAGGCTATGAATTCTCAGTTTGTACAGACCCTCCAAATTGCCATCATAGCTTTTTGTGCAGCCCATTGATAAACCAGACAGGAGAAGTGATTTGACTGAAAAAGGGAAAAAGAATGATGCTTTTCAACTTGATCTTCTGCCTCACATCTGCTCTAACAGCCTGTGAACATAGCAGAAAGGGTGGGACAGGAAAGGGAACAATCAGCTGAGGTAGGGCCGCCTAAACCAACACTGCTACTGCAGAAAAGCATATGGCAACACAGTCTAAGTATGTTATTATTTTAAGTCCCTCTTTAAATCTCTCACCTGTCACAGTGCCTATTAAAAGAACTGCTACTAATAAAGCAAGTATTATATGACTTCTGCTTATGATGCAAGCCCAATTTTGGCTCATTGTATCCTTGTTCTATTTCTTTTCTTGTAGTCAGACTGTAAGATCCTCAGAACACAGATTATCTTTTGGTTGACTTGAGAACAATCTGACTCCCACCACAATCAGTGCAAATTCTACCTCAGATTGAAAATTAATTAGATCACACCTCATTTGACACAATTTTTCCCAGATAAAAGCCAATTTGATTTTTTTCAAGTGCAATCTCTTTGTGCAGCTTTGAATCTCTCAGAAATATCTTTCTGCAAATAGTTTTATTTCTCCCATTACTATTTCTCTAACAGCTCTTGTCAGGAATGATAGATTGTAATTTTGAATTAAAAAAAAAAAGATATCTAACTTGTAACATGGGACAATTCTAAAATGTTGGTGATGTTAAATAGATAGCAATAGTGCTAAATAGCTGGCAGCAAAAAGAATTGCTACATCATACATAAATTAAACTGATTTAATTGCACTACCATACTAGACTCCTTCATACTGTTAAAACGTTTTGATCTTTATATTGAGTTCACTCACTGCATTTGACTGTATATGAAACACAGAAGGAGAAAATCTGCTAAAGTTAGCAAAATATAGAAGTACTATATAAATGAAGAAACTAAACACAGTTAGGATCCTTATAACATGAAATATAAAGGACCACAAGCTTTAACTGAAGCAAAGGGCCAGTGAAGCAGATGTTGCAGTTTCCTGAAGCCAGATTACCCAAAGAATAAACTCTTGCTCTAATATAAGAGGAAATTTCCTACTGAATGATGAAAACTGTTTTGTGGGTTTACAGTTCTTTTCCCTTCGAGATATTGACAAAAATACTTTAAGAGTAAAATTGTGTCTTCCGTATTCCACTAAACAATAAATTCAGTTACATTAATATATTTGCTACTACCTCTAAAAAAAAAGAAAAAAATATATACATATTACAACACAATCATTGTGGTTAGATAAAGCAGGTTCACAACTACTATTTGCAGGCAAATACAAGAAGTAACATCTGCAGAACTGAAAAAAAAAAGTGAAATGTTTTAAATAAGAATAGAATATATTTAATTTACCCTTTCATTCAGGGAGCAATAATGCAATACTTAATGAAAAAGAAATCACTACACAGTGATAAATAGCTCTGATATTGCACAAGAACATCAGTTGCAGGTCTGAGACTTGTACTGATCCTCACAACCTTCTGTACTAGTGCAATGTGTGATTTACACTTCTATCTATATCAAAAGCTTTTGCAATTGTTTTATACCTTTGTACCCTTTAGTCTTAAAGAATGTAGGGTGTTAAAAAATTAGAAAAGGCAAAATTCACTACCTGCAGAAGCTCTTTTCCCAAAAGCAACAGAAGGTGTCACTGCTAACTGAATTTAAACAAATGAATCCCACAATTGGAGAACTTTGCCTTTGTTTTGAAAGGAACATACAAGTTGTTTCAGAGAGAAGCTCAATTCTCTTCAGCAGCTCCAAACATAAACACTAAATTTAAAAATTGGAAATGACTGTTTTACACCATTTAATTCTTCTTTATCCTGTTTACAATCATTCCCTGCAGCTGTTTCACCTCAGGCTATGATTTACAGCCAAAGTGAGGGAAGATTAGGCCAGTATTTGGACAGAAGCCCTCCAAAGCGCTATTAGCAAGAGCTTTCAAGCTTCAGTAAATAGTGATTTTTCTCATCAAATCCATGATGACTCAAAGAGACAGACTTTATTAATACTATGAAGATGCTGGAGAAACCATTTCCAACAAAAGATTTGAGTGTTTAAGCAGTCTGTGGCTCTGTAAACTTTGTGTAGACCCTGCTTTAACTTGAGTAGTGATTTTCCATCTCTCTAACCTTAGGATACTGTTTTAAATGTGTGTGAAAGCCTTCACTCACTTGTCATCCTTGATATTGTGGTGTAGCTACTCCACGTTAAGCAGCTGCTACGTCCCATGCCAGAGATGGCTGCATAACGTTGATGGTGAAGTGTTCTTTTCTAAATATACACACACGCAGCTTTTAAAATGCTTTAAGGTCCCTTGGGAATCTCCCTGCAAATTCAGACATAGGTATGCATGAGGCTAACACAGAATTACCACCCCCGCCGCCGGTGGCCTAGTGGGTTGGATTTCCACCATGCCAGACTCACTCACATCCTTCTCCCTGCAGGCTTCCCTTGCCCTTGAGGGAAGTCCTGGGGCTCTCCAGGCCCGGGTGAACGGCTCTATGGCTGGAGAGGGTGCCAGGGCTCTACCTGAAACACAGAGCGGCCATCAGCCCTCACCTGTGTCACAAGGGCCCCAGTGCCACCCACCTGCCACCTCCCACCACACCCCTCCATCCTCTGTAACTTTTCCCTTTTTTCCTCCTCTTTTTCCTTTTTTCTTTCCTTTTTGTCTTTTATCTTTTCCCCTCTCTTTTTCTTTTTTCTCTCTTCTTTTCCCCTTCTCCCTCTCTTTTTCCCTCCTTTTTCCTCCCTTCCTTTTCCCTTTTTTCCTTTCCCCTCTTTCTCTCTTTCTCTTCCTCTTTCACAAACGAAAGGCAACTCGGGTCACGTCAATTATTCAGCGGACCGCTCCCGAGCGCCTCCGCCCGCCGCTGTTTCCCCAGGGCGGCAGAAGGGAGGTCGCTGCCGCCGCGCTCCCCTCAGGGCGGCAGCGCAGGAAGCAGCTCGGCGGCCGCGCGGCTCCCTGAGGCGGGGCGGGCGCTAACGCTGCTCTCTGTGTCTCCTTCCCTCCTCCCTCCCGCCCCTTCCTCCTCCATCTTCCTCTACCCATTCATTCCGCCTCCCTCCCTCCCCCTGCAGGCGGAGCGGGCCCGGCGGGAGGCGGAGCGGGCCGCCGCACGTCCCCCGGCCGGCCGGCCGGCCCCCCCGCCATGGGTCGGAAGCGCTGCGTGGGGGGAGACGGCTCCAAGATGGCGGCGGGTTGCTGCGGGGTGAAGAAGCAGAAACTCTCCAGCTCGCCTCCTTCGGGCTCGGCCGGCCCGGGCGGCGGCGGTGGCTCCCGCTGCCGCCCAGCTGCGGCGGGGGCCCCGCCGGCCTCTCGCCGCCCGCCGCCTCGCTGCTCGCCTCCCCCGGCGCCGGCTCGGGCGGGCCCGGCTGCAGGAAGATGGTGGTGTCGGCCGAGATGTGCTGCTTCTGCTTCGACGTGCTCTACTGTCACCTCTACGGCTACCAGCCCCCGCGGAGCCCCCGCTTCACCAACGACCCCTAGTGAGTATCGCCCCCCGCCGGCGCCGGCCCTCGTGGGCGCCTCGTGCGCGGCTCCCCCCGCGCGGGCGCCCTGGCGGCGCCCGCCTCCCGCCGCCGGCCCTGTCCTCGCCTGCCCCGCGCCGCCGCGTGTCCCGGCGCCGCGCGGGCCTCCGGACGCCCCTTCCCGCACCGGGAGCCTCCTCTGCCGTCTGCTGCTTCGTAGGCCGCCCTTCCCGCGGGGCCTGTCCCGGCCCCCCGGCCGAGAGTCGGCCCGGCCCGCGGTCCCCGCTGCACGGAGCCGGTTGTCCTCGCGCTGCCCTAACGTCCAACCACCCCCGAAGATGCCCCAGTCACTGGCTCCCAAAGTTTGCAGCGCGTCACGGAGCGCCTGTTGCTGCCACCCTCGCTGGCCCCCCGCGGGAGCCCCTCGCCCCAAGCATCCCGCCGTGGCGGCACCTGTGCGTGGGCCGCGCGCTCCGGAGAGTAACTTGTGTCTGACGGGAAGTTGCTTCCTCCTGGCCAGCGGGAGTAACCGCGTGAATGCAGAGCTAAGGTAGGGGTTCTTGAGACTGCACCGCGCTGCTCCGCTTCCCTTTGGAATGGGATGGAGCGCACGGGTGTCCGGGTTTCCCTCCAGAGAGCACCCACGGGAATGCACGTGGCCCTTCCCATTCCCTGGAGTGTGGCCACCCTGCTCGGGTGGCATGGGTCTTTCCAGAACCCAATGAGCACAGTTACGTTGTTTGCTTCTTGGAGCATCAAGCACCCTCGTCAGCGCAGAGAGTTATCATGCAGTCAGTGTTTCAGTAATCAGAAGTAGTGTGTACTTTTTTTTTTATTTAAAATAATGTCATGTGTTAATGACTTTATTTGGCATCTTTGCTGTTTTAATGTCTAGGATACGTACATCTCTTGCATACTTTCTTCTGCTGTCATGACAACCCGGCTCTGTGGATTCCTACTTAACCTGCCACCCCAGTGCAGTTGCATGAGTGCCAGTAACAAAAGCAGGGCAGAGAGACTCTGCTGGGAGTTTCTTTCCCTGGGTCTTCTGTAAATCCACATCTGTCCTATTGTAGCTGCCAGTTGTTTAGGAACTTTCTTGATAGCCATTTTGACTTGTCCTGGGTCTGCCCTCCATCCCAGGACACCATAGGTTAGAGCATCAGCTCTGCATGGCCTTACTGTCCTCCAGGGCGAGAGATGACTTCTGTCTGTGTCTTTCCTTAACAACATCACCCTATTGCTACAGTGCTCTTGGATGATATTTTTTCTTCAGTTGCATCACAGTGTTTTATTAGATGTTAGTGTTACTGCCCCTCTCTTATTAGTGGAGGAAACTGAGGCAAAGGTAAAGACTGTTGCCACTGAAACACTTCTGAGTTTGTGTGTTGATTCCTGTTTGTAATTGGTAGATTACTTAGCTTTTATTTTCCCGTGTTTACTTTAAAAAGAACACAGTCTTTAACTAAAATTATTTTTATTATAAAACGCATATGTGTGGTTAAATATTTTTGAAACTTAGCAGCTTGGCCTGCAGAAAAGCTGCTAGGTCAATGGGCTTTCGAAAATGATACTGCCATCAAAATTAGTGATCTAGTTTCTGCATGTTCCCTTGCCCGTGCCAGTATACACAGTGTATCAGATTGGAGAAATGATCTAATCATCACTGTATTTTTTTTCGCTAAGTTAGTTTTCAGAGATCCGTTTCCCTAGATCATTGCATGGCTTCACGAACACTTGTGCCTGCACAAGTGCGGAGTGGGACTGAGCAGCCAGATGGCAGAACTGCTGCTTTCAGCAGCCTGGTGAGCTGATTGTGTTTGTGCAGTTGGGGAAACAACTTTTTCCAAAGTTGTTTGGCGTTGCATGTAAAATTCTAACTTGGTGAATAATTTGCTTGTGCCAAATGTTGGGAGGCAGTGTGACTCTTAGCAAGCAAAGGGCTCGCAGGTATCCTGGTCACTGGATAGCTCACAAAGGCACCATCTTCTCTTTGAAGATGAGCTGTGTCCTGTACAGCAAAAAAATCCTATTCAGAACTGGTGTTTTCTAGTTAGGGTTTGTTTCATAATTTCTGCCTGGAATACTTTTAGGAGCTTTTAGAAGAACACCAACATTTCTGGTCTAAGAGTAGCCATCTAAAATAAGAGTCTGGGTGCATTTTTTTTTTTAATCATGTTAATTACAGGGAGGATGAAAACCATGTGAGAAGGTATCCTCACATAAGCATGACTCATGTTCCTCACAGGTTCTTGAACAGTGGAAGTGGGCATGATCAAAGAAGCAGGTGACTGAATCAGTTGGACAAGGGGCTCTGATGTGTTGTCTTCCGAGCAAAACCTGCTTGCAACACCTCTGAGTCCTCATAACTCTTTGATGCTCAGGATGACAGCGGGGCTTGAAGGGAAATAATTTGGCAGCAGGTACTAGGAGTGAGAGGGAATGGCAGTTTGGAAAGGGTGCATATTTTGGCCCCTGCCACTCTCCAGACATGGATGAAAATGCTTGACACTTTTTTTCTTCAACTGTAGTTCCTAAAACAAAGGCTATAGCGTGTTGGTTGCAAGGGAGCTGCTGGGTCAGAGTGAGTCACAGAATCAACAAGACATAAGTGGAAGATGCAGAATCTGTCCAGCTCTGTGTCAGTAAGCACTGGCTTCCTCTTCTCTTGCAGTCTATGTTGCTGCTTCCATTGATCTGCCAACATTTTACTCTATCATTGCCTTTCCTGAACATCATTTTTCTACCTAAAATATCTCTCTGTTCTTAGTCACTCATTAAGACGTGCTTTTGCTATCTTCCAGAAGTTCTGCGGGGATATCCTTTCCCCTTGCTTCTCTTAATGCAGTGGTGCCCAAACTATGGGAGTGTAAGGAATTTAAGAATTATTTGCTATCCCAGACAAAAATTGTCACTCAGACAAAGGGTTATCCGAAGTCCACGCAGTGGTCCTGAAATCCATTGTAGTGAGTAAAGCTGTGAAACACTCTAGATGGTAATAAGTTTTTGTTGGTGGTGTGTGGGTGTTGGTGGTTTTTTTTTTTTTTTTTTTTTTTTTTTTTTTTTCTTTCTTTCTTTCTCTGGAAATTTAGAAGTGCTCATAGGAGATAGCTCTAAGGAGATGCAGGAAGAGTTGTAAACACATTTACACCCATACAGCCTGCCTCCCGATACTCTTGGGGAGAAGGAAAACTAAGTAGCCTTTTTTCCTTTCTTGCTTTTCTGACAAATACCTCCTGTCCTTGTGTTTCCTCTATGGTTTTGTGTAACATGGTCCCTAAAAGTGGTGCTGTGTCCTGCCTTCCACTTCTGCCACCACTGGTGGGAAACAACTCTAGGTTGTCTCTGCTTGACACTATTTTCTTCTTCTTTTAGGACACTTCTTCTTTGTTCATATGGCAGCATAAGCAGATAGAAGAATGTTGTAACTGGGTGGGAAGGGCGAGTTTGCAAAAAGTTAATTAAACTGTGGCCCAAAGAATAAGGCGAATAGATTGCTCTGCCCTAGTCACGTACTATGTGGTAGCCAAGAACAAGATTTTCCAGACAGAATGGCTAATAT
Source organism: Eudromia elegans (assembly GCA_003342815.1). Taxonomy (NCBI): domain Eukaryota; kingdom Metazoa; phylum Chordata; class Aves; order Tinamiformes; family Tinamidae; genus Eudromia; species Eudromia elegans. The sequence goes on from PTEX01000032.1 coordinate 5,511,454, forward strand.
AACCTGCATGCAGCTTCCTGTCCATCTGCAGGTCTCTTGGGCAAGGTGTTTACCAGGGCTTGGTTGTATTAAATGCCTTGATGATGATGCTTATGTCCTGTTCATCTTGCAGTAGGGGACTATGCCTTGCACATGAAGTGATGCACGTAGCCGACCCACGTACCTGTGGTAAGGCTAGTTGGCCGCCTACGTGTACTACCTGCATGTGTGCAGGAGCTCCAGGCTCTGGGTGGGAGCATTCCTGACAACTGCGTCCTTTGCAGCTAAAATAATCTGCCTGGTTTGACCATCTTCAATAACTGAATCTCCCTGGATTCAGATATTTTCTGTGGGTTATCCGGGTTTTACCCAAAGACTTAGGTTGCAAGTCTTACAGTTCCTTTCCTCATTGAGGACTTGCAGTATTCTTCAGCAACTGTTCTCTTTGGCCACAGGGCAGTGAAAAAGATGTGCTGGCGAAGGATACCTTTGAATTTCATGTTTTCAGGTCTCAGAGCAGTCAATTTGCAGATTCTGGAAGGGTAGTGGGTAATACTAACTCACCTGAATTCTTTGTTAATGAAGTTTAAAGGCATTTTCATTCAATACAGGTTTAAAAGGAGAGACTAGATAATCTGGCGCCTGTCGGCTTTCAAATTTTATTTGAAAGCTGTGATTTTGCTCAATATGAGTTTAAACTCACTCTATGAGATAGAAAAGGTGGCAGGGTTTATTATCAGAAATCTTTTTTGTTGTTTGTTTGTGTCTTAGTACCATGTTAACACTAACTGGTGATGATTTGCTAGTAACTTAGGTAGACTAAAAAAAATAAAATTTTCATGTACAATCCAAAAGTTGATTTATCTTGGATATTAAGTTGCTATCTGATACTTTCTTTAAGACACTGAATGTAAAATAGACTTGTCTTTTTATGTGTCTATGTGTATACATGTGTGTAAATAAAAATATTGTGACTTGCAATTTTGTAGATTTGCATGCTTTTCCTCATTTTCTTGACTGTAGTTTGTCTTCCTACCAGTCTCAATAACTTTGTTACATGTTTAAAAATTTGGAGCCTGGTGCTTGACGCGTTGTTTTCATTGCTCTGCATTTCTTTACAGCATTTTAATGTAATTTTTACCTGGAAAGTTACCAAGGTATGATTCTGTTATAATCTTAAAAATAAGGATACTCTTCCTCCAGTTGCTTTTCAAAGTTCAGTTGTACCTATTGGTTTTAGTATGCCTGATACCTGAAGTTTGAACTGTTGTTCCCCTACACTGATTACTTGTTGACAGGGGAGCTTTTTTCTGTGCAATAATTTATAATAATATTTATTGTCACATATTGTAATATTACACAACCACTATAATGATTACTTGGTCATGGCTAAAGATCAACACCAGCTGTAAAACAAAAACAAAGCAACGAAGTACATGGGCATGGAAGGACTTGCTGGAGTGTGTGTCTGGTTTTCTTCTGCTTTTGGGTTCCGTACTATGGTTTCTTAGAAACAATGTTAAATCAGAATAAAATGCGTCAGTTTTTGTGTTTAACACACATGTTGGAATATGAAGTGGTGATTCCCAATGAGTGATACTTTGTCATGGATAGTTTAAAAATACAGAGCGGTAGATAAGTGTATGTTTTGGCTGGTGCTGGCAGCGCCCTGCAAGGAGTTCCCAGACTGGTGTGTGCACCTTATGCCAGCAGAGGTTGAGAAGGCATAAAGGGCTCCGTGCCTTGCAAAGAACCCACCTTTGCCTTCTGTCTCTAATATTACTTGCTAGAAATTGACAGGTTATTTAAGAGTGAAAATGTATTTCAAGTTAGTAAAAAGAATATAAAAATCTACATTCGATTGAGGGTTAAATCTCTTATGGCACCTTTATGATTGTAATGTTATTTAGCGTTGAGTGCTAAAATAAGATAATCTGACACTGACACTTCTTTTGTGCTTTCTCTTAGGAAAAGAAGCACGCAGATATAATCTGAAAGCACAGACTGTTCTGGTCTGAAGCCTTAAGTGACCTTTTAACTGCAGAACTCCAGGTAGATGGATAGATGCTGTTGTTGACAGCTGAGAGGTAATCGGGAAATAATTTGCAAGACAGGTCTAGCTCAGTTAAGTTACCTTACAGATCCAGGCTGTGATCAGACTATGAATAAAATATAGTTATTGAGTCCTAGTTCATGGTTTTTGATTCTGTCAAGGCTTCTGCCACAATTAATAGAGTAAGCCCAATATACCCAGTTTTCTATTTTTAGTATTTACTGCTTGTTTCTAGTTAACTGTAAGCTTTATGTAGCACCAGTTTATTGTCTTCAGAAGTCCCCATGCCAGTTGAAGCTGAGAATGCAGGAATTGCTTGGCTCGTGTCAAAGTGGTCTCTGTGGTGTCTCCACTGCTCCCAAAGAAAGGCAAGAAAGATGCAAATCATTTAAAAATAACAGTAAACTTCCCAGAGTTTGGCCAATACAGAAACTGTTGCTAGGCTGGAGGCCAAAACAAGTCCAGTCAGGCCCTGACCCTCATTAGCAAAGCTGTATGAAAATGCTTGACCTTTTTTATGGTGTTTATTCTTTTACAGAGAGGGGCTTTGCCTCAGTACTCAGTTTAGCAGTGCGGGCCTGTGTCCTAGGAGCGCAGTGGTGCAGCCCTGCTACCATTAACTCATGAAGTGTCAAAAAAAGTCCTTAAAAACCTGAGTGTTCTAGGAGGTATAATATCTAAGAAATTGAGTGTAACTGCTGAAACTAATCATAGTGCTGTATTCAGATAGGACATAGCTAATAACTTGAGCTTAGAATGTTACATTATCTGGATTTCCTAGCTTTTGGCAGTGGTATGGCTTATGCTGTTGTCCAAAAGACCTGGTGTCTTTCAACCCAGCACTGTAGATGAACGTAGATCTCTTTCCTGTACGACTTGTATGACCTTTTAAAAAGCCGTTCATTTTCTTAACTGGGACCTTGGCATAAAGGATCAGTGTAAGGAGCTTCATTTGTTCAGTGGGTTGCATTTCCCATTGATCTTTAATACCATGTGAAAAGTATCTGACTGTTCGTCCTTCAGTGATGCATGTCTGTGAGCTTTCTCAGGTGAACCTCACATACTTGGAAATGATACCTATAGGATATTTGTTGCAATTGTCATGTCTTTTCAGTCGTGCTCTATCTCTTCTAATATTCCTGTCTGTATGTTTTTAACGTCCGTGCAAAGAGGTGCATGTCTTCCCATAGCCCGTGTATATTTGCATATATTATACAGAGCTACTCCTCACTTTCCTTGATACCACAGAACAATTTGATGACCTTCTTCCGTTTAACTTGAACCCCATGGCATTTTTGGCAAGGTCCTGTCTGGGAACGTGGGCTTGTAAATTTGAGCCACAATCATGCTGCTGCTATTTGTCATTTTGTCTCTGTCAGTGAAAGTGTCTCCTTTCCAGGCTTCTCAGCCACATGAGAGCTTCAAGCATCCCCGCCACTACCTTCTTTTCTGGATAGTGCTTGAAGCCATGTTTGAATCGAGGGAGAGAGGAAAATAGGATCCTTGTCATAATCCTCTTCTAATCAGCATCATTCTTTCCAGAGAGTTGAATTGCCTTCATTTCCTTCGTTTATTCTATTTTTTCCTCTCCAGTTGACATTTTATGCAGAAATAAGAATCGTATAGAAGCAATGCTAGAGGTATGTTGGGGAAGGTGCAGAAAGTGTGTCTTGCTCCACTGATGGGATGTCTTGAGGCCAGCTAACTAAATCAATTCACTTCAAAGGAAGACTGAGTAAAAGCAGTCATTAAAATAAAGGGTAATAAGTAAAGATAATTATAATACAACTTGCATTTGTAGAATTTTAGAGAAAAAAGATAAAGTGAGACAAATAATCCAATACATGCTCCACTACTGTGGTCTGGTTTTCACCTCAAGGATGAACTAATGTGGTTTGACATGCTTGGACTATATTTTTAGGTAGAAATCTGACTTTTGGTAAAAAGTGGATCCCTGTAGTGCATCTGTTTGGGAGAGGGCAAAATATGTGCTTCAATCTTTCTTATGCCAGGTGTTTACCTTTTTTGTGTGTGTTTTTCTTTCTCTTCTCCCCCACACTCTGTTTCTGGAGCATTTCAAGGTGATTTTTTTTTGCACATATAGTGTAAAATATCTTGAAGGAGCTATTGAAATGGCTACTTAATGACTGCTTACAACTCTGTACTATTCTGTGCACTTAACTGAGTTTTCTTTGTCTTTACATGTGTCAGAAATGTTCAGCAGCAAGTCTTACTTGTCATAAGCTGAAAGAGGTAGTATAGTTAGACTAGACAGGATTGATAAAGATGTAAGTAGGTGATGAGCGCTGTACTGCTGCAACATGTTTTATGCTGAGTGGCTGGAAATAAGAAACTTCTGTCCCTGCTAATTAAGTAGATTATTCCTAAACGCTTTACAATATTTTTTTCTTTCAATGTCTTTGACTGGTTTGAGACAGTCACAGAATGTAAATTGAATCATAGAGGCTGCAGATCTGGCTGCTTCTAATGTTCTTACTGAAATTTCATATTTCCTTTTTTAACAAAACACTTTTTCCCCCCTCCCAAGGAAAAATGCTAAGCTATTAAGAAATGCTTAATCTGGTTTCATTATATTCCTTGGTATTTATTGTCCATCCTAAAATGCCAGTCCTTTTGCCATAATTACTTTTTCTCTGATCATCTAAATGTATAGATTATAGAAATTCCTTCCAGGTAGGCAACATGAACAGCTTGTCCTTTTTTGATTGTTCCTTTATGCAGAACTTTTAATGGAAATTGTTCTGAGGAGAAATCTGTTTGAACAGTCAGTGGTCTCTGAAATAGTTTCATGCTAAAGTTCAGCTCTTTGGAGATGTCTGAAAATTCTTGGAAGACTCCATTGTAGAGAGATCAGTAATCTTCAGGTGGTTTCAGAGATAAAGCCTCTATTTGATTTAAGTAATTGGATTACTCTAAAAAGAAAGGAGTAATCTTACGTAAAAAGATACTAATTGGACTTTTGACCTAGGGTTGTTTTTGCGACTGGGTGAAGTTTTGTAAGTTCTACCCAGCTTCTCTGTGTGTAAATGGTTAGGAATGTGTGACTTGAAGGATAAATCATTGCAGTGAGGCTTGGAAGGCTTGTGTTTGGTTCCTGACTGGGTCGCATGGGGAGCAGAAGGTGCTACAGAAGTTAGCTTTTGCTGTCAGGATTGTTCTTTCCTTTGCCTGGAATACCGTGAAAAGGAATATCAGGAAACTCCAGGTTCAGCTTAGGACATCATCTGAATTGGCAACTTTGAGGCATGCAGGCTTTTTTTATGGTACTGTTATCCCCTTATATTTGAAATGAATCATGGTTGGTTTCATACTAGGTTGAATGCCTCAAAGGTTATTGTTGCTTTTAAATTCAATGATTTTTTTTCAGGATAACTTTTTCTATTTGGATACCCTTAGCCAAAGCATCTTCCTTTGTATTTTTAGGTGACTGTTAATTAAGTGAATCTTTTTTTCTGAGAATGGCTTAGATAGTCTCAAGTCTGCCAGTCCAAGTCAGAGGAGACCTTTGGGAAATCAAATTGCATAATGGCTTATGGTCTAGGTATCCTGTTTGTCCTTGACCTGTAAAAATTTTTTTTTTTTTTTTTTTTTTTTAATGCACATTTTAGAACTGAGATAAGGGTGGCGTTATACTTAAGAAAAAAAAAAAAAGAGACTTGTTAAGTATGGCTCAGTGATAAAGTAGTGAGGTAAGCTTCATTGCTTTAGAGTGTGTTGAGGAATGGAGAGAGACAGAAACAGAAGGTGGGGTAGCAGGGAAGGGACAAGCAGGGAACATGTAATGACATTTTCACAAAATACTCTTCTAGCCTTCAGCAAATTGCAGCAGTTTGCATTGTGTGGGGCGTCCATAGCCAGAAGTGATGTTGGTGTGTCTTACACTAACCTCTTCCCCCTGCCCTCCTAGCGATGGGGAGCTTATAATGAAATTTTTGATGAGGCAAAGTTGGGAGACAGCAAAATGAGGAGGATGTGAATGCCCTAAGTTGAATGACTTTAGGGACATAACTTTTAGACATGAGATAAAAATTAGTGTTATATAGAGCAGCTTTTTGTACTTCGGGAGAATTAAAAAAAAAAATCTGTAAGTTAAGAGTATATGTCTCTCCTTAGTGGTTTCCAGATGTTATGTTATGCTATAGAAACTTAAAGGTCAGGTTGCAATTTTAGAGAGAAATGATCTATAAAAAAGTAGAAAGGCTTTAAATGCAATTGTACGGGAGAGTGACGGGGATAGTTTTTGAGAAACTCTATGGTTCTGTTGCTGCTTCCAAGAGAGACTTCTTTTCTGTTTAAGAGTGAGGCAGCCAGAGTGTGTAGCAGAAAGGTGAGATCGTCTTGCAAATGAAGATGAGAAGAGCTAGACTTGTGCAGAGAACCAGAACTGCTTGTGTGCCTGGCGCGAGTAGAGATATAGGTATATGTGCACACACTTAGAAATATCTGTGTCTATACCTTAGAGACCAAAGGGCAGAAACTACCTGTTTAACATAGGTGCTATTACTGACAGAAGAACAAGTAGATGTAAACTAATTATGAATAAGTTTACATTTTGGGCACAAGGTTTATGTTTCCTGGAGCAGTATGGCTTTAGAGTAAACTTTTAATAGTATTAATGGGAAGAGGAAATCCAAATAGTTTAGATCTTGTACACTTTAGAATAAAGAATCATATGATGCATTGTCTTTGATAATGAGCTTAATAGATTTCATAGTTTAAAAGGTTCTTATACTCAGTTTTCATAGCAATGGATTTGGTTTTAAGAGGTGTGAATGTGGTGGTGTTTTGTTTGCTTGCTTTTTTTAACCTTGTCATTTTCCCCTGTGACAGGGGACTGGAGGGCAGTAATCCCGAGCTGCCTTCTGAGGCCTCTGCTTTGAGGAGATGTTCTAAGTGGAGAAATTCTGGGCAATTCAGTTTTCAAGAATGAAAACTCAAGTTTTACCATTGCGAGTTTCCAGTCATCAGGCTGTTGTCACAAAGTGTGTCTTCTTTATAGACTTTTTTACATTCCTTCGTTGTGCATGTCGCTATCAGCTTATTGATGCCTCAAAAAATCCATTTTCTTTATTTTCTCAATTGATGATTTGCAGAAGTTGGTGAGCTTATCACGGTTCTTGTTCACCTGTACAGGAAGAGCGTTGCTGGCCAGACTCGCAATTATCAATAGATCTTTTGCTCAGCCCTGTCCTTGATGACTTCAGTGTTTGGTCTCTGATATGGCAACAAGTCCTTTACACTGAGGACTTTTTTTGACTTTTAAAAGAAAGATTATTAGTAGGGAATAGTGATGATAGATGAAATTTTATTCCTTATCTCCAAGGACCAATGACCTTTCTCCTTTAAATGGAGAATACAATGACTTGTTTTTGAGCAGATTATTTGTTTTGTTGCAAGTTCAGTGGTGCCTGAGTTGGTGCTCTGTAGACCTGCGAAGGTCTAGCAGGATTACTAAGACAGCAAATAGGTTTGGTTTTCCTATATTGTTTTACTTTGGCAGAGAAATATTTACAGTCCTCTTACATCCTGTTATGGGCTTGAGCAAGACTTATGCTGTTGCAGAGGTGGAGAGGAACAGAGGGAAATGTCAGTCAATAGCAGAGTACAGTGGAGGCAACACATTTGGAGAATATTAAGTTTGTATAAATAACTCTTCACTGAGTTGGAAAGGAACCATAACTCAGTAATGGGTTATGTTAATCAGGGAATGGGCACATTGCTTTTCGCAGCACAGCATCTTAGTTCTTAGTAAGAAGGGCTGCTGTAAAAAAGAGAAACAACAACCCAAATGACAAACAAGTTTTTGTAAGCAGTAGTTTGTTCAGCTAGTGACTGAAGATTTTACTGCTTGACCTCAGCCAACTGGCACAATAGGTTTGATTCTCGGCACAGCAATTCTTGCAGCTAAAGAGCTGTGGCAGTTTAGCAAGACAGGGAGTAATGGGGAACCAAAGTGACAGCTTGCCCAGAGGTGCTGGAAGAGTTGGGACTTCTCAACTTACTCTGAGATGTTGTGAGACTACAACTGCACAGGTTGGGAGACTGACATGTAAACCACTTTCAAGCAGAGCTGTTTAAAAAATGAAGTGTTAGGTGGTTATTGCCTTCCCTGCGGATGGTCTGTTTATCCTTTATCCATTGCTGTAAAAGGTAGATCTGTTCCCCGTCGTGCTGGCAGCTACCGCCACCTCTGTTATAGAGATGAGAAAGGAAAGCGTAGCTGAGGGAAGACTTTAGCCTCATGCTAGCAGGTAGAGTGCTGAAGAAAGTATTTTTTCTTTTCCTGAGCCATGCCTGCTTTTGGAGAGATGGAGGTTGCCACCTCCAGTTCATGTGTCTGGCCTGGCACAAAGCTGCATGATTCTTGGGGGTAGATGTTGTATTGGTGGCAGTATCAGAACGAGACAAGTTTGTAAATCTGTTAGTTTTGAGTAGGACTTCCAGATCCCAGTATGGATCCACTTATCACAGGCAGTTTAAAGAAAACTGGATGCCAGCATCCAGCTGCCAGACCTGGTGACTGTGAACTGCATGCAGTCTATGAACTGCGCCTACTCTGGGAGTGAGAGAAAGGCAGAAATCTTGTATGTTGGAAGAGGCAAAAAAAGGAGGGCTGGCACCTTGGAATGATGCACTGAGTAATCCAAAACAGAACAATTTAAACTTGTATCTTCTTTCAAGGAATATATACTTTTTTTTCAGTCTTTTAAAAGCCACCTGCCATTATAAGTTTTTTGTTTTAAAAATAAGTAGGCAATAGAGCGTGTGGAATCTCTCATGTTCTGGAGTAAAGATACATCTTCAGTGGTTTGGCCTTTGGAAACTTAATTGACTAACGAATGCAGGGATTGTGCACCAACAGGATAGTATCGTGCTGCAGGTCAGTGCTTCCCTCCACAGCTGTTTCATTTCAGTTATTTCCCAGCATAATGATTGAAGACTGGCTATGTGGGATCTGCTCCAGACAGTGAGTTGTCAGGGGCTTCATGGTAGCGTACCAAATCACTATATTTAACAAAACTAGCAGTTTCATACTATAAATTTTTGTGACAGAACTGCTGCAGCATAGACTATTTTTGGAGAATTCCAGTACTGCTTCTGAAAGATTTATATATATATGTATAGTGCACAATGTTCAGTGATAGAACAGTTCAGTGAAATATCAGTTCAGAAATGTTAATGTTTGAATTTGAAACTGTAGTTATGTTTATAAATATACAAAATGGTATTTGGTGTGAGACAAACCATTTTAATATGTCAAAAATAAAGTGCTTGGATATTTCCTAGTGTTTCCAGGCTGATGAGAAAGCTTTCAAAATTAGTTCTGACATTCAGAAGAAATCTGACTGGAGGTATTGTGTACGTATTTGGCTTTAGCAAGAAAGATTTAACTTTTTTTATGGAAACATTGAAGTCTCTGCTTCAGGTTAATTTTGTGTCTTTCAAAAACAGTTCTTTCTGAGGTTAGTGTTGAACAGCTGCTTATTGCATGCAATACATTGCATCCGGCAGGTCTCTGGAGTAGTGTTGAAGCATCAAAATGGCTTCATAAGCTCTTTAAGTTGCTGTAGAATGGGGCTGCTGCTGAAGGAAGCAGTCATGTGTGTTTTTTTTTTTTTTTTTTTTTTTAGAAGATGAGATACGAGATGGGGGAGTTCTGTGACTAGAGTGCTGTATTCGGGAGATCATATGAGTTTAACTTGGATTTTGAATAAGGCTGCATGTCCATGGCAAACAGCTAATCTGATTTGTTGCTGTCCCAGTCCTGTTTTGCTGTCTCTTCCCCACCCTCATCGTGTGTCCCCACACCCTTCCTTTTGCAGCCTGTGCTGATCGTTGGTAGACTGGCTGTGCTGTTTCTGCTTGATAAGGAAGCAGCAGATCTTCTACTGCTAGGCTAGTTTTCTGCTGAGTTGTAAGACTTTGTGCTGAGCCTTTTAGTATGCAAAATGACAGAGCTAGCTTAGGGGAGCTCCAGGAGGTGAAATGTGCACTCTGGGAAAGGATGAGGTGTTTGCAAGCAGCCATTATATTGATTTAGGCTGCGAAGAACTGCAGCTTAGGTTGCTTTGACGTTGATTCGTTTCCTCATCTGAGAAGATAGCAACTGCCCTTGCAGTTCAGACGGATAGTCTTTGTATCCCATCAGTGCTGGAGATACTGGTGGAAAGAAACTTCTTAAATCTAATTGGTGATTTGTTTCTTCATGCTTTGGACATCATCAACAGGTAGATGGTTGCCTATGAGTATGTCCAGAATGCATGAAGGAAAAAACAGTCCGATGTGACTGCCTTCCTCTTGGGCATCTGTTCTTGGTAGTGTTGCCAGTTGTTTGCCTTGCTTCAGCTCATTAGCCATTAGAACCAAGCTCAAAGGCTGGAATATAAGGCTAAGAGAAGGTTGTGTTGTCCCCTGGAGATATCATGTATATTTTTGTTCTTTGAATTTGGGATTTTACAAGAATTCCATAGGTTTTCTCTTTCCCACAGCATTTTTATACTTCTAATCTTCTGTATGATCCCTCACGTACAATGTCAGTGTCCATGTATATGTCATGGTCTGTCTCCCTTGTTGGAATTGCTGAGCACATTGGTGGCCTGTCAACATCCTCCTTCCACCATGACCAGGAGGGCTGTTATGTCAAGGCTGTCAGATGATGCCAAGCACCTGTGCTTTTGAAACTTATAAGCACTTTAGACTAGTGCTGTAAGTCCTAAAAGTCTCAATAACAAGCCGATCATCTGACTCTCCTGTGCTTAATTTTCAGGGATTACAGGTTCTTCTTGTTCCCATCATGCCAAACCTGTCTGTATGGCCAGTATTTCTGGAAGAGTTTAAGAACAGGGCAGGCATGTAAAAATGCTCCCATATCCTCCAATGACTTGAAGCTCAGGGATTTGCTATTGTAGTGCTCATGTTTTCTTGTTTATTGCATGCCTAATTATATGACTAGTGGCATCATGTAGTAACCAGGAGGATGCTTGCTCAGAAAATCTTTCCCTCATTTCCTGGTTTTGATGCCTAAGGAAGTGAGGTGTAACTGCTGTCTGCTGGGCCTTAAATGGGAGAGTTCCATTGGATGCATTGGTGTTATGTATTACTATGTCTTTCTCTTGCTCTGATTGCATTTTATTCTTCTTCCAAAGGGACCAAGGACCGGTTATCTGCTCTATCGTTAACACTCATCTTTGCTGCTGGCTGCTACCTGCGTTTGCTCTCAGGGGTTTGACTGTTTAGTGCGCTCATGTTAAACAGGAGTGGTTCTCCAGCTTTTGTTTGGTTTGCTGCTTAGTCTGATCTGCCAAAGCATGTCTGAATATTCCCCTGCTTTTTCCAGTGATGTCTGATGAAGTTATTTTGCTTTAAAAATGTTTCCTCTTTTTTGGTAAGTTATTTCTGTCTTGAGGGGTGGAGGGACATTGAGACATTGGGTGATCATACAAGTCCTTTATCTCAAGCATCATCACCTCTGTTTCTTTCACCCTTGCTATTTCACAGATATCTGCCTTACTGATGTTTAAAAATACCCAATCTCCCTGTTTTGAATCGGCAAAGTTCATTTTTTTTAGTATGTCTTTTATGTGAGGAAATTATACATTCTGTTTGACTCTTATTATTAGCACTGTATCTATTCTGCCTTGGAACCATTATCTCATTGGTTAAATTATGTGGCTAAGTGCAATGTAGATTGTATTGTTTTAATAACAATTCTGGTCTTGCAGTATTTTTGAGAAATAAAGCAAAAATCTTTTTCATAAATTTTTGAGATTATTTAAAAAAAAAAAATCCAAGGCTATTCTAATTTAGCCTGATTTCGTACAATTTTTACAGTTCCTGTCTCTTCTGAGCTGATGTTAGGCAGTTGCCTTTTAGAATTGAATAAAGTCTGTACATGTGGTTTGTTGTTCAAAATGAATGAAGAACAATGATTTTTTTAAAGGGCTGATTTTAAATGTTTGGCAAAGCTACAGCTTGTTAAGTCAGCTCACACCTTGTCATCTAAGTGTTATGTCGTATTAGTGTTATGTTAAAGCCTGCATAGTTCCAGATTTTTCTTGGATATGTTTAAATATTTCACATTCATTTGAATTAAGTTCCACATAAGCAGGGAACTTGAGTTAAAATTTCTTACCAGCTTGATAAATTATATTTATTAGTCTAAGGTGGATTTTTGTTGTTGTTCATCTTTTCATGCTTCTGTCCCTAGCTGCTTGTATGCCTTAGCATGCAGCATGTATTTGGCAACCAAAAATGACCTTTTCAAGTCCAGATGGGTGCGGTGTCTTGCTTCTAGTGTCTTGCATGAATAAAATATGTGAATTTTATTAACCAAAGTCTTTTCCCCCAAAAGAGTGCATACATTTGTGTCTGTTTCTGCTCATTCATCTAATATTTTGAAAGAACAGGAAGAGCGTGTCTCCCAGTTAGCTGAAATACTTCAAAACAGAAGTTATGATTCATCTGCAACAGGAGAGTCCTTTTTATATCTCTAATATAATTTGGTGTGACCTCTTAATAACTCTGACTCCTGGTTTCCCCTCATGTCTGACTCACTACTTCAGGTCACACTTTAACAGATTAAACAAATAACTTATTAAAACTGTCATCCCACTTGCTAGTGGTCACTGGCAGTTTGGCCCAAACTGACAGTCAGAAGCAAAAATGTGGTATCTCAGCTGGCAAGGGGAACAGACTATCTTTAAGGTAGCTTGTGTAGACTCGAAAGGTAGGAGTTATGTTTTGAGCTGCTGTTTGAAATCTATGCAAAACATAATATTCTCTGGCTCTTGATTTGTACTTAATATGCAGCAAACATATGGTAGTACTTGCGAGCACACTGCAAATGGTCTCTAGAACTGTCTGCTCTGCTGTAAGAATGGGAATGGGGATGTGGAGCTAAACTGCCAGGCATCTGGTGCTTGTAGAGTATTTACTCTTTATCAGCCTTCAAGACAGACTTTACACCTGAGTGATACTGCCTGTGATGGAAGGGGAAATTCATACTAGCACCTTAAAACGAATGTTTGCTGGATTCTTTCTAAAGACCTCTGAGGAATGACAGAACCCACTGGCTGGAGCTATTCCCATCCCATCTTTTCAGCATTGACTTTTTTTTACCTTTCCCTCTAAGGAGAAAGAAAGGAAAGGTGTTCTGTGGACTTTGTACAGTTTTCTAAAACATTTTGGATGTGGTGTGCTCAGAGTCATATTTGGGTATATTTTTCTTTATTGACTTTTTTTTCTCCAAGGAGTTTCCTAGTCTTTGCAAAGGAGTCTTTGCAAAAAGAAATTTGGCTGTGCTTTGTGCTTTCCCTGGGAATATTTGATCTCAGTTCTAGTTTGTAAGTGGAGTGGTCATAAATTCTACATAAAGTCTTTTGTGGTAGTAAAATTACTTGACTTCTTTGACTTGCAAAGCTTCCATTTATCTCTTTTTAAGATGATTGTGTTACATTATTTACAGAGTTTCTCTTTGACATTAGTATCTAATTCAGAACTAGTAGTTCTTCCTTCAGAGGAGGCTGCAAGATTGTTTGGGGCCTAAGTAGTGCCAGGGCTTTTAAGTGCTTACTGATTTGAACACTTGTTAATTTGTTAACACATTCGTTAATCTGACCACACTTGAACATTGGGTACATGATTTTTGAGGTGCCAAGTCAATTTTATACCCAGGTCTAAAAAAGTTCCTAGGATTCTGGGATTCTGTGAATATTGGCTCTGGAGTCTGCTTTGGCTGAGGCCAAAAAATCCTTAAAATTTAGCGAAAGTTATTTTGATATAAACTACGTATTGAAGCCAAAAAAGGCAGTATTTTCTTAGTTTGCCTGCCTGCTATTTATGAAAGGATGCGTGTAGTCACTTCACGTTTCCCAGGGTATGAGGAATCTAGATGTAGCCAGGAAGAAAATACTAGCTTGGATTTAATAGCTTTTTTTGTGGATTATTTTGTAGCTTTAATGTGTAATACAAAGTTAGAGGTGATAAAAAAGAAGCCTAATGCATGTCTAATGAGCAAGATGTCAGGCAGCAAGATGTTTTTTAGGATTGTTTAAATATACCCCAACAGAAGTAGTCACCAGGTGTGTGCAGACTTGGAAATAATACCTTTAATAATTTGTAATGACACTGAATTGATCTGTTAACTTCATATTTACAAGGTCTGATATTTCTGCTCTGGTTCGTGATTGAGCAATTGGGGAAAAAGAATTTGCTTAAGTAGGTCATGGCGTAAATGTGAACAGCTTTATAATGTAAACATACATATTGTTATATAATTTTTATTAAATGCTCCTTAACCTTGAATACACTGATGCTTGCGCTTGGTCACCTTGGACATTAGCATCAAGTTTATGTGGTGGCTCTCTCCTTACAGGAGATGCATTTAGTGAGCGTATTGTACAGTCTTCAAAGATTAAGTAGTGTTTTTATAGTAGGAGTTGAGTTTCCATGTTTCCCTGCTAAAATTAAATATTTATTGTTTCATAATTTTTTAACTGTGTCTTTGGGAACGTGTGGAATATAGCAGAGGCCACAGTCAGAAGGAGGATTTTTCAGTACTGGTTATTGCTGTGCTTCCCCATCCGCCTTTTCCAAAGTTAGGGGCAAGCAGAGGTAGCGTCATGCATGGAGAAGATGGAGGGAAGCACAAAAATGGAAAAGGAGACAGAAGTGGGGAAGAAAGATATGAAGATGCTATAAATATGAAATGCAGAAAAGAGCGTCATGGGCAGAAAAACAAGGTCTGAAGCATAATGAGCTCCGAGTTTGGAGGTAGGAGCGATCACTTTCTCTGTTAATTCCCAGATTTCCAAGTGGACTTTACATGTGCGTATTTGGCTTTGGGGAGACGTGGTGTCGTGCTGGTGCTGCTGCACCGGCCCTGAACCTTGCATAGTTTCTGTTTTTGAGGAGCAGCTGGTGCAATGTGTGTCAGGATGGTCGGCATCAGTGGGCAGAGAGAAAGGCCTCACTGGTCACAGGGGGAGGTGACAGAGCCGAGGGCCACGCCTTTGTAGTGGCATGAAGGACAGTGCCCTGGTGAGAGCCTTGGCCACTGTGTGAAAGGCACTTGTCCTCTGTCGCTTCCCACTAAATCCTTTTTTTAAAATTATTATTATTATTTAAGGCCTATGGACTCACTCTACTCAGCATCTGTAGGGAGATGAAATACAGTTTTTCTTTTCTCCTCTAGTCCCTTGCTCTCAGAGCCTGCAGGAGATACTAAGAATTCTCTATCTTATTTCTCCCCTTTTTTTTTTTTTTTTCCTCCTCACTTTCCTTCATCTCTACTCCTAAACCACATCTTCCCCTCCCTTTGTGTGGGTGACTGCTTCGTGCCACCGCTCCTCATCACTGCAAAGAGAATTGGAAATTGGACGTGACTAATGATGTCCCTGTTTCTGACAAGGAATAGTAAACATGAGGCCCCACTAATGCTGTGGCGGCCACCCTCGTCTGCTGAGGTGCTGGGATAACCCCTTGCTCTGCTCCCCTGCCTAATCCACAGGTCCTCCTTGGAAATCCCTCTTGTGAACTGTATGGATTGGACATGTTTTTAAGTTTTGATTTAGAAAATAAGGCAGAAAATCCCACTGTTTTGGGAGCTCAAGTCCCCAACCTGCCTGCTTTCTAAGGAAAATAAGCCTCTGCAGCCTTGGCTGAGCCCTTTCTTCCTGAAGTGCTTATGCATCTGTGCTTGATCACTCGCTTGATTTTCATGCCTCGTTTTAAAACAAAGGTTCAGTGGTTAATGGACAGCTGTAGGGATTGAAGTTCTGAAGATGCTCAATTCTAGATGACTTATTTTAACTTAATGATTTAGCAGCTGTCAGGACATGTAAACCTGGTAGCTGCTAAGCGAGATACAACATTGCTGATGATCTCGGAGTTCATTGCAGACAAATGGCTGCAGAGGCAGTGTGTTCGGAGGGAGCGGCAGAGTGAGACCCCCGAGCCACTGCCTTCGCAGACCGGAAGCTGCAGCTGGAAAACTGTCCAAGCACTGAAATTTGAAGTGATTTGGGCTCATTAATCCGTTCTTCAGCTTTGTGCTTGCCATCTATTCAACACTGCAGTATTTCACTGTGGAGGACATGGTGATTTTCAAGGTTCCTTCTTGACAGCCCAGTTCTGTTGTGCTGTGTGCCCTGAGGTTCAGTCCCACTCTCGCTTGCGGTGTGGCAACCTTTAACCTGCTGTGAATATAGAGATGGAGAAAACAGGTTTGTTCTCAGTGCTGACCCTGGGCCTGCCTAAGACATCACTTAAACTACCAGTTTTGTTTCTCTGCAGAGCTGCAAGTTTTCAGGCCTCCTTTTGAGCGGTACTAAATGGGCTTAAGTAACCAGGTAATGTGATTTCTAGGTAGTACTGGCTTTTGTTATTTGTAAATTTTTATTAAAAAAAGATGAACAGTATGCCTAATGTGTATTGTAGAGACTCCGTTGATTTCCTGAAGCTCATGGGTGATCTGATGAGAACTGGAAGGAGAAGGTATAAGAAAGGTTTCTTGTGTCTGACCAAGGGACAACTGTAGACATATCCCAGAGTTTATTTTTTCATGTTAATTGCCAATTTACTGATTAGTAACTGGTAAATGCATTTCTTGATTAAAGTGTTGTAGGCTCACTGTAGAAAGCAACCTGCTGTTAAGCATGCCTCTCATTTTAAGCTCTGATTATGCTGTTTAAACTAGATTTTCTTAAAATAGTAGCTGCTTTCTGCCCCTCCTTCAGATTAGCTGCTTAGATGAGCAGAACTTGCTAACAAATTCACACCTAACAGTTCAAGTTTTGATTGCAAAGCTGATCTTTCTGGGACATACAACGATTTCAAGAAAAACATCAAATATACTAAATTTATTATATAAATAAAGAAAAAGAAATCTGTAAATGCTTCTTTCTGAAATACAGTAATTTCATAGGAGTTGATCTGCTAATAATTTAGTCTTGAGAATGACAAAGTTATTGCAAAATTAACTTCATCCTCTAGAGGAAATACCCTTGTTTTTTTACATGCTTTGGTCTTCATAGATTTCACTCAGTGAAATCCTTATCCTGGTAGGTTATTTTTTGTGAGTGTGTGAGCACACAGGCATGGGCAGACCTCTGTTTTTTGGACAATTTACTCGGCAAATAATTCATTTTCCTATTGTGCGAGAGTAGTGGAGTCAGTGGTGCTTTTCAGTTTGAGTCAAGATGTGTGTTAAGGGTGCCTCTAGTCTGAGAGAGAAACTAAAATACATGTAAGAAATCAATTTTAGGGGAGAAAAATAACACTTCTCCTTTCCCCAAAAGGCTTGATTGTGGCTCCTGGAACACAAAGGTATCACCCCCAGGCTTCTGTAAGTCTTGGAGTCTGCTGGCTTGAATTTCTAGCTGAAGAAACTGGCTTCTGGTCATGATGCAGAAATTAAACTATAGTAAACTTTGACTAACACTTTGAACTTTTCTGAAACTACTCATGTAGCTGTATCTGCTTTTAAGCAACAAGTAAATCACTGCTTTCTGGTTCCCATTCTGGTCAGAAATGGGATCAGGATGTGCATCTCCCTTCTCTCTGCATTTCTGTATTACTGCTTCATAGTGGTAAAAACACAGAAATGTCTGAGATAACGGTGCTTGTTCATGAGTGTTTTGTTGCCAGGCCTAGAGATTTGTGACAACCCGCATCTCTGCAGCCCAGCAGGAAGGTTTGCAGATGAATTGTTCTTTGTTCCGTGTATAGAAGCAGAGCAGGAGCCTGCAGTAAACACCAGAGCTGTTGGTCTGACTGCTTGTCACACGGCTGCATCAAACACATTTACAGGCTTCCTGACAGCGATCTGTTCTGGGAACGTTTAAGGATCCGCTGCTGAGGGCAGCTGTCCATTCTCCCAGGCAGCCTCTCCCAGCACTTGCTGCTTCCTGCTGAGTTTTTTAATTTTTTTTTCTATCTTCTATTTTTCATGCTTCATAATTTAATCCTTGAGTTATTCACTATGGATTATTTCCATCACCTTTTTCTTGCAAAAGTCTTGTTGCCTTTACCCTCCCCCCCTCATACCATCCTTTAATTTTCATAGGTCACAACTCTCAGTTCTCTGATTCCTCCTGCTCTTGTCTAGATGTTTGTATTATTCAGCATCCTAAAGTGTTATATCCCCAGCTGGGGCCTTTACCAGTGTCTTACATGCTGGTTTTGTTTGGCTGTTCAGTGTTAACTTGTTTATTTTCCAGTATCATGAGACCGGCAGCTCCCATACAGGCTGTCGTCTTGAACCTCAGAAACTTTTGTGTGCCACCTTCTCTCCATGTGTAGGTATACTATTCCCATTTAAATGTAAAACTTTTCTTGTTAAATTGTGTTGTTGCGTTCCTCCCCTCCATGGGCAAGTGTCTAATGTGAAAATGTCCTTAAATTTTGTTGCATTTTCCATTGTGGTGCAAGTATATTAAATGTATTGTCTGTTACGTCATTCAGATTAATGAAAGCATTGGAGTAACACTGGGTAGAGGAGTAAGATCAGGAGCTGCAGTGCTGGAAGAAGACTTCTCTTTTGAACCCAAGTTGTAGATAATTCACCTAAGCCACATTTTGCTGTTTTGCAATGAGAAAATTAAAAACAAAACGAAACACCAACTTACTGATGTCAAGCTATGACAGGTATTTTTTTTCCTCTTCAGCAAGACCTGTTACCTGTCACAAAGGAGAGATTCGTTCGTGTGATGTGAAAGGTCCTTATGTTTACTGTCCCTCTTCTTTCTTCTTGCCTTGTATGAGTTTTTGTTACAATATTCTTACATGGAAATGAACAAGAGCCTCTCCAAACCCACCCAGGCAAAACAAACTTGTCTTTTTTTTTTTCCAGGTTTTGGGAACATATCTTTTCATGTTCTGGCATCTCATCCCTCATTATACATTCTCAAAGACAGGTATTTTAGTTCTGGATTGCTTCAGCCAGTCGTTCAGTACAGCTAAGGCTAATTTTAGCTTGAGTGCTTTAAAAAAGATGTAGTTTGCTTAAATTTTTTTTCCTCTTCTATCCCAGCATCTTACCTTTTATTGCTTGTTTTTGTTGATTATATCAGATGTTATTAGGAGAGCCTGAAGCAAAATAAGTCATCAAATACTCTGGGTATCTTAACATTTTCTGCTGTGATTTGTTCCTGTGAGTTAAGACAATTTCCTTGTGTTCTTCTTTCAACTTGTAGCCTTGTCATAGTTGTTTCACTTTATACTAATTGATGGTTGTATGTTGTGTTGCAAATTGATTATCCTCTTACTGTGTTTTGCTGTTCTTTATTCTTTTTCAGTAGTCTGATGTGACTTCCAATTTTGAGCTTGTGTGAAGGGCTTGCTGCTTAGCCAACTAGCTCTGTTGCGGTGCTTGGCAGTAGTTCTTGCACTTGTGCCCGTAGTTTAATTTCATTTGAAGAACCACTGACTCTTCTTCTTTTTCTTCTTACTCTGGCTTTTAGAAGATCTTGCCTGTTAATTCCCTACATATATCAAAGTCTGTCTTTATGAATTTATTTTATATTTTACTGTTCTTGATTCTTTCCCTTTGCAGACTTGTGAACTCTCTTCATTAACACTGTCACCTCAATTACTGCCCAAATGGGAAAGAAATGGTTGGAAAACTCTCAGAATCAAATATAGAAGCGTCTTCATTTATTTTCACCCTCTGAATTTAAAAAAAGACCCCAAGAGCACACCCCAAGGATTTGCTTGGTATTCTTGTATCGTGATGCACTTTTTACATGTCATGCATTGAAACATTCCTTGTGTTGCATATCTGTATGATTCTGTTCCAAAACTCACCCAACAGCTTTTTGCCCTTGTTGACCTGGTCCATAATGCTCTCTGTCAAATTCCCCCTTTCATCACAAACTGGAGAGTTTCACCATCTCTCTCCCCTCGTGTGCTGCAGAGCTTAGGTAAAGATGTCCTTGCTAGAGAAATCTGTGTAAGTCACATCCCCTCCATTGTGCTGCTGCATTCTCTTATATTGAGCAATGTGAATTCACTTGCTGAGTTGTGATGTGTGAAAATGCCCGAGACCAGGTGCTGCAAGAGGTGACTCACATCAGCTGTGGGCAGTGCGGGTCGGGGGCAGTGCTTTGGTGGGCATCTTCTGCGACAGGTCTGTGATCAGCTTCACTTTCTTTGCTCTCAAGTTAAAACTAACTTCCTGAGACAATGTTACCTAAATATTTTGCACTGTTTGAAGGTGGAACAAACATAATCTATATATTAAATTATGTAATCTGTAGTATGTAATTAAGACAATTTATGTATTTTCTCTGTTAAGAAATGGAGAAAGCTTTAAGTAAAACAGTTGAATGTTAAAATCCCTACAATTAAGGAAAAACAGCTTTGTTCACTTTTGCAGCACAAAAAGGAGGCTGCTGCTTTAACTTGATTAGAAATATGTTGCTTCCATGAGCTATTGTCACAGTGTATTGAAAGGAAGTTTCTAGTGTGTTGTAGCTTCAAAATCTTGGATATTGTGGAGTGGAGAATTAAAGCTGAAATACTCTGGTCTAATAAAGGAATGAGTGCTGAATTTTTAAAATTTCTGATCCTACATCCTACAATGGCCTGTAAATACTCCCCTGATATTAAAGATGGTGAGTTAAGTCCCAATTATCAAAATTTAACTAGATACCAATTTACTTCTCAGTTCATCCAGCTAAATTTTACTTTAAAGCTCTTTAAAGCCCTACAGATTTTCTATTACTTGTGAGTCTTCAGGTGAAACAAACAAACCCTCTTCCATACAGAGAAGTATTCTTCATCTGTTATTCTACCCTCTTTTTCTCCCTACTGGCAGCAAGGAAGAGTTCCATATGCACATGTGCTTCCATCATGCTTTTTCTGGTTAGCTTTCAAGGTCAGTGTTTAGGACTGATAGATGTAAGGTATTTTTACAAAAATGGGGAAAGTGGGATATATACATAATGATTATATCTTGGTAGTCTGTTGTAGAGAGACTTTGCATTTCTATTTGCCTGTGTGCGTGCTTCTTTTGACAAGAGCAATTGCATTTGAAGAAGCAATATTAATTTAAATACTTTCTGTGTTTGAACGTGTCTTTAATTCAGTTTTGCAACTGCAAATAGGAAAGAAAAGGTATGATCAGCCAGTTCTTCATAGAGTACTGCCTGACATCCCCTAGAGCAAATTATTAAAGCAGTTTTCTGCTTTACAAGATCTGTTTAGGTTAGAGCTGGAGAAGATTTTTTTTTTCTCATGAAGAAAATATGGCATTAGCTGGATGGGAAGTTTATAATATTCAGGTCACTTGTGAATTTGCTCTGACTTCAGTAAATAGCTCTAGATGGAAATAATTTTTTTCAGTGTTTAGATCACAAACTAGGAAAAACTCACAAAAACACAGGATCTTAGAGGAATGATTGATTCTTACAGAGGCTTCTCAAAATGTCGGCTTGGTCCCTTCTACCTCTCTGCGGTTTGAAGGCTTTCTGCTAATGCAGAGAAGGTCCCTTTGAGCCCCTGAGCTCCAGGAGAGCTTAGAAATTCTCCTCTTGATAGCGCCAAGAGCTGGGAAAGCCAGATGTTCCCAGCACAGTAGCAAGAGGCTGGGTAACTCAGTGGGCAAGGCTTTTGGCCCCAGGCTTTTGGCTTAGGAGAGCTCAGTCACAGCTGTTGTGGTTTTTTAATAAAATACCTTACCGTAACTAAAGTTAAGTGGATGCCCTGGAGCTGGTTATTAAATCACTCCCCAGGGCAATGCAGCACCTGTGTTGATGAATGGTTTTTTAAAAAAAAAAAAAAAAATCCTCAGGCAGGGCTGAGAAGGAGAGTTGCCAAGAAAGGTGAGTGTACTCAATGCTGGTATCTGCATGCCCACATTCATATGGGATCTGTGGGCTCCCCCTTCTCTGGGCAAAATGAGGACTTGAATTTGGCTCCTGTGATGTGTGGTCAAACCCTGTAGTCACTGGGTAGACAGAGACTCCTAAACATCATGTATGCTGCCACATCCTCATTTATACTGAAACTCTTTGCTTCTTTTGCTTTCCTTCTGATTGCATGGGAATAAAAAATTTCCTTTTAGATCTAACAATAAGATGCTGATTTTTTTTTAACAAATAAATAAACAGATAATAAAAAGGTTTTCATTTCTCCCTTCCAAAGTTGAAAAGTTGCATATTTGCTCAGCTGTTCTTGACATGAATTTGTGTGGAGTTTGGCACTCTGCTGCAAATCTGAGATCTGAGACTTTTATGTTACATGGCAGGATTATCTGTGGGTTATTACTAGCTTTAGAATGCATGAAAAGTATTCCAGGCTTGGAGAAAATAGGCAGACAGATGAAACCAAGGATGGCAATAAAAAACAGAAAAACATCACTGGGAAGAAAGCCTGCTCAT
The DNA here is from genome assembly GCA_003342815.1 of Eudromia elegans. Taxonomy (NCBI): domain Eukaryota; kingdom Metazoa; phylum Chordata; class Aves; order Tinamiformes; family Tinamidae; genus Eudromia; species Eudromia elegans. Next base: position 5,533,885 of record PTEX01000032.1, read on the forward strand.
GTAAGCCAAATCAGCTCTTTTAAGAATTAAATTTTTTTTTTCCTTTTGGAGGAGGAGTAAAAAAAAAAATGTGTTAAGAATAGAAATTCTTTGTAAGTTAAATAACGGACTTTATGGTATGTAGTGGGACTTAAGGCAGGATTGGTGCAGGACCCTCTTCTGTGGTGCTTTGTACACTTGCCGGCAGTGATTGTAAAGAAGGCAAATTTAAACTGGAAGGAGTACTGAGAAGAGCCGTGACAATCAAAATGGGAAGATCCTGTTATAAGAACCTGCATGAACACAGCCTGTTCAGCTCAGGAAAGCCAAGGCTGGAGAGGCATACAAATTTGATCTATAAATAGTTTGGGGAGCTGTAACCTGTAAGGGAAAAATCTATTTTAAGGACAATGTTGGCGCAAGAAGAACTAGGTGCAGGCTGGCTAGGAATATGTCGAGGCAGGAAACGGGAAGGTTTCCTGAGGTGCTGAGCTTTAGCAAGGTTCTGTAGCAGCCCTCTGATTTTTCCTTTTGAAGCTTTGTTCCCCATTATGTCTGTGTGGGTTTTTTTTGGTGGTTTTTTGTTGGGTTTTTTTTTGTTTTTTTTTTCTTAGGAGGAAGTTTTGGATGTTTTATGAACAGAATTATACAATGTAATTATAATTCTTGATGATAGTGCTGGAGTTGCCTACCAGCCTTATCACTTGACTCTTAAAAGTTAAAATCCTCTTTGTCACTAACGTTTCTGAACATTTGGTTCACATTATACTTTCCTTGAAGACATCAGTGAGATAATTAAGTACTTCTGTGCAGAGGACTCAAGCCTTCTTTATGAGCATGCCAGTACCCTTGGCCCCAAGGAGAGGGGGAGCCAAGAACAGGAAAATGCAGAAGCTGAGATGTTAAGAAAAGCTTTTAGTCAGATTTGATATAGCATGTGGGACTACCAGTGATGGTATGTTTACCCAACAGATTGAAATTTTAAATTTAGTATGATTAGTATGTTTATACTATTAGTAATAGCAGAAATATGTAGCCATCTAACCTTTGCTTTTTCATTACTCATAGACTCATATTCAAAGAATAGGCAAATGTTTCAGCAATCCCTTTGATGTTCAGGAATGGTCTCTGGATGTTTTCTGATGTTGTGCTTTTAAAGTTGCAGTATCAGTGCATCCTAGATAAGATTCCTTTGACAAGAAAGTGAACGCATGTATGCTCCCCTGAATTTTCAGCCCTCCACTAAGTGTGTTACAGCTAATAAATCTCACAATCCAAAGATAAAGGTAAAAAAAAGAAACAAACTTGAGGTCCAGTCTTAATCTCATTTAGGTTTGTTTCTGTATGAGATGATAGGATGTCTTCAGTATCTTCACAATCTAATGATTTTCTTGATATTGTTTAGGCAAACTGTGATACCTTTCTTGAAAATATTAGTCAAATGCTGCTTATTGAACTGAAAGGGGAAGGAACAGCATAGTGGAATTTGTATGCCTCTGTAGTCTCATTTTGCTGTATTATGCCAAATGTCAGGTAACAGGCCCTTCTGGCTGTGATCTTCGTTTATTTTCAAACAACCCTGGCAATTCAAAACATCCAAAAGAAGGTTGCAGCTTCAGCTTCCTCCTTTCTTCTTCGTGGCTTCAGGAAGGAGACTCAACTAGTTTAATCAAGTAAAGGAGGAAGCTGCTCTACCAGCAGGCAATGACATCTTGTCCTGGAAGGTTAGGAGAAGGCTGGGTGCTGCCATGCTAATGCTGTACCCGTGAAGGGCTGCATCCCTCGCCCATTGCGCGATGGGTCCATCCCTTGCCTATCACACATTGTGGATCTTGTGTTGTGCAGATGGAGCTCGTGGGATGCAAGGGAAAAGGGAAGTGCCCTGACTGGCCATAGGTACAGCCATCCCTTTTGCTGGACAGTGCTTTCTGCCTTGGTATGGTTTAAGAATCTACATATGTCTAAGGATATATGTTCCTCCTTTCATAGAATAAGGAAAAACTTATTTTTCAAGCAACCTTTCAGAAGGAGGAGTTGGGCAAGAAGCAGTGGTAAGAGGATGTTTCACAGCACATTGTGGTATGTTTTGTTGCTTGCTGCTTCCAACAGATAGTAGTGACAGAAGGGAGCTTGATTTTGTTTTTTGCATGCAGCCAACTTGAATTTTTTGGAGTATTTTGGGGTATGTGTGTGCTCTTGGACCCCGTCCACTCCTTCAAGGCACGTGGTAATTATGTTCTGTAATCTCTTGATTCTCAGATGCTAACCAGAGATTAACCTCCTGCTGGACCTTCCTGTCTTCATAGTAATGCCTGATGTAAACACAGTTCATGCAGAGAGGGGAGAAAAACAGGGAAAAAAAACAAGGTAGATAGAGCTAAGCAGTTGGGAGAGGAGTGTTTAATAGCCTGGCTCCATTCCATGTACATCATTTGCGCGTGGCTGCTGGTGTCCCCAGGCCAGAGCAGCGTCCACATCAGTGTCATGGTGTCAAATGGGATGTATGTTTGTACCTGAATTGCTTGGGACTTTCTACAGAAATTCAAGATGAACACCTACTTTAGGAATCAAGGAGGGGTTGTTTACGTGTGGGAGTTCTTATCATGGGACGCTTAGTTGTATCAGCTACAGAAATGTGAACCTGCCTGTGGAATGCCACAGGAATGCCCTATGGCAAGTTGTTTAATTGAAATGCTTTTTAAGAATCTCTCTCTCTCTCTCTTTTGTCTTTTTCCCTTTTTTATTCTTTCTTTTTTATAAGCTTCCCCAGTAATTGAAGTGTATGAATGTAATTGACTCTTTGATTTGTCTTTTTTTTTAAACAAAATGAACAACAACAACAATTTTTATGCTTTCCTCAGGGGATCCCCATTTATGTCATGAGTAGAAATCTTTATTAATAGACCTGCGAGGTATGGATATCCAGAAATTGCATGGGCCCCCTTGCAAAATTCAGGGCTGTGCAGTCTTGTGAGCCTTGGGTGTTGACACACTGCTGAAGAACTGCGGAGGGAAGTTTGTTGCCCAGAGTTGTATGGTTTGTGTTTTCCCTGTTAGCTGTTAGGCCTGTGTTAGTTTGGTATCTGGATTGGCTCCACATTGTTTGATAGTAGAAGTATTTGTTTGTAACTTATGAAATTGAGATGTGCTCAACATAGGATTTTGTTTCCCTTTTGGTTGTTTCTGAGATTTGTGCACAGTAACTGATGATGACTTGGGCTTCATGAGAAGAGTTTCCTGCGTACAGGACCTCCTAAGTTTGCAGAGCATTCCTAAACTTGCTTGCCTTTCAAGTATTTCCAGGAGTTTTTTTGCGGATGAGCGTGTCTGTGTTCACTGGAGGGGTGACTAGCGTAAAGGCTGCTCTGCTCTTCTCTACAGGATTCACTGTGGGGAAGTGTCTAATGCTTCTCCATTCATTCCCAGTAGCATGTTAATGGGCAACAGAGAGGGACATCCTAAATATCAGGTCAGCTGCCAGAAAAATCCCCATTCTAACTATTCAGGTCTCCAGCAGTTTTATTTTCTCCAGTATCACATGGACAATATTTCTAGAGCAATTGGAAGAATAGCGAAGTGCCCTTCTAAATATTGTTGCCTACACGAATACAACCATTTGGAGATGGGCCCCAATTACCCTAGAAGGAAGGACATGTGTTGAAATTCCATGTGATCTGTAAATATTGCTTCTGTGATCACGTCTTTTTTTTCTTCCCTAACGCAGCCCACTGTTTGTAACATGGAAGATTGGTCGAGATAAACGATTGCGTGGATGCATAGGTACTTTTTCTGCCATGAACCTGCATTCAGGACTCAGGGAGTACACACTTACTAGGTAAGATTTCTCTTCTGCAGCCTTAATTTATGTATTTAAGTACTTTACTGGGGAGATACAGGTGTATCTTGGTTCTTTTTCTATTTTGGCTTTCACTGTACTGATCAACAAACTTGTATTTTGATGTTGAATGTGTTGCCTGGTTATTTGACTACTGTTATCAAGATACTATGGTTTCAGCTAAAAAAACATAGTTTGAGCCTTTTTTTTCTTTTTGTTGGTCTGGAATACTACTCTCCAGTAGCTTATTGTAACTGAGTATTGTAGTATTTTTTCCAGTGGTCAGAAAAATTTTAACCTTAATAGTTAACATCAGGGCAGAAGACCAGAAAGACAGATTTTGGGATTATCCTATTCACGCTTCTAAAACAGCAGGTATTCTCACCTCTTCTCCATCAGGTGCTTCCAATCAGCTGCAGTTAATTTAATGCTACAAATTTCCATTACATGTTACTCTTCAGATACATCTCAGCCCCTGAGTGGGAAGCTTCTGGATGAGGGAGGTAAGTGGTGATAATCCTTCATTCCCTGGCAGCATAATCTTTCATTTTTCGATCTACACCTAAATTCATTCACCTTAATATTGTTCCATTTCCTTTGCATAGAGTGAAAACTAATAAGTTTATCACTAGAGCTATTAGTAAGCTTTGTACTTGATTTTTTCTAAGAGTTTTTAAAATTTATTTTCTAAAGAATTAATGGCATTTTGTTCACTTAATTACAGTAGACTTTTTATAGTGCTTTAAAATAGAAACTATATTCTGGCATGTGTAGAGCTCTAAAATTGTCATTACTTAATAATTGGTGCCTCCAGACCTCTTTAGATTGGAGACTTTCCTCCAATATGGGATCTTCTTTGCTGTTAAGCACCTTTTCACAGTCTTGATACTGAGTGATATTAAAATGGGGCATATTCTCTCTTACAAGTCTCAGTAGTTTGTTGTGAATTGAAGTTCATTTCATGCTTTTTTTTGCTCAGTTTGAAGAATCAACTGCTTGTCTCCTGGAGTTCCTTATAAACTGGTTATGAAAAATGTAGTTAGATCTTCATGTTGGTCTTATGTGATCTGGAATATTTCTGCTTGTGTCCTTTCTAAAATGCAGTAATAAAAATGGCCAATGAGAAGAAGCTCACAAAATATGTATAATATTCATATTGTTACATAGATAAATTCAAAGCAGTTTCTCTATTGAAGATTAAATGTCTTAAACCTTGAATTTAATTGAGCGAAGTGAGGAAAAAAACACCTGTCCCTGCTCCAGAGAGCTTTTCATCTAAGTGTACTTTACAGTGCCATGTCCAGAACAGTGAACTTGTACCGAAAACTTCCCTCTAAGATTAACACTATTAGTCAAAAATTAGCCTTGCAAAATGATCAATACAGTAAAGAAAAATGAAAATATCAGAAAGCTTTTAATTTTTTTTGTTCTTGTAGCTTAATAATAGTGTTTATTTTTAATCTTGCAATTGTATTAGTTTTGTTAAAATATTTTAACAGCAGTGTTGCTCATTTTTCAAATTATGCTGTAATCTTGTGTAAGCTTAAACTTGCTTAAAAGGTTCCTGTCACCATGCTTCAATTCCGGAAGCTGTAACTCAAAATATACAAAGGTGATGTGTAAGTAATGGAAATTGAAATACATTAAATACAGTATCCAAATGATGGCCATGTATTATGGAAGGTTATGCTACGGTATGTAGAAGATGCTTTGGTAGTAAATTCCTGCTAATCAGAAGAGAATTTCACTGTACTCAATTTTCAAGGGGAAAGATATTGAAAATTACATACCAAAGTATTTTTTAAAAATCTTTATTTAGGATACTGTATTTTTCATCACTGATCTTCAATGGCGTGTTGAATTCTACTACCTTTTATGGAAAACCTCTTTCCTGTATGTTTACTGGATCAAAATTGATTCGAGTTGTTTTTAAAGAAGTACTTGAGATATGACTACTAAAATGTTAAGATCATATGTTAATATACCAAAAAAGTTGTTCTTTTATCTCAGAAAATGTATATGACAAAGAGTTATCTACGATCAGTTAGTCTTCTCTGTTACAGAATTTCCAGTGGGGAAGGTTTGAGGAATAATAAAAGCAACCTTGAAACATCTATGAACTTCCCAGTTTGGAGCTCTACAGGCTTCACTAGGAGAGATCAAAAACTAGGACATTTTAACTTGATCAAACAGTATGTGGGCAGTAGTGTTTTTGTGGAAGATGAGAGAATTCCTGAAGGTGAAGAAAAAGGTTTTCAGATGTATTGCGAAGGAAAATTAATCAACAAAGCAGGCAGCATGTGAACAGACTATCCCCTTCAGAAGGGGAACTTGGATGAAGAATAAAGGATGAAGGCAGATGTTCTTCTGACATCATTTCACTTTGATAACTGGGAGGCATTTTTCTTCAAGTCTTCTGAAGATTAGAAGGGTGAACAGAACCGGGCTATCTGGTTTATTCTCATCCTTCAGTGCCTTCTGAGGAATTGTGGCCCAACTTTCAGTGAATAAAGTAGCTAGTTTATCATGGTATAGCCGAACAGCTAAATCTCTTGGTCCTTAGCAAAGAAGGCATCCTAGATTTCACCTAGGCAAGTTAATATTACAAGGATATTGAATAATGCTTAACATTATGGTAAATTAGGTTTTCCAAGTTCTATTGATATCTCTAATCTTTTGCTTTTCACTATTTGCAATATTGTAGATTCTCTTAGTGTAGTGGTAGTTCATCTAGGAATCTGAAGTGAGCAGTTTCTTTCTTGGATATCTTCCCTTCCACACTCACTTAGAAAAATTTTTTCATCCCTAGACAAAAGTGGTGGCGTGTGACTGAAAGAACCTCTTTCCCCCACCTAGTTCTGAGCTCTCTAGGTTGTGATGCTGGTATTGCCAGCATGTTCTAAACAGGAAATTTATGTGGAATGATTCATCATTAATTGAATGCGTCTGCCTCTCGCATGAAGAGGGATGAGAATACTCCTAGTTAAAAACACTAGCAGTGTGTTCCTAAGAAAAATCTACATCTTGGATTCATTTTTTTTTTCTTCACTTGTATCTGTGAAACAGAGGAAGTAATAGTACATTATTAAAATACTCTGCAAAATTTTGTGAAAATATAAATTCAAATTTAGTGAATTTAAAGAATTTTACTCTAAAGTTGGTTACATTATAAAAAAATCTAGCTCTATCCAGAATCTTGTATAATATCAAATGTTGTATATTAGGATGTAAGAATTTAATCACGGGCATGGTAAATAGTCCTTCCTGCATATGTGAATTGAATATTCCACCTGAATGTGTTAAAATTAACCAATCCAGAATACCCTATATTTTACAGCTCCTTCAAGAAACTACTCTGAATGTGGAAGCAGGTTACCACAGCATTTCAAAATAGTTTGATAAAATATTTTTCATGATTCTTTTCAGCAATAAGACTTGGATTTGGCAGTAAAGTTTTAAATTGTTACTTTGCTACACTTGAGGTGCCAAATGAAATGATTTTATTTATCCTACATTTTTTCCTTTTAGCTTTTTTTTGTGTAATCACTGTTTCATGCAATTTGAGGTTATGTTTTAGACTTGGCTGTAATCAGTAAGGAATATAGATTATGCAAGTTTAACTCTGCGTTTGTTTATTCTGTCAAATATATCTGAGCAGGTAAAAAGTAGAGAAGAGACAGCTGAAGGAAGACCTGTTGTCGTACAGGGGAATGATAGAAAAAAAAAAATGGAGAGATCATTAGCCTTAAGCGTTCATTAATGTAATAACTGAAATCTAGATTTATAATAACATGTAACTCACCCTTTCTGTGCATAGATCTGCCTGTGGTGAAATTTGGTCTTTGTTGCATGTTCCATTTGCTAGTAACACTGAAGAGAAACAGGAGAAGATTTTTCCTTAGCATTACTCCCAGGGATGGAGCTACTCAGCAAACAAAACAAAGGGAGGTGCTTGGGAGGAGCAGCATAAAATTGAAGGAAATTAAACCTGCAACCCAATATCTCCTTACTTCTTGATGAAAAATATTGACCCTTTCCCCTAATCCATGCTAGGAAGTTAAACCTTCAGCTGCATCACTGAAGTATGGCTTAGTTATTTAAGGTGTAAAGTTTAGAGAGGAAAAATAATTAAACAGTGAAAGAGCACAGTGAGCACAACGTAGCTGCTGGGCTTATTTAGTAAAGGTTATAGGGAAGTATTTGTGTAGAGAGGGCAGCTTCCCTTCTAGCTGAACTTACTACCCTATGAGTCCAGTTTGGGTTTAGTAAATGATGGTTTTGTTCAGCCTCCCTACATATTCTCCCATGACACAGTGCTAACCTGAAGAACTCTTTACCATCAGGCAGGGTGGCTGTGAGTGTAGATACTCATTGCTGACTCAGAGCAAAGCAGTGTTTGTGCATATGATCATAATTTTTTACTGGACAGTTCATAAATGTCTTTGACACTTGTGTTGTGACTGTCACTGCTCACTGAAGGCATCGTCTGAATCAGTTTCGACCAAAGGCAAATCATGTAATACCCAAGAGTGCATTGTTACTTCTCTGTTGCTCACTGATAATACTTCTCAAGGTTCCTTAGCTTTTTTGATTTATAGTGGATCGTTCTTGAGCCTGCTTTTTCTAGTCTGCTGCAGTTTTGCTTCTGGTAGCTGCTTGTGTAAAATCTCCTGCAAATTGTGAGGAGAAATTTACACTGTCACTTGCAAACTGCAGCTCTGCAGAGAGCAACCAGCACTCTTTGCAGCCTGAGCTTGCCAATGTTTTGCTATGCTAGTATGTTCAACACCAAATTAAAGCAAAGAAGCATCATGCTGCTTCTGTTGCTGCTTTTCTGTTTGTGCATTCCTTTAAAAAGCAGATAGGCCATGAGAAATGGAATGGCAGAGATGCTGGAATCTCCAGTAACTGCTGGTTGCCTGCAAGCTTTCAGGGTCGTCTTCTTGAGACAGAGGCCATGATTTGGACTCCTGCTCTAGGATGGCCTGCAGTAGATGGAGAATTTCAAGGTGAGAAAAGTTGCATAGGAAGAGCGGCAATAATAGTTCTGTGTCTGTTTGAATGTGTGGATGTCTGCTGTGTTGTGTATGAAGCATGTGAGAAGCCAGTGGAGTCTCCATCTGAAATTTATAACTGAAGTCCCATTTATCTTTCATTGCAACATTCACTTGATAAGTTGTTAGTTGGGTGCAGCCTGTAGAGTATGAGGTTCTGTAAAGGAAAGAATCATACATCCTTCCAAAAGAACCATTGAAACTTGGAAAGCAGCTGGCCTTCCCTGGGCCCTTGAGCAGTCACATTATGTGCCTTTCACACTGACATACCTCTTCACTCAGTTTTGGGGTTCTACCTGGATGTATCTGTGATTAAAAGTGATTTCAGAGCATCTGCTGTTGATCTAGAGGCAGGAAGTGGGGTACAGAACCACTTGTTAAAACCTGGGGTACTGAACCTTTTCCCTATGTCCAGGACAGGTCTGTCTGCCCCTTCAAGGATGCTGCAGTTGCAGGCATGTTTCTTGGCTAATCCTTGTCATGGGCTGTTTGGAAAGCTCGTTAATACAGGATGTCACAGTAAAGTAGAGGGAGTGATTTAAGCCTGAGGATTTCTTGTCAGACTATAGCAATCCCTAGCCACTAAAACCACTTGGCTCAGATGCTGCTTTCTCTTGCTAAAGTCAGATTTGAAAGAGATTTGGAAGAAAAGTAGGCTCTGTAACTTGTAATATTGCTCTGAAGGAAAAAGGAAGTAGCTGTTTCTTAGAAGCCTTCATAGAGGTTGGGATGTACCCAAGGAAACAACAGTCCACTTTAAGGTGGTTGACTCATTTGAGCCAATTTTCATTAGCCTTACTTTGGACCCCTTCTCTATAGTGACTTAAAGGACAAGGGTTAAAGATAAGACAGCGTGGCTGCAGAATTTGCGAGCTGACTCGCCTGACAAAGTACAAAATAGCTGAGAGGTCCATGCTCTGTGAGGTTGTTTTACCCTGGGGTATTTTTTGGGTCCAGTACTGAGGCCTGCTGGCCTCTGATGTGCCTAATTTGCTGTTGTGCTTTGCAGAGATAGCTGTTATTTTCTGTTCTGCTTAGTTTTACATGAATTCTGTTCTTAACAATTGTCATACCTGAGCCACATGAGCTTTCTATTTGTTTTCCCTCAAAAGAAGACAGTGCAGGTCTGGAAAACTTCTCTTGCAAATTAGTGCCTTTCAATTAAAATCAGCAACAAGATGAGGAATGTTGAAGGTGACTTTTTTTTTTTGAGGGTAGTTAGCCATCATGTGAGTTGGAAAATATTGTCTGTAAGCTCCTGCAGTTGATGTTTAAAAGCATTTTAATCATGAGGTTCTAAGATACAAGTGAGGTGGGATGTAGAAAGAGATGTAATCTCTTTTATTGGGCTGATGCAGTGGCAGAAAATTAGATAAGCTTTCAGTGTACAAGCTGTGCTGAGAGGAAGTCGTTAAGACACCCTTTTTGCTAATTAGCCAACCCTTTTTTCAGGATGCAAGCTAATCTCCAGCTCAATAGAAGCCTGCTCAGGTTTTGGTCAGGATATGCTGCTGCTGTTGTTTGCCTTTTAATTCACAGTTGTTCCCATCTCCTGATTACCTTTCCAAGTTATAGCTTTGCATGTGAGCTGTTATGTAAGGGGTTATAAGGTTTCTACTGCTGTTCTGAGCATATAATTATAGTGCTAGTAAAAATGAGGTATGTCATGTTAGCTTCTGTATTTCATTATATGAATTGTGCCTGACAATAAAATTCTTAAACTCTAAAAGAGCTTGGCTTAATTACAGTTAAAAATCAGCAGTAAACTTTGTGTTACAAATTCTATGATATAGCTATATATCGTTATCTATATGTGGTGCTGTTGACCCCCGGGGGTAGTTATCAATATCTTCAGAACAATATTTTTGTTATCTAAATTGCATAATTTATGATCTGTTGCTTCTGGTAAAATTCAAAATAAAACACTGATATATTAGCAATTAATTCTTAAATAATGACTTATGACTTCTAATAAAATTGAGACAAAAGTGTTGTTTATATAGTCTATTGGTGTGTTCCACAGGCTCAGAGCTGACATTTATGGAAGTAGTGTGTTTTGCTTGCCACATCATCTGTATAGGAATTGTTTTACTGAGACCTGGAACTGCTTATATTACTAAATCTCATCTAAACCAATAAAAACTTATTGGTCACCTATTGTAGATATGAATTTTATAAATAACACAACTTTCAGTGGGGTAAACCTGCAGAATTGCCATAGTGGGACATGATTATTTAGTAGTAAAACGTATTGAAGTATAAACTCACAATACCAGAAGCTGCAACCAAGGTGCAGAAATTTGAATTTGTCCAGCCAGGCTTATTTATTCTGTGTGAGTCAATTGATTTTGTAAGTAGGTCTGTAATGATTTTGTGCACACAGTGTCAGGTCATTATTTTAGGGAGTTATTGCTTGCTTGACAGAACTGCATGTAATGCCTTTCCTCAAAGGCCAAAATTAAATAGCATATTGACTTTAAAGAGGCGGGGAGTAGTGGCTTCTGCTTTAATCATGGGTTAAATGCTTCTCCTTATTGCATTCTGAAATGAAAATGAAATACTGTTTTTTGAGGGGGCAATGGGTGCGTGCCTCAGTGAGTATAAGTTTCTTGAATGTAAATGTTGGTAGAGTGTGTTGGTAGAGTGAATTATGGTAATTCTGTGCTAGTTTTCTTTTTATTAAAAAATATGTGTGTGTATTTAGTGTATATAGTGTGTGTATATGTATACACACACACATATATATGTTTTGTGATTGTTGATCTGTTAATCCCAAGAGAACCTTGCTAGACCATAGGGCCTAATGGTAGATGGTAGTTGGTTTCCTTAGCAACACTTTCTGAAAGAAAACAAGAGAAAACACTACAAATAGATAATTATTATTATGAAAAGAGGAGTGTGTAGTCATACTAAAGCTTTCCAGTAGATCCCAGTTCATCACATATTGAATGCCTCTCCCTTTTGCAGAGAGAACTGGATTGTAAAATGTGTTTCCTTGGGGGAGAGTGGGTAGTGCTGGATTTGGTGAAATAAACTTATTCCCTGTGTTGAACTTGTTTATTAGTGGTAACTTTGGTGCCAGGAGAAGTTAAATTCTAAAATTCCAAATGATTACTAAGTGGACAAACTTATCTATAAGTGGCTCATTAAATTTAGAGTTTCTTTGCTGAGACTATCATAAGTGTTAAGTCTCTCATCCAATAGAATTTGATATAACTAAGGAAATAGTCTGAGATTAAAATACTTAGTTCATCTATTTTTTTTTTTAATAAATGAAGCTAGAAATCATGCAGAAATAGCGGGAATTTCGAAAATATGCTCCTTAGTAAATCCATGCTTTGAAAATGCCATGAGCAAGCAAAATGACTTGCTTTAGTTGATGTAGTTTGTGATGCACCAAATAAATCTGATATTCACATTCAGTCAAATTTAAGGAATGAGTAACTGGGGGCATCCAGCAATGAGCCTTGTTACTGGTGACACTCATCTGGTCCTTCCCACAAGGCACTTGCGTTTTGAGTCCTTCCCCTGCAGTCTCCTGTGACACTAAGAAAGTGGTGCCCACCCTCCTACTTCAAAGGCACGGTTCTTGTTGAGCTGAAACACTACTCTTAATATCAAATTCCTATTTGACTTTAAATATTACTTAAGGTAAGTACTTTGTGGGGAGGAGGAATAGCTTTGAACTGGTTATCGCTGTTTTCCAAATAAAGTTCCATTACTGGAGCTCTTGCCTTGGTGCTGCCTGCTTTTTGATTAACATGTCCTTCTTTATGTGCAGTATCCTTAGAGGGAACATTCCTCAAAACATTTCCTAAAATGCTGTGAGACTAGAAGCTTTTTTTTTTCTTTGAGACTTTTGGTGGCTTCTTGGTCAGAGAAAGTGAAAATGGAGATGCAGTGCTAGCAAATTAGATACCCTGCATGAAAGAAGCAAACTTAATGGCTTGAGGAGATACTAAAACAGAGACTGAGAGATCAAAGGAAAAAGAAGTGTCTCCTATATTTGTAAGCTGTTGAAATCTTAAGCTGTGTTTAAAATTTTAGCTGTAAATGCTAAACTCAGCAGCTTTGTGTGGGAGGGACTATGGGAAAGGAGCCTCAATTGAAGCTTTCAGTCTGTCGCACCTTCTCCATTTACGTGTTTTCTGATGCTTCCCTGAGAGGCTATATAAGGAAGAAATAACATGAGCTGAGTGGGGACATCAGGCTCCAAAAGCCCTTGTTATCTCTCTTCACTGCTGCACAAAAACTGGGAGGCTTTGAAAATTGCTTTTGCTATGTTTTGCAGTCCAGAGTGAAGGAACGTCCTATAGCAGGTTTTTATTGCATTTTAAAAATAATATTGATATCTGTTTTTAACCTGTGTCCTGCAGAAACCGTGAGCAAAGTTATTGCCTTGTGCCCTTTGCAGAGCTTGACAGCCGAGCAGGCAGAGAAGTTCTCAGAAGAAGGAATAGTGTAAGCAGTTGTGACTGCATATAAGCAACTGTATAGAATCATAGAATCATTATGGTTGGAAAAGAGCCATATAAGAGCCTAAGAGAGCATCTAAGCTCAACTGTGATCCAGAGTCTGAGCTAGGCTGGAAGTTGCATGTCGCGGAATGGTTGAGGTTGGAAGAGACTTCTAGAGATCCTCTAGTCCAACCGCCCTGTGCCAGCAGGGATGCCCAGAGCACGTGGCACAGGGTGGCATCCAGGCAGGCTGTGAAGATCTCCAGAGCAGGAGACTCCACAACCTCTTTGAGCAGCCTGTCCAGTACTCTGTCACCCAATGAGTAAAAAAGTTCTTCCTCATGTGCAGATGGAACTTCCTGTGCTTCAATTTTTACCCATTCCTCTTTGTTCTGTTGCTGGCCGTCCCCAAGAAGAGTTTAACTCCCTTCTGTTTACATTCGCCCCTCAGGTATTTGTGCATCTTGATAAGATCTCAATCATGTCCAGACTAAATGAGCCCAGCTTGCTTGGTCTTTCCTCATATAATAGATGTTCAAGTGGCCTGATCGTCTTTGTTGTTCTATGCTGGACCCTCTCTTTAAGTTCTCTGCCCCTCTTATACTGGGGAGCCCAGAACTGCACTCAGAAAACTCCAGGCGCAGCCTCACCAGAGCTGAGGAGAGAGACAGGATCCCCTCCCTTAACCTGCTGGCAACATGCCTCCTGATGCAGGCCAGGATCACATTGGTGGTCGTGAGCATGAGGGCATGTTGCTGCCTCATGGTTAACTCCTTGTCAACCAGGACTCCCAAATCCCTCGCTACAGAGCTTGCTTTCTAGCAGGTCAGCTCCTAATCTCTACTGGTGCATGGGGTTATTCCTTTCCAGGTGCAGGAGAGGGCCCCTCTGCAGACTTGCTCAGGGTGCACTCTGTGCCTTCGTCCCAAGTCATTGTTGAACAAGTTGAACAGTACTGGGCACAGTACTGATTCCTGGGGGATACAGCTGGCCACAGGCTTCCAACTAGATTTGACACCATTTATTGCAACAGTCTGGGCTCTGCTATCCAGCCATTCCTCAGTCTACTGACCAGTCATCTAACCTGCATTTCCTGAACTAAGGATCTCGGTGCTCTGTAGGGTTGTAGTTTATGCTGTCTTGGTGTCTGTGGGAATATGACGTCTGTAAAAAGCAATGATCTGTTTTACATGTGATTTTTTACAAATGGCTATGCTTTTAGTGTTCATGTGATGCATTAAAATAGGAGGGAATACCTGAATGTACCTGAAAATACCTTTTTTTTCTAATATATTTTAAAATACAGTGTTAGGGACAGAAGTCCTCTAGGTTTGTCATTTCCCATAGAATTGTTTTTGTGTTCTGCTATTTCTCCTATTTTCCACTGTGCTCCATGAAAGTGGATGTTGGTGGCATCCCTAAAGCAACATACTATTTTGAGATATTGCTTAGATTTAAAAAAAGCAATTTGATTTGGAGTTATTTTAGAATCAGAAATTGAACATCTCTCAGTTTCCTGGGGACATGAATGACAGTATGTTGACACAGTTTGTAAAGCATTTCATGCTGTGAAAGCTCTTAAGTAAACAGTCTCTTAGAGATATTTTTGAAATCTACATCATTTTTTCCAAATTTACAGACTTTTGTGTGAACTTTAAATATTTTTATTTAAAACTGTTCTAAATAAGATCCTATGGATTTTTACTAATGGTCAATACCTTTGACCATTAGTAGCACTTTCAGCCAGACTGATAACAGTGAATGCTGCCAGCATTTTAAATATAATTTGAGGACTGCAAGAACTTTTAGCTTTCTTTCTTCAGTTGATGTTTGCTATTCCAATGCAGCAGTATCTTTTTCTTTTGCCACGGCTTAATAATAATGTGGTCAATGGTTGTTTTCAGATTCACAGACTAAGCTAGTTGTGGGTGTATTTAGGTGCTGCAGAATGTGGGGGACTCGTGCAGACGCTGCCTGGCTGCTCTTGGGAATTTCCCTATCTGTCCCGAGCAGCAGTACTAGCCTTATGGAGGAGGGTCCTTGTCCTGGTGAGAATCACCCATATTGTGTCATCTGACTGAAATAGACCTGAAATATGGTCTATCAGGCTTTTATCAGCAAGGAAGTATGACTTCATTCGAGTGAATGATGTTTTGCTGTTTTATTTCTTCTTGTTGTTTTCAGTTGGCTAGATTTCATTTGCTTTCGATTTGGTTTGATTTGATATGGGAAAAAAAGAAAAGCTCTTTGTTTTCTTAATAGTCCAACTTTTTGATAGTTCTGGTAGAATTGATTTTAATGACTGATACTTTCTTAATTCTCCAAACTGAAGATGCTGAGTTACTGGTGTATATACAATTCATTCAGCAGTATAACTTAATTGATAGTAACATTTTCAGTGTTTCATTCATAAATAAAAGCCAAATTAGAAACATTGACATCCTGGTATACTCAAATGACTCCTGAGACTTTTTTTCCCCTCTACCAAAAAAAAAAAAAAAAAAAAAAAGTGAATGACTTGAAATATAAGTACATTAGTATGTTATGGAAAGCTTATGCGATTCTTTTTCTTTAAATATTGCTTTATAGTTCATTCCACTAAAGCGCCAGTGTAAAGCCATGAATGTATACAGCAAAAATGTACTCTAACTCAACTGTGTGAAGATTGAAAGAGACTGAATACATTTAAAAAGTGCTCTGTGTGTGTATATATTTTTAACTGTTCTGGTTCTTAGGAAAGACAGTTAAAAGAGCTTTTCCTGCTATCTCTAGGCCAGTGATTTCCAGATGTTATTTTTAAAGCCCTGCAGATACCAGTTTGGTTTTGCATTGAAAAAGCATGCTTTGTGTATTTATAAGCACATAGAAGGGAAGGGAGAAATGTAGTTTCAAAGTAACACTTTGAAAGGTCATTACAACCTCAGTCCTGAAAGAGGGTATCGCCGCTTTGCACTAGAATTGTTTTTGCACATTCTGTCAAGGAATTGATGTAGTTTTTGTTGTTGTTCCCAGAAGCTTCCATACAATTTGCAAGCTGGTTAGCTGTCGCTTTCTCGTCTGTGCTGAGGATGCATTCTGCAGTTTGCTCACTTAGCTGCACACAGAGGCTTTTTTTTCCTTTGACCTAGACTGCTAATCCCATATTGTAAAGAGCAGCAGCTGTGCTTTGTCTGTGGAGTCCCTGCGCTGCGTGCAGCCGTGTCCGTTAGAGCAGCCCCTGCTTTGTGTGCTCTGCTTTTTCAGTCACTGGAAGGCTGCTTTCTGTCCTGTTGCTTGTAAAAACCATCTTCAGTTTTGCAGAAGTCTGCAAATAAATGAAATAAATTTTTCAGAATTGTAGGCTTCCAAAACCTGCACGCAGTTTCACAAAGCTGTGTTAAGAGTTGAATGTTTCTGACATCCAGGAGAGGAACCATTTGTGAATTGCTTTTTAGAGAGTTCATGGAACCTATTTCTGTTTAAATTTTAAACGTTTTGAATAGATATGTGGAATTAATGGATGTAATTATGATTAATCTAGACTTCTTGTGTCCATGCTCTGACCTCATTTAACTTGGAATAATCAAACTTCGATTGCTCTCAGAATTCCCTCGGTTAAACGTTTCTAAATACATACGTAGCAATTTAAGATGTTACAGTAGTTGAAAGCTGAATAACCATAAGAGCTGAGCAAATAAAAGTCTGTTTTAGGGTGTTTTACTGAAGGGAAAGACAAAATGTCCTTTACTTTCAAAGGGTGAATTTGGCTTGTAGTTACTCTAAGAGGATATCAAGTGAAATATTTAATTAGCAAGCTTGAATTTTCCTTTTCAGTTAGTCTCATAGCAGGAATATCTTTGACTACACTTTCATGCACTGTAGTAATTTTTATTCTGTAGCTGAGCTGACTGGTCAAATATATGATATGCTGTTGAGTTAAATGCATTCCTCGAATCCTCAAGTTATTAACGCTTTGGAGATGGCAGACGTGTGTATTCCAGCCCAACTCATTGGTGTCTTTTACATTTCTAAACTTCCTCTTTGTTCCCCGTTAGTTGCTTTTTATTTGCCACCCTAAATCTACCTAGGAGTGGAAAATTCAGCAGAGCAGCAGCTGGAAAGGTTGGAGCTGATGGACTGGGGGAGCTGCTGCAGGCGCGAGTGAAGGTCCATCCTTCACTCGCAAGTTGGGGACTGGCTGGCCAGTGTCACAGAGCTGCCAGAAGGTGAATGAGAAGGTGGCAGAGGAGAGAGCTGTTTTGTGTGTGGAAGGATGGGCAAGAGGCGAAGCTTCCACGTGTAGAGGACCTGTGTGGCAGAGCTCAGACCTGCTCTGCTTTTTGACTTCAGAGAGATATTGAGTGCTCAGAGCTTAACCTGTTAATGAGATTCACATATGAAACAAAAAGCCTACACACATTAAAAAGTAGCAGGTGAAAAAAGATGTTGATAATCTTGTTAGACTTAATAATATCTTAAATTCTATGTTGATGCAGCTGTACTAATGCCATCTCTCCTATGGTGGTTTCAACAGGAGTAAACTGCTAGAGGTATTACCAAAATGCTGGGTGCTGTTTGTTTGTGTGTGTGTGCGCGTCTACAAATTTTCATGAAATAATGAGTGGCTATTTCTTTCCTTGGGGCCTTTAATACATGTGATATGCCACAAGGGATTGATTTTGTGCCTATGTTTAAAAAAAAAAAAAAAGGCACTGAAAAATGGTGAGATCCACTAGCAGCCTCTATGTTGACAGCACTCAGACAGACATGCATCTTCGTAGATGCATTATGTCTGTGAGATTGCATTAGATCAGCTTCAGCTGGTTTAAACGTAATCCAAGTTGAGTAATGATATTGATGAAGCACATATCTTGGGAAACAAGCCAGGATATTATCCAGGGTATTATGAGTAAATGTATTCCAGACTGGATCCTAGGTTGCTCCTATTTTATTAATTTGCTTGAGAAACTCGAGACTGAATTCTCTCACCTCTCATTAATCAGACTGTATCTGTCAATAACTTTATTTTCCACAGTATTTTGCTGTCTCAATATTTTTTATAAAATTTATTCTAATACCTCAAGTGAGTGAATATGGTTTATTTCCTAAAGAAGTTGTTCAGTATTTTAGCTTGTCTTTCGCTCTTCTTATGTTTAACCTGGTTATATTTTTCTGTCACTGTAGTTTCTCCTCATCTTGACTAGAGTCATAGTTTCTGTATTTTCAGATATCCTGAATATCCAATCTGACCTTAAATATTAAATTCCACCAACATTTAATGTTTTGATTGATCTAAATTGAATCATTTTGACAACTAATAAAGCTGCAATTGCATCCTCTTTTTATATTGATATTGCACAGTTTGTAGTAATTCCAGTGACCAAAGTAGTACTGAGAACAACCAGTACTCATTTTTTCCAGGCTTTCAACAATATAATAAAAATAAGCTTGTTCTGCAAGCCCCAGGAAATTGAACATGTGAATGTTGAAATTATATTCATGTATTTATATATCTCCATTGCATTGCTGTGAAGTTGAGAAACATGAATGTTTTTCTATATCTACTTAATATATTTTTTTAAAGTTAATAACAAAAGATGTTAGCTTATACTTTTTAAAATAATGACTTGAACATGTTTTTAGGGAAAATAATTGAGTGAATTATCTTGGTGAGGATTGAATACAGAACTGAAGTGTCCTGAAACACGGTATGCCTTGACATCTGTATCTGTCAAGGGTTGAAAGTGGGAATCTGAGGTCGGTATTGAGAGACTTGTCGGAGGCGTAAAGAATTCAGAAGACTTTACTCATATTTTAATGTTCTGAGTGGTTTATGTTGGTCAAGCTGTACAGTAATGGAGCAGTTTGTTTTTGTTAATTGTCTAAATTTTGCCATCTGCTGGAGAGCTTTTTAGTGACAGTGTAATTTAGTCCAGCTGGAGCTCTGTTAATTTTCTGACTGGTCTTTTTATCATGTTTTCACCAACCCTGGTCAGTTTTGCTGGAGGGGGGCGGGGGGGAAGGAAACAGTGTTTGAACAACTAATCATGTTGGAGTGTTGTGTTGTGTGTTTGTTTTGAGTGCAACAGATTTAATTTTGATATATTAATACCAGACATGGTAATTGAGACCTCTGTTTCCTGATGCCTGCTCAAGTATGAGACGGAAACAGTTGTAGCTTTTTGGATGTTGTTATCCTCACCTAGCCAAGATGGATGGGAGATGCTGGGAGTAGTGAGGAGAAAGAAAGGGCAAGACGTTGCCAGGGAAGGAGCTGTTGTGTGCGTGGCACACAGTTGCTTAACTTACTTTGCCCTGCTGTTTGGGTTGGATTTACCTCTTGTTAAGGGCATCCCTCTAAACCATTCACCGGTCTTTGCCATAACTTAAACAGTGAAGTTACGTTTGACTTTGAGTGCATTAGAAATATCGTGTGTCCTGAGTGCAAAATGATTCCCTCTCTCTGTTCGGGATTAAAACAGTATGAGAAAAATGCATATTCTTTGATTTGGTTGTTCTTTTTTTCACAGTGAAGGCAAATAATACTCCTTTTAGAACCATAAAAGCACTGTAGAGTGAGATTTTGGCTTTTGGAAAAGGTAAGGAAGTTGAAGCCATAGAAACTTGATTCTCATTAATGTAATCAAGACATTTTTTGCAACGATGCTTTCTACTTTAAGGCTGTAACAGCACATGACAAAAATTTCTTCCTGAACTTTAAGGGCCTCTTGCCACAAGTTTTCATTGCTTCCTACATATGCTTTAGCAGTAAGAAAGAGCAGTGAGCTCAAGGTCTAGCGTTATTGTGGCATATTGATGAACTGAGTTTACTTGGAAGCACTGAGGTTATGGTGGAATATTTGTCTGAGTAGTTGTCAGAGCAGCCAGATAAACTTCTTTGTTATACATTGCTCCTCACAAAAACTCAGTTTAAATTTATGGAAGCCTCAACTTTCATAGCTTCCATGATTCTGGGTGGGGCTTTTTTGTTTGTTTTTGTGTTTTTTTTTTTTTTTTTTTTTTTTTTTTAAAAAACCCAATTCTATAATGGTGAAGAGTGAGGAGGTGGTTCATTTTTTCATTTTTGTCTGGTGTTTATGCAGTGCTGCCAGGCCTGGCTGAAGAGGTGGCCGCTGTCACCTGTGGGAGTGAGAGGCCATGACCATTATGCAGGTGGGCATCAGCTCCACACGCAGCTGCTACCAGCACCTGCAGGCCTCTTAATATGAACAACAGGAAAACAAACTATAGCACCTCTGTGGAGAGAGACAGCAAGCTCCGAGGACCACAGCAGAAATACCAGCATCGCTTGACTTTTAATTGTGTGTATGGGTAACCAAAGATAGACACACAAGCAGCAGTAAAGGTTCATTTGAAGACGTTAACTCATTTTGCGCTTGTGACACCAGTCACTGTCAAACTTGCTGCAATGTATCCTAATTGCCTCTATTCAGCTTGTTATCAAATACTCTCAGGTGTGTGATTAATATTTAATATTTTTGTAAACACACTTTTCAAGAATTTCCAGCTTGGTGCTGGAACGTTGGCAAAAAATCCCTTATTAAGAGCCATAAGTATGTGTCATTTAAATGTAACTCCCATTAATGTTATAGTTGCAGTTTCCCTATTTCAGCATTCCTCTTGGAGTAGGGGAGAGTGTTAAGTCATTGCTGGGGCAATGATGTTAACAGCAACAACCCTGCATTTGTTCCCATCCACGTGGCATTTTGATGTGACTTGAGTGGTCTAACGCGTACCGCAGTTGGGCACCTCTGTGATAAAGCACTAGGATGACACTGCCCGGGGTGGGGTGGGGTGTGTGATAAAAACTCTCCCCACTTTGTTCTATGGAAGCTGTGGGGGTTTGTTTGTTTGTGTTTTGTTTTCTAAAGTAGTTCTTAGCTCTTAGATTTAGAGGAAAAGTTTTATCTAGATGTTTAGGGGCCTTGACTTGAACAAACTCTCTAAAGATCAAGTTTTTAGGTCTTTTGACACATGGCTCAGAAAGCTTTGAAGCTGCAGCTTCTCGCCTCCAGGCACCGGTATGCAAGTGGGAGACAAGCTCAGAAAGCTACTGAAGTGAGCAGTAAAGGTTCCTCTCCTTTTGATAGGTTCCTCTTTTGCCTAGAGGTCCTCTTCTTCCTTATCACTCAGCAATTCTGGTAATTTTATTACCAGAAACTTGTAGTAAAAACCCTGCATACTGTTTTGTCCTTTAGAATATTCTGAGCAAACCCAGATTTCTCAAAGGGGAATGCTTGAACCAGAGCACTGCTCTTATCTCTTTCTGTTACTTAGCCTGCTCTTAGAAGTAATGGACACTGGTATCCAGTGTGTTGTATTAATCTATTTTCTAGTAATATTCTGCAAGCTGCAAGAGATTTGACAATACCCAATGCTATATAACTTCACTAAGAATAAAAAAAAGTAAATATGTGCCAACAAGATATAGATGTGTGTGCATGTGCACACACTGGGTGAATATTGTGTGCTCTGTTGCCAGTGAAACTTTGCAGGTAAGCTTCCTATTAACAATTTCCACATATCATTTTTATAAATCAGAGATGCCAGACAACTGTTTAATTTCTTCGCCCCGCAGCGCTGCTGCCATTACCTGCTACCCTGGGCAAGTGATATAGGTTAGAGGCCTAAGAGAGCGATGTCTGCACTGAAATCTGGCGAGCTGCCTCTCTCCCTTCCCTTTGTGCCTGGCACTTAGCAACCTAATGTGCAGGAAGTTGAAGTGTTTTCTTTCCCTTTCAGCCTCCCAACTGTAAGGGAGGGTTCAGGAAAAACACGTCATTCACAGTTGTTTTGTTTCCTGGAAATTCTGTGGTCTGACCAGAAGAAAAAAAAAAAAAAAAAAAAGAAAATAAGACAATATAAACTCACTCTCTCTCCTTGCATTCAAGTAAGCTGGTGATGGGTGTAAATCATGCCTTGAAATCTCTATTTGTGTTGGCAAATTTTTGCTGGCCATAAATAACAGTTGTTGGAGGGCTGTCATGCAGCTCTGTCCGACTGCGCGCGCTGCAGGCTGGAGCGTGCGATGATGATGGATAATGCAGACCCAAAGAGGAGCACGATCTGCCCTGTCTTCTTTTGACATAAAATTGATTGCAGACTGTGACTTGGAAGCTACTAGTTTCTTTAGTCCCTGCTATTATGATAGCTGGTCTTCATTAGAAAGACAGTAAAAAGACTGGGAACCTGCATAAGATCTCTAATTTCTTCCTGTTGCTGAAAAAATGAAAAAGTAAAAATCTCAGATACTTTCCCTGGCTAGTAACCTTGCAAAGGAAAACCCAATCCTTACAAAGGAAAACCCAATACATACTTTTTCTTAATCTTGGCACCAGTGTCTCTTGTTGCTGTTGAGTCTCTTTACTGTGCTCTAAAATTCAGCAAGTTTGCTGCTCATTGCTTTCAGATTGTTTTGAATGAATAGAAGAGCAGTATCTAGGCCCTTTGGCTCAATGTTTTGCCATGATGATTCCATTATTAAAAAGACTTTCTAGAGTCATTCCAATACATACGCTTTTTTCAGTGTAAGAACCACAAGGTTTGGGGTGGTGTTGGTGGTGAGAGAGGCTGGGATTTCGAGCAGACAGACCTCGGGCACAGGACTTAACCATTTGCAAACATAATGCCAGGGTAATAATTATCAAAACAAGATGATACTTTGTAATCAGGTTTTTAACCTTTTTTGTTTGTGTGTGTGTGTGTCTGTACTGAAGAGGTTTGGATAAATGTTTTTTCTCGCAATGTCAAGTCTTTGTGGTTTGATTTAGCTGTACTCAGTACTGGAAGTAGTTTAAGACAAAACTATGGCAGAGTGAACTGTAATAGCAATCGAGAGTATATATATTTGATTTTTAACTGGATTAATTTTCTCAGATGTATTGCTTCTATTTTGATGGGTCCCCAGGGAGCTACGTGTCTACGCTGCAGGCTGAGTAGATTGTGTGAGAGGCTGTCATGCAAAGTGGGTTTTCAGGACTGTAGTCCTGCTGTTGCTGCTGGCTCACGGCATGAGCCATAGCCCACACTGTTACTGAGATCGCGCCCAGTGTTTGAGTGTTTCCTTGGTTGCTTCTGGATTTAAGCTCTGGATGCAACTTCCAGTGACCTGCACAAGTCCACCTAATTTTGTCTAACTATTGTATGCACTTGGAGTGGGCAGAGGTGGTCATCCAATAAGAAGCAGAGATGAGTGAGAACATTGTTTCCTTCCTTGCTGTTTGTAAAGCTTCTGTGACAGAAAACTTTGTGAAGGACCTTTTAGATTGGATCACTAAGATGCACCTTTAAACTGAGTGATGCTGCTTCATTGCTGTTCCTTATTTCTGTATTATTCTTTATTAATAAACAGCCACATCGTATTTAATGACATTTAAGGGATTCCTAAAGATTGAAGCTGGTTTGTGATCCCCCCCACCCCCAGTCCCTATTTATAGCATTTCTGTAGCCTACAGAAATCACAGATGGACAGCACAGTGATGTATTGCATTTTCATTCACCCAGATGGGCTGTTTTTGTAAGTGATTCCAAGAGCTTCCAAGGACTTTTTCAGTGTAACAAGGTGAAGTCCTAAGAAATAAAATCTTTAATTTTATTTATTGCTAAATTTCATTCCATTAGTTGCAGTAGCTCTTAATATTTTGAACAATTGACCTTTCATTAAGTATCTTTGATGTCTTTAAAGTGTATCTCAGAATAAAAAAGAGTGGAATGGAACATAAAATTATTCAAGAAGAAATTTTTGGAGAGCTTATGGACAGATGAATTGCATTTAAGTAGAAGATGAGGTTTGTGTAGCGTGACTCAAACTGACAGCTGAGTAACACTGTTTTCTTGTCTGATCTGTCTTAGTAGGACACTCACGACTGCATAAATATAACTTAGTTTAACTAGGAAGGCTGTGCGTGTGCATGCATGCATTTTGTCTTCTAAAAATAGTTTTCTTTGAACAGGGTTCAACTTTGCCTGCTTCATTTTTAATATGAAGCAGGACTCCAAATGGAAAAACTAACATCCTTGTATTGGGCAGCTCTAATTCCTCTTGGTGGGCACTGCTTCTTTTCAGTTCTTCAGTAGGATGTACCTCCATTTAGCTGGCACAATATGTACAAATTATTTCTGGGCATTAAGGAGTAGAAAAAAATGTTTTTAAAATATGTGTTTATTTTCTTTAACAGTTGTTTTGAATTCTGTTTGTTGTTTCCCAGTTTAATTTGCAAACTGTTTCTACTTCACCCTTCTTGCATTCTAAATTTAAGAGAAAAATTATGGCATGAATGTTTTTGGTTTTTTCAACGTTTTATTTGATGTGCAGGTCTTCACTCCAAATGGAATGCTTTTATCTTTCTAACAGGAAGTGTGAGAGAAGAATGCAGCTTTGGTTAAGATTACTAAATGTGCTGTAATCCTACAGAAGTAATGCTTTCTTCCAATAACACACCAAAGAATCCTATACAAATGAAGAGGGGCTCTGTGTGATAAAACAGTGACTTTTCAGTGTGAACAGCCTAGCTTAATAATGAATTTTTGTGAAACCAGGCACGTTATCTTGTGTGTTACATAATCAGCCACCAAGGGGTATATTACCAGGACAAGCAAGGCAGAAGTGTCCATTTACATACGTGTATCTCTGTGTAATGTATTGGGGGTTTGATAAGTACCCTATTGCTGTCTGTAGAAACCAAAATTCTCTTCTAAGACCTGGATCAACAGTAACCCTTGTGCAAGCTTGCTTTTGCTCAGCAAGTGTGGGATCTTTTGGCCTCTCCAAAGGTGATGCCAGGTATCGGAAGCTGGTGAGAACATGGCCGCACCTAGACCACACTGCTCAGGGCAGAGTGATTAAGTTTAAGCTCAGTCTCTTAAATCTGACACCTGATGCATTTGTTTGACTGCACAAGTTTTGTAGACATTGTAATTAGCTGACAAAATAGTTGGTTTGTTTTGTATGTTCTGTGTAACTCGGTATAAATTAACAGATTCTTGTTGGCATTTCCTTTGGTACTTTTTGTTCTACTTGTTGATTCTTGGTCCACACAAATTTCTCCACGTTTTGATTTTAATTATATAGAAGATGAAGCTGTTTCAAAAGATAGAAACAAATTGTAATATGGGATCTGGAGACAGGAAGAAGAGGGGTACAATAACAGCAATACTCCATACCAATGAGTAATATACCAGGCAATGTTGCTTTCCAGACTTGAATCATATTTCTGATCAACTCGTTCCACCAGCTAGTTCACTTTTCTTTGGCAGCAGCGGTGTTAATGCAGGGTATGTGCATGGAGCATGTTGCCATGTAGGTGCTGAGGAGCAGCTTTCCAGCAGGACCTGCAGATAAAATAAACCAAGCAAGTTAGAAGGAATTGCTTCAGGTAAAACTGCAAAGGCAGTATGATTTGCAGTCATTGTGCCAACTAATGCAAGTCAGCTGCACGAAAGTATGTGGTTGTGCTAGCCTTACGCTACCAGGTAAAGCAGTTGGCCATTTCAGCTTGTTAGCTCCATAGGTAAGTGCTGGTGCATTGCTCTGCTTCCACTGAAGTTGAGCTATGTTGTTCATCGTGTATGCTTGAGGCTTTGTTGCCTTCATACACACCCCTCTGCTTCTGCTATATTCGCATGAAAGTTTCATATCGCAGATTTTTATCAGTGTTCAAATATGTCATGATTCACCCATCTTTCAGATTGTTAACAGCACGTTTGAGCAGAGTAGCTGAGATGTGACTTCCTTTTGTGAGATAGATATATATTTATTTATTTATTTATTTATATTGATACTACTTTAGAGGTGTTTGCAATTACGCATGGTTTCTAGTCGAGTCTGGGCCAATACAGCAGATCTTCCTCTTTAGTAGCTGGGAATTTACCTGAGACTTGCTGTTAGTGTTCCTGGGTTCAGTATGTTAAGTATTTCTGCATAAATTGAAGGTTGTATGTTTATATAGTAAGGAAATATTTTACATGAAAAGATAGTTGCATGAATTATGAAAAACAGGTTTAAACAAGTATAGGCAGTACCTGTTGACTGTACATGTTGATCTCTTGTTCCAAGACAGTGGGCAAGGGGAAAGGTAACTTTGGTTCCCAGCAGTTGCAAAGGCAACTTTGCAAACTGGAATATGTAATTTGTTAATGAAATAAGTCTGTCTCAGAGAGCTTTTCAGTAGTGTATTCAAATAGATAGATTATATGATAAAGGTACAGTATATTTCAGGGAAATTAGAAATTTGAATATAAGCAAACTTGAAGGAGTGGTGGCTTTTGTTTGCATAGCATTTGTTGTAAGAAAAACATCCATTTAAAAAAGTTTCTAAATAGAACTTTTTTTTTTTTTTACTAAAAGGTGTGGTGAAATGTCAAGAACATGTACCCATGCATTTTAGTTAATAAACCCATGGAGAGGTGGAGGCTCAAAATCCCTAAACTGTAAGCAGCTGGATTTCAGGAGATCTCTCCAGGAAAGAGCTATCCCTGCATATTTAGTGTTTTGTTTGCTCTTACATTCATTACTTCTGGTACCTGCTGTTGGTTGCAACTTAATGCTAGCCTAGACAGACTTCTGGTTTGAGTTGGTACAACTCTCTTGTGTTCTGAGTGTCCTTTGTTCCCAAATACTGGGCAGAGGAGAACCACTGGCTACCACATAACTATATAATGAATTTGTCCCCCAAATAGTATTCTCGATGTGAAATAACACAGTGTGAAAATACCAAAGCTTGGAAGAAGGCTCCTAGTAATTCTAATATTACGTTCCTTTTTTGCAATTACAGCATCTTGAAAGAAAGCTTTTTTTTTCCAAGAAGCAAAACAGGTTCTGTTTAAATTATGCAGCTTATGGCATTGATCCATGATTGCATGCTCCTTCTGGATACATGCATGATGATCTCCTCTAGCTTAGACTTGCATTTTATTTCCTGTATGCTTTATTAGGTGATCAACCCTAATCAAGTTAAGCTGTTCCTAATTCCAACCGACTGTATCTGATCCTGGAACCTCAGCCATAGACTGAGCTCCACAGTCCTGGCTGGAATCGCAGCAGCTGATGGCAACATCTGGCTGCGGCCAAGGCGCAGGGATAGGATCAATCTGTTAGCTGCAGCAATGAAATGCTTAAGAACTTGGTAGGACTTCACAAGTCTCTTAATGTTTCTTCTCATTCACCAAAAGGGTCAGTAAGCAGATTGCTGTTTGCCTGTGTTGGATGTGAGGTGATCATGTTCATGTATGACACATCCTAGCCCTTAAAGAGACTAAGCAGTGATGTGATTCCAGGCATACTTTAACCCTTCTAATTTAATGGGTTCTCGAACTAAACATTGGCAAATAGATTTTTACAAACTTTTATTCCTGGCACTGCTTACTGTGGCTCTGCTAGGTGTTTGCTTTGTCAAGGAGCCTTGGTGTGTGTGGATGTAGTTTCTCTTTGCATTGAAGTTTACCCCATTAGGTGTGTGCTTACTTATATAATGGTACTGTAGCGTGCAGCTTAGCTGTTTGAGAGCTTCTGTGTTACTAATCATCACCTCTGCTTTGCAGAACAGCTTCAAGCCCTGCAGGCTAACAAGCGGTAGTTCCCCTTAGTATTTATACTTTATGTTCAGCTTTACCAATAAACATGAATGTGCCTCTCCTTTTGGAGAATATTGTGCTTTATCATTTTTTAGTATCTTTTGAATCATTGAGTGCTGCAGTTTGGTTATTACATTATAGGTTGGATGATTTGTAGGCTATAGAATTTCCCCCATTGTTCGGTGTTTTAGAGCTTAACCTTTTTGATAAGTGTGTACTAATTTTATGAGGAAGGACTGGGTTGTTTTTTTTTTTAAAAAAAAAACAAACACTTTTTCTAATATCTCTCTTTTTTTTTTTTTTCATTGATAAGATTGTCACAGTAGCAAAATAAGCTCAGGTAGGAATGATGACTTAGCCTGTTGTCTGGGCAGCCAGCAAACCTGATACAAATGTTTAAGGAAAGAGTTTGGAGTATAATTGAATGTGTTATTGCATTGACAGCTGAATTATCCAAGTGGTCATTACTTCATCAGGTTTTTGATTTTGTTTTGTGGGTGTTTTTTTTGTCCTTTATACTTTTCATTTGGTTCATTAGATCCTTCAACTTCAACAAAAAGGGGGAAAAATATCCTTTGAAATTCTGTTTTGTCTTCAACAGTGCCCTTAAAGATAGTCGTTTCCCCCCAATGACGAGGGATGAGCTGCCACGGCTTTTCTGCTCAGTGTCTCTACTCACTAACTTTGAAGATGTATGTGACTACATGGACTGGGAGGTAAGAATTTCAGATGTCCTTTAAGAAGATTACTTGGATAACATAAGACCCTGTATAGCAACAGGCACAACATTTAAATTATCAGAATATATTTGCTGTGGTTATCATTGTTTGCAACCTGTGTATAGGTAAGAGATGACTTTAGTAAGATTGCCATCATCTTGGAAGTCTGTGTGATGAAAATAGAATCAAGTTGTTTTCATGCTCACTTACATGGACAAAGTAGTGGCCTACACAGCTGATTTTTGCCCTAAGACTCCATAATGCAGGATACCACGTGACTGATGATGTCCTTAAACCTGTCCTGTAGTGTAGCTAACTACAGAAACCTGGTGGGTCAATCCGTTGAGTTGGGAAAGAGCATTTACCACTATGAAAGTTAGTTGCCTGATGTATGCTTCAGAAATGCCCTGCAAAAAAACCCAAAATTCCATGTCAAACTGTCATTTAGCTTACATGAGCAAGCAAAGTCTTTGCATTCAGAATAACGTGCCTGCACAGACCCCAAAATTCATTACAGGGTTAGGCCAAGTAAATCATTGCTCTGTTTTTTTGTTTGCTATTTATACCTAGAGCAAAATCTATTTTACTTGCTTGGTTCGAGGAAACCTGTGTGCATTTTCTTGGGAGAGCAGCGTAAAGGTCAGAGGCAAAAGTTGCTTTTAGACTTACTGCTGAGAAAATATCCTGAAGGAAGTTTTATTCTCTATTCTTATGTTCTTTCCCAATGCTTTCTAAAAAAACTTAACAAAAAAACAAAAAAAACTTTAGCTAAACATTTTATCTCTGCCAGTATGATTTTTTTTTTTTTTTTTTTTTTTT
>PTEX01000032.1:5563337-5606990 GCA_003342815.1 Eudromia elegans
CAGATGGCCAGCTTGACGGGTTTTTTTTTTTTTTTTTTTTTTTGTTGCTCCTGCTCTATATAGGATCAAATTTAAAAAAAAAAAGTCATATATGACAGTGGGAGCATGTCATAACATCAGAGATCCGGAGATGCCACACAAGTTCCAATATTACCCTGAACCTAGTCCTACTAAATAACTCTAATATTGAGTGTACACAACAACAACAAAAAGAGCATTTTGAATGGGGAGTGTTCATTGTTAAAATAGTAAGAGGCCCTGCTGAGGTGGTCTTCAGCCATAATCTCGACAGTGTTTGTTTTATGGTATTTGAAAATTTAATGAAAGCACATTTTCTGTTCAGCTTGTCCTGACAAAGGCTGCTGATCTGAAGGCTCCTGCAGAATACGAGGAATGAGAGTTTCCTTGGGGATTAATCAGCATTTTCATCATAAACAGAATTAGTTATCACTTAATGTCAGACAAAAAAAAAAAATAAGCCTGAGCTCAAACTTTGGTATGTTCTAAACAAGAAGTGGCTTTTATTCAGGGGAGTCATTTCTCTTGTCTCTGGACTCTAAAATTACCTGTATGTTTTAAACCATGTCTTCGACTATTAAAAACTGTGATGACTTCTAATATTAAACCTTAAAGACTAGACTTCCTGGTTTACTAGGTTAATTTTTAGTACTTGCCATGGTCAAGTTTTGGATGTAATAATTGAATTAAATTTACTAGAAATTAGACTCTATAGAAGTGAGAGATATTATTTAATACTATTTTATTCTCTCAAAAATAAACTTCTAAGATGACCAAAATACTCATCCTTAAAAACCTTAAACCAAAATCTGAGCTCAGAAAATCCATTCTCCCTTGAAAAGACAGGATCTTAGCTTTGTTTCTTGGAGACCACCTCTTAGTTCATAACTGCAGTATTTGTATGAAATGTATGATTTTACTTTCTATATCTTACAGCAGAATTCTTCCGAATTCAACAACCAAGGAGACAAATTTTATAAAACTTGGAAACGTTAATCTCTGGAGCTTAATATGAAAGTGTAGTTTTACTCATTTCACTTCTGCAAAAGGTCCCCTTCTGGCATCTCGGGATTTTTCTTACAAGAGAGGCCAGACTTACGCGGAGGAATATGGAGAGGTCAAAAATAGTCTGTGTGTTATCCATTTGCTTGGTCACTCTCTCCTATTTCATTTAAAGCTTTTTAATACTAGACTTTTAAAGCCTGTAGCAAATTGCTACAGATTTTGAGGTGATTACAGTTTTTCCCCCTTTTGGGCACAGGGGTTACCTTTTTCATGCTTTTATTTTGTTTCTTTTTTTCCTTCCTACAGATCAAACTTGCTTCTGAAGTGATTGTATCATGTGTAGATTGTGTCATACAAAACATGCAAAGTTTCCATGCAAAATGGGGAGGTGGGGGGAATAAATAAATATGAAGGAGAGAATTTATCATTGTTAGTCCTTAAAAGAATGATTCACCACTGTTTGTGCCCCTGTCAGTGAGAGCTTATGTCATCCGTGTTTCTTTTAAGGGAGCTGCAGTTATGCAATGTTAATGGCAAAAAGACATTTCAGGATGGCTAGAATATGACGTAAAGAGAGATTCTGCATCTGCCGTCTGGTATAATGCTAATTTCCAGATCATCCTGAAAAGCATCAGCCTGGTTAGGAGACCTTGCTTCTGTAGGTATGCTACTGATGATCTTGTGGGAGCTAATTCAGCAATTTGCTGACAGAGGTCAGAATAAATCAAAATTGCAAGTTCAGACAACATGTAGTGCTCTGGTGCCTAGGGACAAGATCATTTGAAGATGTGGCTCAGGAGTGGCCTCTGTATCCTGAAGCAGAGTGAGAGCTCTTCCTATCGCTGAACTGATGTCCAAATGGAAGAAATTAGTATTTCAGTTGTACCAAGGAATGAGAGATCCTTTAGCTGCAGGGCCTACAGCCAAGTAAATAGGAGGCATGAGTGAATTGACTGTCATTAGCTCCCATATGATTTTTCAAATTGCTGCCATTTTCACCTTTTATAAAGGTTTGTATTTTCTCCTTGTTGCTTTCAAAGACCATTTCAGCACCGTGGGTTATGAAGATGCTTCCTAAAACACAGCTCAGGTTTCTGAGTTAACCTGTGCCAGTGTGTGATGGGCTCTGTGTGGCACTGCCCAGGCCAGGGGCTTGGAGAGCCCGGGAGCATAGGAGCTGCCAAACAGAGCTGTGAAATCATTTTGTTGTGGTCCAGCTGGTGATGATGATGGTGGGTGCGTCAACCTTCTCATCACCATGAAATGGGCTATGTGAGAGATTGGGATATGTCCCACTCCCTTCGGACTGCCAGGGATTTGGGATCGCAGGAGCAACTGAGGCCTTGGGTGCTCATGTCCTACACCAAGTCACCTGGCAGCAGCTTGGGGCTCCAGGCCTGGCTGCAGGGCACGTCACGAGGGCAAATTCATGCTTGTATCTCTGATCTCCAACTGTTTATTTTCTTCTGTATAAATACAGAAGAAAAGCAAAGTGTTGCTTTGACTTCTGTCTCTGTTGATCTCATGTTATTGTCAATGAGTACCTGTTGTTATTTTATCCCTTCTCTCACTCATTTCACTAAGAGACTGTGCTTTTGCACCATAAGGTAAAACCTATCTGGCTGATTCAGGACCCCTTCTCTCCAGTTTTCTTATTGCAGTGTCATAAGGCATTGCAAGTGTTGTAAGGCATTGCAAGAGGAAACTTTTTAGGAGACATGATTACAGTTCCTGTGGGCTAAAATAACTAGAATTGATCAGCTGTTGCTTCTTAAAATACCTCAGAAGAGCTGTTTGCCCATAAGTTGATTTTCTTCAGTAAAATAAATCTACAGATTTGCACATGCTTGCACTGCTGAGACAAAAGCCTTTATGGACTGGTTTAAATATTAACGTGAATAACTGCAGCCAGTAATGATGACTGAAAGGTGCTTTTTTGTTATTGTCAAGGGCTGACATTTAAAGTTGTGGGACATTGTTTCCTTCTTCCACTCCCCTTCCAGTCTCTTGAAGAGGGCAGCAACTTTTACTGCCTGTTCTCTTAGAACAGAGTCTTCATCTCTGTGTTTTATACCCCTTGGGCAGTATTTGGTGAATCCACATATGTAAATAAATGATTCATTTAAGGAGGGGAAAAACAAAAAACACATCATGAGTTGGAGAGCAGCCTCTTGCATCCAAGATTAAATCAGAATTCAGTATGAAAGTTCTATTAAAAATCATCAGAATGAAGGCAGCATCTTTGTTACAAATTTGGTGCTAAAAAGTTGCAGATTTCAGCTAATAAATGGTGGGTACAGTTTCTAGTATGTGGTAATATTAATTTATTCTGAAATGTTCCATTTCTGGATAAGTCTGTGTACTGCTCTTTCTGTAGTATTAGTTGAAGTAAATAAAAGGGAAACTATTCTGCATGTTGTCAGGAGGAATCCCGTACATGCTGCGGAGTAATTTATTGCATGAAACATCTTTATAGCTTATTGCTGTTCAAAACCTGAGCTTATAGGTAGTGAACTGGTAAAAGGACTAGCTTTAACCCAGAGCAATTCCCAGCTGCGAGTCTCACACAGTGGGCGCTGTTTCTTCCTCCAAGTCCGACTGGGGCATTGGTGCAAGGAGAAGTTTATAACCCTGCTTGGAGCTTTGAGGAGGAAGCTGGTGCTGGAGCTGCAGCATTTCAGAGCTTAGGTCCCTGTCTGGGACTGGGATGAGTTTGATGTTAGCCTGGCTGGTAGGTCCGGTCAGCAATAAACCATCCAGAGACAGCAACAGTTGCCAGAACAGTACATGAGGTGTGTTTCTTTACCCTATCCTGAGACAAAAAAGACATGCTTAATTTTTAGGTCTGCTCTTCTTGCTGTGCTAATAGCTAACTTTGATATCAAATTGCCTATGTTAATGACTTGTGAACTGTTTTAAGAAATGCTTAAGCAAAACATAGATCAATGTGGAAAATTTCAGTCCTATATTAGCCAGGACTTTGCTACCTGCTTCGATACGAAGCAAAATCTGAAGTTGTGTTGCGGTCACTTCAAATGTAAAATTGAAAAATGTAATTTCATACAGTTTTCAGATTTAGTGAAAGGTTTCTGTGTTTAAATCAATGTAGTCTCTGGACCTAGTTTTAAGCAATCTCTGGATTCTTGTACAGTGGGACAAGATGGTTAGATCCAACAGTATTACTCTACCCTATAAACCCTACAGAGATGTTCTGTTGCTGTTTTTTTGACTCTTTCCTTGTTTGGCTTCCCATGCATGGGAAACACATGCCCTGCTTGCGGGGCAAGTCGGGAGCAGGAGGCGTACGAAGCTTTGCAGCGCAGTGGGATCCAAGAGTGTTCGTTGCCCTAGTTGATGCTCATGGGCAAGATGGGGCTGGAGCCCCTCTTATCTGCAGAAGAGCAGGCTTGCTTGGCTTGTTTTTCTGCCCTGCACGGATGTCTTGGTTCCACTCACACTTGGCTGAGATGCAATAAATGAGCAACTTAGAGAAGTGCACCACAGGATGGGTGCAGCTAAGTCCTGGGCTGAGCCTGGTGGGTGAGCTGGTTCTAGGCTGGTGGTGACTTTTGGACGTGATGCTGCCTGTCACTTCCCACGCGAGAGGGGAATATTGTTGGGAATGTCCCAGGAGTCTCTTTAGGAAGCCCAAATAAGTATATTGAAATAGCCATAATTGAGCCTATGCCATGTCCTAGGCAGCCTATTTAACTCTGACTTATGCTTGCCATTGAGCAAGAGGTTGTGTACAGCTTTTCAAACGTGCCTTACCTGCTGCTGGCTGTCATGTAGCTAAGGTAGAATAGACTGTCACAGTGAAAAATCTTGCAGCAATTTGGAGACAATTGATTAATTTTTTGCTAAGAAACAATTGCAATAGCTAAATAATGTTATAATCCCTAAAACGTAAACAACTCATTTCTGCATGCACTTGGGAACTTCAGAATTGAAGTAAAATCCGAGTTACGTGAGTAGGAAACTAAAAATGTGAGGCTGCTAATGTACGTGTGCCCATAGCTCGCGTGCCATTGCAGGTGCCCTGTGCGGTGAAGGTGCTTTGTGCTGCGCCCCCGGCTCAGCACCCTCGCACCCTGCACGTGTGACTGAGCACCTCCAGCTGAGGTGCGCAGCCTCTTTCCCATGACCGTTGAACTCCACATTGAAGTGGGTGTTTGGCTTTCCCTGTGGAAAGTTTGTGACAATGGGAGCATGAAGCTGCCTCTTCTCCTGACACTTAGGGACATCTCCTTTGCCTCCCTGCGCCTTTGCAGGAACCTTCAAGGCTGCGCGTGGCACTGGCAGTGGGGCAAGTCCCTCACGGTTAGATTGTGTCTTCGGATGAGACTATGACTCATAATTGAAGCTCTTAAATTTGCTGGCCGTTTGCTTGCTTGTGAGACAGAGCTGGCGGGCCCGAGCTGGGCCAGGAGAGCAGCAGAGCTGCAGCTGCCATGGGGACACCAGAGCCCCATGGCCGCCCCTCTTGGGCCAGAACCACGGGCTGCCCGCTGTGTGGCAATGAGGATGCTCGGGCTGCTGTTGGTTTTCAAGGCTCTCGGGTGGACTAAATTCACTTCCACACCGTCTTTTGACACTACAGTCCCAGAAGGGGATCAGCCCCCAAAAGGTTCATGTTCTGGGCCTTATTGCGTTAGAAATTTCTTTCTTTTTCTTTCTTTCTTTTTTTCTTTTTTTTTTTTTTTTGTGTTTTTTTTTTTTTTTTGTACTAATAAAACTGCCTGTTTCTTGCAGGTGGGTGTACATGGCATTAGAATAGAGTTCATCAATGAAAAAGGATCAAAACGCACCGCCACCTACTTACCGGAGGTTGCAAAGGAGCAAGGTCATTGTTGCACTTTATTTCATATGATCTGGTGAAGAATTTAAACATACCTATAAATCTAAAATGCAATATTTGACCTTGCACTGATGTCAGATGATAGAGCAATATTTAATTGTAAGAAAAGACTCTTCTATAAAATGCAAATTACATGTCTGTATAAATTGATTCCCTTATAGGGATTTCAGTAAATTGTAGCAGTGTGGGGTTTTTTTGTTTGTATTTTTTTTATCCAAATTATAAATGCAGTGTAGCTACATGTGGAATGAAATATGGAGTGGGTGGTGCAGTGCTGTTGAGCATCGTTACTGTTTTAAAAGCTGCCAATATTCACGTATTTGTCATGTTGTGTTAGGAGTGGCTTGCAGAAACTTCCCTAACTAAGCAATAGGATAGAGATTTTAAGAACTGATTTATTCCTAAACTTGCAGTGCTAAAGTTTTCTTCCATCTCACTGCTGCTATTTAATCCCACTTAAAAGCACTGGCTTCCTGGATTCTTTTGGGTAGATAGAAATGAATTGATTTTATAAGGAAAGCTCAAATAGTGTCATTATAAAAGTGTCTTTTTAATACAGGCACAGACTTAAGCTCATTAATTGAAAGAACTGCCCAGGTTAGACTTGTAGAATAGCAGGCTGGTGTGCTCAGCAGCTAACTTGGACTAAGTTTTTCTCTTGCAGGCTGGACAATATGTCTTGATCTTTTAAATTTGGCATTGTTGGTGTGGTTTTTGTGTTTTCTTTTGTGTTTTTTTGTCGTTTTGTTTTATTTGTTGTTTTTACTTCTATATATTCAGATTTGGTCTGCAAAGAATACAATGAAACCTTCACTAAAGATCTTTTTAATAAATAATTCTCTCTCTAATTGGTCACTTAAAATTCTAGAAGATTTCCAAGGCAATTTTTGTAATTAAAAATAGGCCCATTAGAGAAATGTTTTTGTCCAGACCCTTGGTGATCACTTACAGGAGGTTTCATAAAAGTGAAAATCAGGAATTTAGATAAAAACATCTAAATATTCTTAGTAGACCACTCATAATGATCTGACTCTTCATGGCACCCAAAATTATTCTATTGGGTTTTTTTCTTTCTTTTTAATGCAATGGTATGACCAATCTAATCATAGTGTGCATTTGGAAATAACACAGCTAAGTGCTACTTTGAACTATTAGACTTCCATAAAAGTTTAGAATAGCAGAAAAGCTTTGAATACAAAAATGAACCTAAATTCCACATGTATTTTTAATGTATCATTTTTATTAACCAGCTGCCCATAACATAGTATAGTAATTCTGAAATAGGAATTACCAGTGCAAAGTTAATAGCTTTTTTTTGTCAGTCTAGTTTCTAAGTCCTTTGCATGTGTTCAGCTAATATTTTGAGTTGCATTTCAGATAGAAATTTAACTTTTTGTAGTGTTGTATTCATTTGTAATGTATAAAGTGATAGTGAGACATGATCGTAACTTAACATTTCTGAAAGGTATAATTTTGTATATAACACCCAATCCAGGAAAACTGGTTTATAGTAGGTCCCCATTTAAAATCAACTGCAAGGTACGTGATTGTACAGCAAATTTGATTTAGAAAAAAAATCTGTGCGTCATATTTCTTTAAACTGTCCTTTCTTAGACAGATGGGAATGTTTTGTGTTTGAAGTGAACTTCAGACAAGCACTTGCGTACTATACTGGGGTTTTTTGCCACATCTGTTTTTATTACAATATTTTTGATGAACTTTTTTGCTGTAATATTCAACAGGGTGGGACCACATTCAGACCATAGACTCCTTATTGAGAAAAGGAGGCTACAAAGCTCCAATTACTAATGAATTCAGGAAAACCATAAAGCTAACCAGGTATGTATCATGGAGTACTACAAAGAAATTGCTTTTATAATACCTTGATATGTTCATTTGTGCCAAGTGGCCATTTCAAATGTCAACAGTAACCATTCTTATTTCTGCAAAAGCATTGTGGACATCTGAGGAGAAGGTGCTTGCTTTATAATGGGGATTACTGGCACTAAGCAAGATAGAAAAGGCTGACATTAAATACAGGCTATACATATATCAGTCTGCCTGTGTATTTTATTTCACACTGTCACTGTAACATCACAACTTGGGAAGATCTTAGCAGGGCCTTAGATCTTCTTTTTCCTGGTGTGTTCGTCAGCTGTGGAGGGTCAGCAGGGGTCATTGGCCGTCGACAGCTCATATCTGTGTGTGCACTATGTGCGCTACGGGCCACTGCTGCCACGTCCTGGCAGCCCCTCGGTCGGGGTCAGCAATCAGTTCTCTGAGAAAGTCTCACCTCTGTTTTACCTCTTCTGGCGATGCTGGGAGCGTGAGCCGGGTTTCCATCTGCAGTCGAGGTACCTGCTTGACTGTGACAGGGCATTCTCGCTAGCAAAACTGTGCACCGAATGCTTGATTCCACAGGATTGCATTGCTACATTGACTTGATTTTCTAGGATGACTGAATTTTCTTTCTCGTCTCCTTAAGTGAGCAGCTGCAATTCTAGGCAGGCTGCCCTTAGCCTGCTTTGACCCATTTATACACACAGCTTCATTAACTGCCAAGCTCACGATTTAGTTTGGCAGGGGATTTCATTCAAATACCAGCTTATGCATCAAGTGCAGCAAGTGCCCTGCTCCAGTCACATCAGTTCCAGAAGAGCTGAAACTAAACTCAGCCAGAGCCACTGGCCGCTGTTAAATCAGTGCTTTGTTAGCAGTGTTGTATTAGGTAAACGTGGGCTCCATGGTACTTTGAAACACAGACACCAAAGCAAAAAGCTGCATCTGTGCAAGGTATTTTGTTCTGTTCTGCTGACCAAGATGTTTTCCCTAGCAGAGGCAACAGAAACAGGGGTGTTTGCCACCTGAGCTGCTGCAATACCATGCTCTAATGTAGCTTCAGCTTTTGTGCTGAGTTGTGGGGAGCAGTGGAGGCATCTGTTGAGGCTTATCAGCCCTGAAAAGGGGAGAGGGCAATGAGAAGGACTCCAGAAAAGAGCTCTGACAAACAGGAGGTGGCAGTGTTCTTTCCAGGTGGTAGCTGTGGAAATACAGAACAGCATCGTTTTGTATAGACACGTGATTTACACGTTTGCAGGTGAGTGTAGATGTGGCAATATGTTCCATGCTGTTGAACAGCTCTGATGCTAAGTTTAACCCAGATGTTAGCAGTTGGGAGCAGGATTCTGCTTTAGCTCTTTATAGTCAAAAAAAAAAAGGATGCAAATGCACTTGATAGAACTGCAATTGTTAGTAAAGGAGAGTTTGGCAGACAGTTGATACATATTTTAAAAGTCCAGAGATTTGTGGTATGTTTTCCTTTTTTTTGTCTTCTAGGCCTGGTGTAGAGAGCTGTCTGAGGTTATGGGACATTCTCAACAAGTCACCAGTATTTTTGTTCTTTTACCTCAAGTAATGTTGTAGATAATTTGTAACAGTTCTGTATTTTAAAACATCTTAATATAATCGCTTAGGCTGTTACCTAGGTAATTTTCTTAAGAATAACTACCTTGAAAACCAGTGATATCTATTTTCTGCCTTTGTGCAACTGAGGTTAGTGTTATCCCTAACATGAGAAGTACAAAGCTGCTCTTGTTAAACACACAACTAGTGCTGTATTTCTAGCGCTGCTCACAGCTTCCTGGTGAAACTTCTTGAATTCACTTCTTTGCTCCTTTCTAGGTACCGTAGTGAGAAGATGACCATGAGCTACACAGAGTACCTTGCCCATCGTCAGCATCATCACTTCCAAAATGGCATTGGGCACCCCCTTCCACCGTACAACCATTATTCCTGACACTGAGCCGCATGACCAGTCACTGGACCTCTCTGCAGACCTCTTCCCAGGAGACCCTGCCCCTTCTTGGTCTAGCTATCTCTATTACTGTACCATTTTATGATGATAGTTTCCGTTGCCATGTTGAGGCTTCTCCTTTGTTGGTTAAGCTCATTGTGGCAACGGGTGGGAAAACTGCATTATTACAAAGATCCCATACTTTTTTGTTGTTTTGTTTACTGAGTCACTGCAGATTTTTTTGCAGCATATAGCCCTTGGGATTTTTATGAAATTTTAAATTTCTACTTCATTAACATTGAATTATATCAATCAAGACTTTCTGTGACTGTGGATGGAAGGAAAGTGTTTAAGGGTTACAGTTAGGTATTCTTTGTTCAGAAAAAAAAAAGACATTTATGGCTTTTACATTAATAGGTGTAGCAGGGAATGAAACATATCACATTCAGGTATTAAACTAGACAATGAATTGCATCCTCATAACCTTCTTAATAATGTCAGTGTGCATTATCTCACCTCTGCAGTAAAGGTTTCATGTAGCTATATACATGATCTTCAGACCCAGCACATACAGCCAAAATTGCAGAGTGACACACAAAAAGCTTTATTTGGGATGAAGAGGAGCTGTTATATCTACAGTGAGAGGTAATAATGTTATAGAAGCATTTTCAGTCATGGCATAACCCATTAGGCTACTAGATCTCCCATCCCACTCTGGGAAGCGAGAGTGCTTTAACTCTGGCAGGACTAGTCATAGTAATGCAGCTGTAATGAGTCGATGCCTTTCTGAGGATCTCAAATTAGGAGTCACTTGTTTTTTAAAAACAGGTTGGTGAGTAGCAGATGTCATATTAGGAAGAAAATGGGTTTAGATTTTAGTGCCTTTGACTATGACATAACTATATACTTATATATAAAATTCATAGAAATAAAATATAGCAAATGCGCCAGATATTCTAGCAAACTATATTGAGTTCTCTGCTGATCTGGCATCAGGTTTCTTAGGCTTTTTTTTTTGTTTTTTAGCGGTGGGTTTTGGGGTTTGTTTTAAGCAAACCTATTTTGGAAGCCCTCCATCCTCCTTTTTATACATTCTTTTGGACTTAATGAGTTATATCAAAGCATAGTTAAATAAAAGTGATTTTTTTTTTTTAGTATATGTTTGTGTTATAAAAGAGCACAGGACATATGCCATAATTTACATGTTTTCATCTATTGCAGGAATAGTACTTGAGAGCTCTAAGTACTGTGTAATATTTCTGATACCTCTCCACAAGTTAGAAGAAAGAAAACAGATTGGAACTTTTTACAGCTGTAAAAATAGGATTTAGTAAGGTATGTGTGGTATCGTTGCAAGCCAAGTATGTGCTTGGAGTTAGCTCCTTGCTCATGTGCCTGCAGAACTCCCATGAATACCTGTTGTTCAGTGCTTGTGCTAGGGATCAACACATCCCTTCTGTTATAGAAAAGACCTTCCTAATGTGAGTGAGTAAACTGCAGTAAGCAGAGATAAATTATTTCATAACAAATGTTTGTAAAAATATGTATAATTGAAATAGATAAATTAAGATGTAACAAATGCCAGACTAATTGTAAAATGTTTCAGTGTTTAAAATATTTGGATAAATTAAGGTTATCCCTTATGTGAGGCTAGCTTTCCTACTTAATTTTTACGGAGGTTCTTATAGAAGGTCTTTGGTATTCCTTCATCCACAGCATTTGATGTCCAAATACTAACATTTTCAGTTGTGATGCCTTAATTTATAAGTAAACAGAGGGCCTGAAAATTCAGGAGCCAAGAGGATGCCAGGCAGACGCTGCAAAAATAAATAGATGTTTATATAGAGGCTATTTTGGATGATACTTTTGTGTTTCTACTTGGGGAACATTTTAAAATGGGTTAGTCTTCAAGTGGGAAATCTGGACAAGTGTCTACCTGACAGAGGTGTTTTGTTTTTGGGTTTTATTTTCCTTGCCCTTATAGGGAAACTGAGCACAAACTGAATCATATTGTCTGCTGCAAAAGAAGTCATCCAATCCCATCTTTATCTGTCATCTCGTTACAGCATGCTCATGCTTCTGCAGGAGCTCATTGTTAGAAGTTTTTTAAAAAGATCTATTATATATAAAAATATATATGTATTGAAAGGTGCTAATCAACCTCAAGCAGGTCACGTGACTGGTCATGCGGATCTAAAATCATATCAGATTTTTTAAAGATCTTCGATATATGCAGATGTTATACAGAATTTCTTACCAGTGTAATAATGATATACTGATGAATAAACAATCCTGCAGGTTTTTAAGGACAAGGTCAGCAATACTTCCCACCATGGCTTGGGGGGGAAAAGGATAGTTTTGTTTCCTTTTTGTATACAGCATAATGCACAACACATTTTTGTCTATCTCTCAGTAGCTGTTGCTTAAATATATAATGCAAAGGGTGTTATACAAATTGTAAAGGTGTGCTTTTAAAAGGGGTTAATGTCAGACCCTTCTGGACCAGAGTTTTGTATCACTAATTAAAAAAACTTTTACAAAGTCTATGGTCAGACTTATATGCTATACTTTATAAAAATGTTTAGAATAATCAGTCTATCTGCAGTGTTTCTAGGGCACCTACCTCCTCAGCATGCAAGTGCTGAGAATGCTACAGATTGTTTCTGTGTAATTGTGGGTTTCTTCGTACAAAATGCACAGTTCACTGTGACATGCACTGGGACAGAATAGGTCTGCTTGCTTAAAGCTGATCCAGAAACACTTTCGT
Source organism: Eudromia elegans (assembly GCA_003342815.1). Taxonomy (NCBI): domain Eukaryota; kingdom Metazoa; phylum Chordata; class Aves; order Tinamiformes; family Tinamidae; genus Eudromia; species Eudromia elegans. The sequence goes on from PTEX01000032.1 coordinate 5,575,779, forward strand.
AAATGTCATTTCCCCCATAATTATGTTTATTGCCCTTTCAGATATGTTGCTGGGTTTAAATAGAGCCTTTTTTAATATTTGGGGTACTTTGTAAGAAGTTAAGGTACAACAAAGTAGCCTGTTTCATCACTGTTTTTAAGTTGGAATGCTAATGTCCAATGAGCACTAATCAGTTTGCCTTACTCCGTTAAAAGAGTTTGCTTTTAATTCTTTTGCTTGAGTTTCCCAAAACCCACATTGTCTAAAGCGAGTTAGACAGCTACCCCTACAGATGTTGTGAGATTCTTGCTGGGCCCTGCTTCGTTCTGGCGACAGCTGCAGCACCGACATTTCTCCAGCTCAATGCCAGTGCTGTCCGCGGCAGGGGAGGGCTCTCGAGTTCCCTCCTCAGGTCTGCTACTACTTAATCAAGACAGTCAAATCCCCTGGCACACCGTGGCGTTTGTATATGGCCTTCCTTACTCGTCTTCAGATGTGCGAGTTTTTAAAATTGTTGTCTGGAGTAGGTTACATCTCTCGTGTGTGTTAGATCGAACCAAAGAAGCCTCCAGCCATGCCCAAATGCTGCTCCTAAAGCCTGCCTTCCAGTCCTTACTAAATCCCTGCAGGATTAAATGTATTAACTTTTTTATTTTTGTACAGTTTCTAACTGATTTTTGCTAGTGATGTTAATTGAATTAAGTTTATTTGGGGAGTCTGAGTATCTACTCCATTTAAATAAACTGGTGACTTTTATGTTGGAGAAAAAAAAAAAAAGAAAAAAAAAAAAAAAAAAAAAAAAAAAAAAAAGGAAACCCAAAGTGTGCCTCTAAGATTTAAGGGTTTCTGGTTACATTTATTCTTAAGACCAGCAATGATTCTTTATATACAAAGATATGTTTTCCTCGTTTTTTATTACTGTTAAAAAATAAAGAATAAAACCTCTTTCTTTGCTCTGGACCCAGTAATTGCGCTGGTACATAAACGCACTGAGAATACAAACTTTTGTTTGAAACTTTTGTAACAACTTATGACTGTTTTTGTATATCAAAGTTGATTCTTTTCAAAATATTTGGATCTAGTTTCTAAGTTATTTTAGTGTTTTATATGTTACAAAAAAAAATTACTTTGAATTGTTCACCAGCATCTTGAGTTATCTGTAATGCAATGGTGACACAATAGGCTTAAAGCTACCTGGAGTAGCTTGTTGGGCCTCTCTTTCTTCCTTCCTTCCTTAGTAACTTGATTGATTACAATAATATCACAGATTACCTGAAACCCCTTCCTTTATAACTAGATCCTCTTTCCTTCCACATTTAATTGCTATTAGTGTGAAGAAACTGTTGAAATGGGCATTTTAATATAAGTATGGCTTAAAAAAATAAAAATGAGGGGGAAAAAAACAAAAAAAAATAGAAGGTTATCTGTGGGTCTGTGAGATATGGCTGTGGAAAGATATTGTAGTAGTTTTAACACTATTGTTATTACCTTTTAAATCATTTATCCAATAAAATAAGGAAAAAGAATCACCATTTCTTTTTATGTTTCTCTCCTTAATTGTGTGGCTTGGTAAGTTGTTTGTTTTTGGTTTTGTCATCTGAAATTAGTAGTAATTTCAGATGCTAATAATGCTAGGAATATTTCCCTGTGATTAACTCAGTCTTTTCATTTTGCCTACTGTAGGAAGAAATTGGACAGGGGCAGCTTGCAGTCTAATTCAGAAGTGAGTCACTGAACACCCCAGCTTATATCAGCATTTCAGGTCCAGTTTTGTACTTCTTATGTCTAACTTTAAACACTGAATTATGTCCATTATTAGTCCTCTTACTCTGAGAGCTGGAAGTAGTTTTAACTCATTTTAAAAAAATACAGCTTAATTGCAGAACCAGTTAAACAGGTGTGACTGATACACTTCCCTGCAATACAACAGGAACACTATTCAACAGGATAAAAAGTATTAAGTTAAAGCAAAATTTATATCCAATAATATCTTTGAGTAAATAACCTTAGTATACTTTGTTCATATTATTCTCACAGTAGAAAGTGTAATTTCAAGGAATATGAAGTTTTTTTAAAAAAAATGCTAACAGAAAATATCTGTGTACTCTTTCAGTGTTGAATATTGATGCAAACATTACTCCACTTGCTTGAAGCTTCTACATGGGAGATAAAAATTATCTCTGCAGGGAAGAGCTCCTTAAGTAATAACTTAAATTGTCATCTTAGCATGCTACAGATTTTAGTCTGAATTTGGTAATACCTATCTCGAACTTGCAGTCCACTGCGATGTAGACTTAGTGAAACTTCCTATAAACTATTTTCTGCTGCTGGCAGCTTACCTGTGTTGATATTAAACAGTGGAAGGCTGCCTTATGTATTAGAGTTGTAGAGAGATTTAGAGAATAACTAGCAGCAGGAACTAGATAAAGAAATCCCTTAATGGTCCTCAGGTTTCCATAAAGCACTTTATACTAGACTTCTGCTCCAGCTGTTGTATCAGTCTTTACATTGTTGCAGAGAAATGAAGCTGGGGAATTGATTCTGATCGCAGTCTGCTGAAAGCCTTCTACAATGCACATAATACACAACTCCAGTCAGAAAGGTAGTATTTATACTTCATACTCATATTCAATACTTTGAATATGAATATGCAAGATATTCAGTATTTTTTCTTTCCAGAAATGATATTTGTTAAGAAGCTTATACAGTTACATGTTTGCTGGTCTGAGGACAACAGTGCAACACAACACTATTGCAGGCATACTTAAATGTCCCTTAACTACTGACAGAAACATTTGTGAAGTACATTAGAGAAGCGACTTCAGTACCTTTGGAGCAATTTCTGGACAAAGGTTTAGGCCGAAATTGTAAGTACATGTTCTGTTACAGTCTCTGTTCTTCTACTGAAGTGGCACAGGACAGGAACCATGTAACATTCTCCACAAAAGCTGTGGCAAGTACAAGAAGTAGTGCACAAATTACCTCTTATTTTCAGAATTCAGACACAATCAAATGGAAAGGAGAATATAGAGAGATGTACTTTACCCTGGGCTTTTTATCCTTAAGATATGGACAAGAACTATTTAAGCACGGATTACAGGATCTGTCAGAAAGGTAGATTCAGGTTTCTCTTGTCACAATGACCAGATATGAGACATGAGTTCTACTTAATATTCAGACTATCCAGAAATCCTGATAATCATTGTTCTCCTTTGACAGGACTGACTTAAGATGCAGTGTAGACCAGGCCTGGCATTACAGACAGCTTAGATATAGAATAAATGTTCTTATCTGACTGATAATTAGCTGTCAAATATTCAGGGCCTCTTAGGAATCTACTAGCCTTACAAATTGAAGTGGGAATTCAAAGTCGGTTTTCTTTACTAGTTTTAGAGAGTCATAACCAAGATACACAGTGCCTGGGATATACCTAGAATAACACCACCACTCTACACTGTTCCTTAAAATGCATTTATTTGTTTTAATATAAAGATTTAACAACTATTTGCCCAGCAACCTGGACCTAGGATGCAACAACAAAAAAGAACATTGGACCAAAATACAAAAACAAATACACAGTTATCTCTTATTTGCAAATGTTACCTCATTAACAAGTTTTAACACATTAAAAAGTTTACAAAATATAGAACACTTTTACAAATTATTCAGCACTAACAGCATATGCAGCAGTTCAGCCTTCCCCCTCAAGCCTTGCCCCTGCCCTTCCATTCTGTCGCTGGATAAGGTGACACTTGAAGGAGAGCGCTGGGCACCTGCAGCTGCACGTTTCCACAGCAAGCTTTGGGCCTCAGGCAGTGCGGGAGCAGCCCCAGCCCCTGGTGCGTGGAGGGTGAGGGCTGTGGCAAGGGTCGCTGTTCTACCTGCTGCGTCCTCTGCAGCAGTGAGAGGATGACTCGGAACGTGTGGAAATCGTTTTTTAGAAAAGTACAAAATTGAAGAAAAATAAAATCAATTTTAAAACCACCTTGGCTTCAATTAGGTTACATTAAAAGCTGCAAGACAAATTTATAGCAATATCACTGAGTACAAGATCACAGAATTCAACAGATGTGTTATGTATCCTGTCACTGTAAATACAAAAAGATCAAGTTTGACCTCTATCTGCATGTTGAAAGCTTCCACATACCAAGAGAAAGGCTGACCTATGCCCTCTTCCTGATTTTTGGCCTTTTCAGAACATTAACGGCTAAGACTAATTTAATTCATAGAAGTCTGTCTCTAGTGACACAATTGCAACACCAAGAAAAACAGCACATCTGTATTTTCCCTTATCTATAAATGTATAAGAAACCAGTGCCTGCAATTTATACACAAGACTTGGAACACAGAAGTAGAGTATTTAAACAGCTGCAAATATCTGTTTCTGAAAGGAATGTATAATTAGGTTTTACAAAATATTATCCAATATACAGAAATATCAAAATCCTGACTGAGGCCAGAGACAGAGGGACAGAACTTCTGTGTTGAGGTACTCTATCATCGTAAGGTGTGCAAATGAACTGACTCTTCCTCTCTCCCAGCTTTAGTGAGGCAGCGTCTGCATAAGCACAAGGGAGCTTTTCTTATTGGCAAGGTTTGTCAAGCCCGAAGAAGCCGAAGCAGAACCAAGCCTAGGTGGGTGCTCACAGACTGTGGTCTTTCATTGATTTCTCCAAGTATGACCAAGAGCCTTGATTTTCCAGCAAAAGAAACAAAATTGAAATTCTTCTTTGGTGTTTAAGTAGAACACTGAACAAATAGATAGAGCTAAAACACTGCACGTACTCTCTGTTAAAAAGTAGCACTGTATGTGCCCTGGACAACTATGCCTTGGCTCCATAGTTTTAAAGTACCTGGGCTATTGCCAGACATTATGGTGGATGCAGAAGTTTCAATAGCTCCCTTTTGTGCTTTAGCGTGCTGCTTACCCTGTCTGCATTAAAAAAACCCACCAGTAAACAATTTTATTGTAGTTACTAATGCAGCATGTATGCAGGTGCTTGGACAGTGAATGTAAATTTAGGCTGCCTATCACTGACAGAGTAATCAGTTTATCATAATGTATGTTTATTATGCTTAACACACAAAAAAAAATTAGGAAAATAAAGGGCTTTGTTCACAGACCTGATTACTTCAAGATAAACTTCTCCATACAGTCTAGCCATCAACACTGCAGATGAGTTTTTTTCCTGGCAGTGGACAGCAACTTTTCACAAGCAAGGCAACAAGGCAGTTCTTCTTTTCTTACTGTCAAGAAGAGAGGAGGGCTCTGCTGCCTTTCCTCCCTCCTGCTGCCAGTTGCATCACTGCTGTTTTACAGCAGCTCTGACACTTGTAACACCCTTATGACTGTAGATGTCATTTTAAATCATCACTTTTTTTCTTTGCTAAGTTACCACATTCATTCAGTCATTTTAGCAATAGAAATGGCATGGAAGAGTTCAAAAGGCTGCAGCCCCAGCCTAAAGGAAGGTGGGGAAGGGAAGCATATGTTTCCTTTCAATAATGGGAACCTGTTTTACCAGCTCGCTCCAGCTTGAGAAACTGGCCCCAAACGACTAGACTAGTGTGACAGAGAGAGGCCTAGACCACAGCACAGAACCACATATATGATAAAGAGAGGAATCGTGGGAGCAACCACTTCCGGTAGGTCTGCTAGCAGAGCCAGGGTTCCGTGGAATTACATCAGCAGCCCCTCTATCCAGATTCTCTTAGGAATTTCCCTAAGGTCAAGTATATTTAAAAAATGTAATTCCTGTTTTTGAACTTTATGCCAGACAGAGTGAGAGAAAGAAAGAGAAAAGAAAGAAAGAAGGGACAGGGAGCGGACTTTCTGTTTGTAACTCACATTTTTCCAGTAGCTACAGTATTTTTTGGAACAGGTAAGGAAACAGGAACAATGCTTCAAAAGACAGTAATTAGTATATTTTTTAAAATGATTATGTTGAAAAATTCTTTAAAACATTCTTTCTAACCAGGATTTCACTCAATCCAAGGCAATTTGCCAATTTCATAAGTAAATAAATAAAACAAGATAAACTTGACCATAACTGGGGGGAGGAAGAACACGTGCATATATGCATGCACATGTATTCTGCAGCCAGGTAATTTGGAAGTCAGAACGTGGGGTGAAGCACTTTTGATTCATGTGAAAAAATTCACAATTTTTTTTAATCAACTGGAGTTAAAATATTTGGAGAAATCATTTCCTCTCCAACTAAAAAGCAAAATTTTAAAAGAGGAAAAAAAAAATCATTCTTTTTCATTCTTTTCTTCTTGAGGTATGCATGACTGTACCTTAACTTCAGAATAGATCTTCAGGTGACTGAGCTGAAGGAGGAGGTATGATGGTTTTGATTTATATTACAAGTCACAGCTATGATAATACAATGAAAAGAATCTACAAATTGCAACAAATTTCTTTACAACAAAGTTTCTGCAGCCCTGAAATACAGTCTGCCCAAAGAATGGTCTTAGAACTAACTAGCTGAATATATACAGGTAACGATTTCCCCTCTTTCTGCCCCCAAATTTCTCCCTCTAGACTTGGAAAATGTGAAGAGGTGCGCCCAGTTCACTATTTATAATGCAGCCTACCTGCATCCCATTCTACTCCGATACATGCATCAAAAAGTTCAATGTAAATACAGTCATAGCAGTAAACTGAAACGGCCTCTCCAGTGGCAGCTAAAGAGGTAGACCTATTTAGGTCTCCTTTTTATGCCTATATTTTTAAATCAGTATACAGAGTATATTAGAGCTATATATAGAAAAAAAAGATAATTTTCTTCTCTCACTGAGGATCAATGTAGAATACAGAACAGGAATGTTTTCAAAGCTAGCAAGTTAAAACAAAACCAACAACAACAACAAAATAAATCTGATGTTCACATTGGGCTTTGTAGCTCTGCTCCCCCTCCATCTAAGCTAAATGTCAATAACCATTTTGTTCAAAGGCAGGTCAGAACAGTGGATGAAATATCTATTTTAGCCTAGATGTTCCACAGCTTTTTGAAATAGTTTCAACTTGGAGTTTTTTCCAGTCACTCAAATAAAAACATCTCCAGAACTTTAAGATGCAATGGGACCTAGTCAGATATTAATTCGCAGCAGCTTAGAAATAAAGTAGTCACTTAAAACACAGTTTTGGTTTACAGCAATTTTTGTTGTTACTAATACTTTTGTAACAAGTTATTGTTGTTATTCTCCAATATTTTCAACTAGCTTAATGAAAATACAGTAGAACCTCATTTTTCACACTTATTGGGAGAGCCAGTATACATTTCTTCACTTTGACTGTTTTACAACATTCAAGCACTACGAGTTAAGCCGGGATGATGCATTTCAAGATATGCTCTGTTCTTATCAGTGGTAAATTATAATACAGCTTTAGTTCCTATCCTTGGATGTAAGTGTCCTGATGATTAGTAGAAAAAAAAAGAAGTCATAAAACGAGGTAGCACTGACACTCTCTTCGCTGGAATGTGGACAGATATTGGGCCTTATTTTTAAAGGGTGGCTTAGCCACTGTAACCTACACAAAATGTATAAAACACGAATCATTTCCAGAATAAGGCCACTAATTTTGCCATTGGCAATTAACAGTGAGAAACAGCAGTTAAAAGAAAAAAAACACTCACTTGATTATAAAGGTGTTTTTGAGGCATTCAACTGCAGGAAGAAGTATAAACACACTGTCCTCTCATCCCTCCTCTTTCTTTTCCAGTATAAGTGCCTCTGCTTTCTCTATGTACTATTCCCTGAGGAGCAATTTCAGTCTATTTTCTTAGTGGGGAATCTAAACAAGTCCATGCTACATTTAAAGATGGAGAGAGCACTGTAAAACATCAGGATTACAAGTTTCCCATGAGTCATGGTCATGACAGTCTGATGTCCAGATGCCCAGATTCGATACCAGGGCCCATAAAAAGGGTCTGAGATGGCTGGACATAACATGTTGTTCAGATTCACTTCTGTGACCTAGGAAAGGGACAAAAAAATTATAAATCAGTAATACCACCTAAAATGGTAATTTGAAAATTACCATAGTAATCGGAAGTGTTTTGCTGACAATCCTTTGTTCAACATTAATAAGCCAGCTTTCAGAAGGAAGGCAGATGTGACTGCAGTTGTGCATTTAAGAGATGGATTTATACAGATGCATAACTGACTTATGGAAGTTTTATCACCACTTAGGAAATAGGAGATAAAAACGTCCATTAGGATGTGCAATTAAAACTTTGTGATAAAGTAATTTTATCCATGTGAATCTGGACACTTTGAAAAACTAGACAGTGGTTTTGTTTTGAACGTACTTGCAAACTACCCATTTCCTAACACACATGTACTTACCAATCCCAAAATCTGCAAGATGCTAAAATGATACACAAACATAAGCCCAGTAGATAGAAGAGCCCACCAGAAATTGTAGAGTGGTTCTGGAGTATAGATACCTTTAAAAGAAAAGAATACATTAGTGTTCAGCTGATTACTGTGGCAAGGCACTCAGAGAAAATCCTCTTTTCTCCTGTAGATGTTGGGGTGTCTGTTTTTAGATGATAACCTAGGGACTACTATTACAGTAATTAATACTTGAGAGCCTTTTTTCTTACTTGGAGCATCCAGATCAGTTTCTTCCCTTCTGCTCTAGCATTCAAGTATAATATATTAGCTCACTAAGCTGGCCTATTTGCCACCAACACTAGTGGCTTTTGCTTCATTCACCTACTTTTTCCTTCTAACACAGCAGTACTAAATGTGTCTAAAATACTGTAGCAGTTTACAGTGGAGTTTGCAAACTCAGCTTATTAATCATAGTCCAAGACCTCCTTGTTACAGGAGCTATGATCTGTTCAGAAGTAGCCCAGGGAGTGGCAGTTACTGCGCAGTGCTGTATGAGAGCAGAGCTTGCTAGCTAGTTCCTGCATTGTTGGTTGACATCTGTTTAGTAATTTGTACTGATAATGCAAAGTATTATAAGTAGTTAAATCATCAATGATAGATCATGTTCTTAAGTGAAAATTGCTGTGGAAGTACTCTCGAATATACACTATAAACAATTCATTTTATATTCAGTAGATATCCCAGATGCTGCAAAATATTTATGCCTCACAAATTAAGCAGCAGGTACCAGAGTATTTTAGAGTTCTCCTCCTGAAAGTGAGTTTTGGCAATTTAGTGAAAAAACACAATGTCACAAGATCTAGAGTTTACCAAGGAAGTAATAACACTCTTAGATGCAAGACTATTTTTAGAATTAAATATTCAAACACATGGTGGTAACAGAAACAGTCTGGAGAATTGTGAAAGTCTTGCTAGCAGCCACATTTATAAGATACAGGGAAAATATTACTTTCTATATGGCCTTAATGTCCTAGGAAAACACACACACACAGAAAATGCACACTGCTCATGCTCTGTAGAAAACTGTAGACTTTCAGATAATTATAAAAATACAGTGTCATTTTTATCTTTCTTTGCTTGCTCTCTACCCTGTTAGATATTGCCTGCACAAGCCTCCTGGGCACGATAATAACTCTGTGCATGTGTAGGTAGCTCTGGCAGTACTCACTGGACTAAAGCTCGTATGAGTATGCCTCTCTGCAGTATCTTATGAAGATAAAGGCAAATAACTCTTTTCACCTGCTTCACCATTTAGTCATGCCTACTGTCTGTTTTTTAAATCACCAAAGGACTACTTTATTGCCCTTTCATAATTTTTTTCTGCATTCATTTTTCTGTAATTTTGGCTGTCATGCCAGGTATCTGCAGTAAGAGCAATGTAATTTAAACAGAAATTTCTGAAAGTAAGAATATCCTTCCCAAAACTACCTCCACTTTACATTCTAAGGTATTACACTGTCCACTGACAACAACATAGCAACTCTATTCCTAGTCAACAGAAAGCAAGAAGTTGGCTGCACACTTGAACAGCAGCAGCACATATGTATTCTATATATCACTCTCGCTGTGACTTTAGTAAGCAACAAAATTGTTGTATTTTTACCCAAAATACAATCACACGCCATGTTTTAGTAAGCAACCTATGACAGATAGGAGCAGGGAAGCTATTTTGAAAGCATAAGGCAGCTTATAAGATTTTTTTTCTGGCAGGTAGGTGAAGGTCAGAGGAAGTGTCTGAACTACAAGCAAAATCTGAAGTTAAAAGTGGGCGTGATATGGAGTCCTCTATGGACTCCATATGGACTAAATGGGAGTTAATGGGAAAATGGACTAAAAAAAAAATGGACTAAATGGGAAAATATGGACTAAATGGGAGTTAATATGGACTAAATGGGAGTTAATGGGAAAAAATTCAGATAAGAGCTGGGAGGTATCCTATTTACCACCCAGTACCAAAAGCGTTGCTTAAATAGCAGTGAAACTATTTAAGTTCTGCTTCCTGAAAACATCAGTTAAGATGGCAGCTACATGACACCACCTTGCATATATATTTTTTTTTTCATTAGAGATGAAAAGAGAGGAAGGCAAGTAGCCTTGGGGCCAGCATTTACCTGTCCACTGCTCTTTCACCAAAGTACCAACTTTAAATGACCTAGTCTTGCTGTACTTTCTGTGCTGCCTTCCCAGCTGTAAATATCACTTGACTTGCAAAGCTTTTTAATGTTGTCTTTGCAGCTTTAGTTGCATTTTTAACCTAGATGCATTATTCAAAATAATATTTAAATAGTTAAGCTATCTAAAGCTAAAGCTGTCTACCAGGAACTGGTAGAGTAGTGCTGTATCTTACTTGTTTTCACATGAACTCACCTGTTTGACATTTACTTATGTTATTTCAGAACTATCCTATAAAGCCCAAGAAAAGATGGCACTAGACTGAAGAGGTAAGCATACACCAAAGCTGGAATGCAGGGACCTTGGTATTTGGGGGAAAACTTGGGGTCCTACACTGTTTCAAAAAGGAAACAACGTCCACACAGAAGCATTTCAGAGCGATCTGGACTCCCACATATGATTTGGGACATTAATTTTTAATTCATATCAGTGGGATATTTTGCAAACATTTCTCACTAGATAATAGATTTGATACCTTTGCAGCACTGCTATTAAATAGAAGACTGCTTAACAGCCCTGTGTGATCTGCTGTCTTTACCAGTCCATTAACAAGGACACACAAAAAGGAAAACCGAGACCCAACGGAGCAGCTGCTTGAATGGCCTGTGGTGGGTTTGTCACAAGCTCTTTGCTGCTGACAAGGGACATCAATGTCAGTATGTCTCAGTGGGCTCCACTATCTCTGTCTTCACTAAGGATCACAGGCAGTTCTTACATGCTAAGCACATTCAAAAAAATTAATCCAACTGCCAGTCTGTCACTAATCTCCTTCTCAGAAACACTCGCGCCCCAGACAGTTTAGACCGTTCCAGATCAGGGTTATCCAAGTGGGCTGTATATTTGCTCTTGTGCTGAAATAGCACAGTAATGGATATTTCAGTTTAAACTTCATTATTTCAGAAGCACTGCTGGGACAGTAGGGATTCAGGAGATTTAGGTCTGTCATCTGCTCCCATAACAAGAACTCATGTGACCTCGGGCAAGTCAGAGAGTTATCATCTAGGAAATGGATGTGTGGCTTTAAAATCTAAAGATCAACACTAAACAGACATTAAATTTCTTTTAAACACACTTTTTTCCCCATGAAGTCTTGTGCTAATTATAGTATCTTTACTAATAATTTATTTTTTATTTAAATCCCTCAAAAAGTAGGTTTGTGAAAATCTTTAAATAATTTAGCAGAAACTAATACTTTTTTTTTTAATTTCCATAAAAGCATAATGTCATGGAAAATTACTCTTCTTTTGGTTGGAAGTGGAGATTTGTTTTTCCCTTGCCCAAAATACAGCAGTTGACTCTTTCCACAGCACAGACAAGTGTGAACAGTGAATTTGTACGTGGGTTTTAAGAAGGAGGATGCTGGAGACCTGGCTCCCTCTGCAGACCAATAGGTCTGCAGCAAACAGCTGTGACACTGAAGTGACACGAGTACAAAGGCACCGCTGACTAAACATAAGGGATATTCCTGGAACCTCAGGTACATGGTACATCTTTTTTATACATTAGATTGAGTAGTGAGTGCTAGACCTTAGAGTGCTAGACCTCACACCACCTCCCTCAAACAAGGAAAAAAAAAATATTCCTGTTATTTCCTGTTACATTGTTATTTTCTGGTCCATATGATTATGCTGGAGATCCCAGTCCTTAGGATTATCACTTGAACTCTGCTGCTAAGGAGTAGCCCCATATTAACTCTTATTCTGTATCATTATGGAATGCTACGTATTTCCTCACAGCACTCAGGAAATGACACCACCATTTTGATTAAATTTCAATGTAATATGGGGCTGTGAAATCAAGTGTACATCTGATCTTGTCAAATCCACCCCAAAACCTCATCATGGTCAGATTTCCTAGCTTAAGGTCCAAGTCAAAACCTGACCATGGTCAGATTTCCTAACTTAAGGCCCAAGCCAGTCAGGAGGAGTTAGATCTCTGAGGCTGATGCAGTGTAAGTTAGGTTTTTCTTTCCATTATGTCACAGGCATACAGTAGGCAAAATTAATTTTGCCCGAACACCACTAGAAGTCTCTAGGACCCTTATCTTGGAGGTCATGCTAAAGCCCTCCTGAAACAGTGGTGGCACTTTGAGACATTGTAATTCCCCATCTGCCTAAACCTTCTACCAGCAAGCAACCAAACACATTATCCTTATCTGAGCAAACTCGTATGCTTCAGAAGAGCAGCTTAGTTGTGACTGCAGATGAAAGAGGTTTGAAGAGTTCTCAGTGAACTGGTTCCATAGTCTAATTCAGTGCTACCGTGGGTCCTGTCTTGTCCTACAGTTGGGCAGTCTGATCAGAACTGTTTCAGAAAAAGCTGCTTCCTGCACAGATCTAGAATATAATTTTTGGCAAGATTAACAGGAGATACAAGGTGAGATTCATCCAACAGGAAAGCAGCCAACTACAGATCTCCTTCATGTAGGAACTATCCTGAATTAGTGTCTTCTGTGCTGACCTGTTACATCTGCACTCGAGCAATCATTTTGTCTCCAAGTGGTGTGTATGCATACATGCATGCATACATGCATATACACATTTAGAAAGGGGATCTGTTAGAAAGGGAAGTAAGGAAATTCAGTGCAAAGTGGAGGGAGACAGAGGAAGAAAACAGAAAATCTTAATTCCCAAGGGGGAATTCATCCCTGAGCACTGAGCTCCCCCAGTCAGTTCACTGTGCAACACTGAAGCCTGAGCGCTGGACATCTCTCTAGTGCATCAATTTAATCCTGTGTGTGACAGAACCCACACATGGACAAGGCAGGGCACTAAGGGTGATTTGGCCAGTGCAAGACATCCTGTCTTCACCACTGTAATAACAGGGAATTCAAAGGGAAGGATTAAAAGGGATTTATAGTCCTCCCTTACTGTCTCCCAGATTCCTGTGCAAAAGGAAATACTTTAACACCTAATGAGACCATATGCATGATTAGGGTGATACTCAGCACGTCAAACTCCCTCATTCACCTCTATCTGGAATAAGCATCAAGCCATCTCTGCTTCAAGTGTTTTGCTCAACTCACTTGACAAAATCTCTATCACAATATTTTAAACTTCTCTTATGGCGACCTACTGTTTCCAATAAAAATGAAGTAATAGACTTTTTCACATCCTATCCATTCCTTTTCATTTTTTCAATTTTTACACTCCTCAGTTACTCCTGCATAAAATTGATAGATTCACTGGTGGATCTTTCTAGCCTAATTATAGAAATAGAGCTGCTATCAATAAATATAGGACTAATCAAAGTCCATAATGTCCATGACAATAGAGCAGCTTGCACAAGATATGATAAAGGGTATCATCTACTCAGAAAGTGTTTTTAAAGACAGGTGCTATTGAAATGACAGAAATATTAACAAATGTTTTTAGGCTGAGTCAACAAGAATGTCTGTGAACAACCTTAAATTTAGTCATCTGTGGCACCAGCCATAACTAAAGTTCATATGTGTTGCTAATGAGTTACTACAGTAATTCAGGTAACTAGTAGGAACCACCAGCACAAGAAATTGAAGTTAGTTACACAGCCTAGGGCAATCTTAATTGATTATTTAGCCAATAAAGTTTGGGTTTGAAAGTTCAATACTATCATGTCAACAGTAGATGGCAGCAAACACCTGGACATTAATAAAGGGCACATCAGGCTGAAAAGGCGATACTATACAACAAATGCCCTTCAAACTACAGATAGGAGTCCTATCAGCCCCATATACAAGGCACAAGGCACAGGGAAAATAGAATAACATTCACTTTGAAACTCCAAGGGAGATCACAAGCAACATCTCATGACGAACATAAGAGCAAAGCAAACATATAACTCAGAGTGATACATTATTTAGGAACTTAATGGACATCAAAAGAAGTGATACAGTAATACTACAAGAGCTTGATTTGTCATTGCCTACAACGTATTATTTGTCTGTAAACACTTGTTTTTTCCTCTCTGCCTTCTAATAATTAATAGGAGCTTATATAACTTCTGTTTTACTAGATGTTAAAATTCAGGCAAACAATACTATCAATGTTGCATCAAAACAAAATGTGGCTGAATATTTTACTGAAGAGCCAGAGTGATCTCTGAATTACTGTATTTCACTTTTTATTTGGATCATGTTCAATAATCAAGAACAAAGAAGAAGGTTACAACCTCATAGTGTAGTAGGTGGAAAGGATTGTAAGGGGCTGCTGCTGTAAATTACAAGAATCACCAGAATGAAACAGGCTGAGTTTGTTTTTAGTGTTTGTTAAACCATCTCTCACTGCTCAGCATCACATCCCTGGGCTGTCAACTGAAGCTACTGAACATCTGAACCACATATTATGATCTTCTATTTTCTAAATGAAACAATGTAGTTCTGCTAGATAAAGCAGCTGAGGGCACATGAACATGAGAAGAGAGTCAGAGCATTGCACCAGATGAACACATACTACATTACCTTCTAAGGGGTGAAGGTCACAAAAACCCCAGTCAGCACTGTGATTTAGGATTCCCAGGCTTATTGCAATATTACAGCAAAATGAATGCCAGATAGTAATCCTGTTGAAGATAACAAGCAAGCCAACCTATTTCACTAATCTGTGCCACAGCAGTTAATTAGAGCTGAATTCCAAGAAATTATCTTAACTAGCTGATTAATATTTACCTGGGATCTAGGGGTAAAGAGAGATCTTTTCAGCTCAGTTTCAGGCGCAATACTTTCAAGAAAATATCCAAGATGGCAAGACTCTTGAAAGTAACATAACCTATTTTGGCAAAATACCGTCTTTTTATTCCACTAACTCAGTGTCTGACGCTGTTATCCCGGACAGAACTCCAACATACCACTAGGAACTTTTAAATAACAACATACAAGAGTAATGTTGGAAAAGAACAAAATCTGTGGTATCCATTAGGCACATCTTCCTCCATTGGGTGGGATCAATTCAACATAAAAAGGCCAAAGTGCCAACTTACCTCCTTTCCGCAGCAGATAGATGGGCACAACGTAGAGCATCACATGCTGGATATAATAAATTTCCATTTCAAATGGTAGCTGAGGAATAAGAAAAATATTTTTACTATTAATAACTGAATCACAAGGAATCATTCTTAAGAAAAACTTTTTATGCCCCCAAGAATACATTTAAATTCTTTTTACAATAAACTGCTAACTTGCAAGTGATAAAAGCCCATCCAGAAGGCATCTTTCATTACAACAATTTTTATTTTTTTGTAAATAAAAGTTACTGTTGAGAGTGCTCATGCAAAATTTTTTGAAAGGTCTTATTTTCAGCTGCATGGATGTATGAAACTACTGTGCTTCTCTTAAAACCAATAACATTCAAAATTTATTAATATCAATCAATCTTCAATTCAAGCTGCAGGAAAATGTGTATGAACAAGTTACCCGTGGTAAATCAGGTGTTCCTCATGTGCTAACAACTTCTGAGAAGTCACTGTTATTCATTTGTGTGTATAGTTGAATTTATGTTATCTCTTAGAGGAGAGGTCAGACAGGCTGTGCAAAAATAATACTGTTCTAAAAATAACCTGAACCAGAGCCAAACTAATTCTAATTCTAGTTCTGCATGAGCCAGAAAAAGTAATACACTGTATCTGGAAGTTATTCTCATCCCCTGTGTCTTTGTCTATATCTATATCCATTTGTTACAAGAAAAGTCTCAAACTAGAGCGTAATAAATTTAAAATTGAACAAAGGCAGGAAAAAAATAATTCAAAATTCAGAATCCAGGTTGTTGTTGCCATTCACTTAAAAGGCTGAAAAGACATACTTTTCTAACATATTTCAGATGTGAGAATCAGACAATACCTATACCTGAGCTTCAAATCTCACAGGAGTAATGCAAAGCCAAATCATTAGGCTTGGTTCAAATGCAGTCCTTTTAAATGCTAATGTGCCTTACTATATTATCATGGCTTGTCTGTTTAAAAAAAAAAGGGCAAATAAAAGCATGCCTTTTCCATTATTGTTCCAAGATATTAAAGTCATAATGCTGAAACAGAAACATCACTAAATATTCTTCACATTCTTCCTAAATAACAGTCAATAAGCAGCAGTGATGTTTAAAATTCTACTTTTTTTTTAATTTGAATTTTGAATGTAAAAGCTGTTAAACCCAGCAGCTCGATTCCATTACTCCTGGCATCCCCTAACTGAATACTTTAAACACCATTAGTGTTCAATCACACTGATTGCAAACTGCAACATCTTCAGTCAATTCTTGGGAAATAAGCTAAAGTAAGCTGAAATTACATATGCAAAAAAGGAAGAACTTCACAGAAATTCTGAACTTTCCTGAATAGTAATCTTTTCTTTATCTCCTGTATTACCTATTGAAAGACTCAGAGGATAAAAACAGGGTAAGAAGATTTGAAAAGAGGCTAACACAGCTGTAGCAATGGGAAGGAACCCAAAGCTCTCTCTGCTGGAGCAGGCACACTCCAGAAACAACATCTCCTAACAGAAACAACACAGTACAGGCACCCACTCCCCGCCAAGGAAGCCTCACTCTAGGATCCTTGGGTGTCCAAACAGCTTCTGCACTCTCCAAGTTGTGAGGGTCAGTTACACAAACATTACGCTCAGAACACTTCTGAGAACACAGTAACCGTTGTTCTGCTGCAGTAGTGATGTTTTTGTGTAAAACAAACCAACATTTTTTTTGCTGAAAGATCAATTGTTCTGAAGCCTGGCTAATTATGCAAGTGTATTTCCTGGTATGGAACTGGCAATGCAGACTTCTCTGTACAGCCAAGCTACAATAAAGAGAAAAGAACAAACACAAAAGACTAAAGTTGTACAGAACAACTGACTCGCTCAGCTCTAAAGGTCTGTTCTGTAAATTATTTAATCAATAAACACTCATTCACAGGTAGCAGATAGGTACCTTGAATGTGCAACAAGAATTTGCAAGTGGAGACAATGTAGGATCACCCATCAATCTGGGGTTTTAAGGACCTCTTTATGAAAACAAATTAGCAATTCAGAATGTGAGTTTCAAATATCCAAAAATCAATGCAACACGTAGAACAGAATACTCCTGAGTGAATTTATCTTGTAATATTTGACAGTATGCAGCTGCGAAGCCCATGAGTAGCTAAATCCAGACTCCAACAAATGCTAAAGCACACCCTCAGCACAGGCCCCAACAGACATGTCTCTTCTTATCAGACGCCTTTGATGGTACATAGCAGCCACTCTCAAGAGCAACAAGTACTTCCCTAGCAACAGGAATGGTGTATTTCTTTATCTTCACCTGTACAAGACAAAATGACATTCCATTCTTCCACTAAATCATATTCTCTCTCTCTTAACAGTCTCAATGAATACAGAGTACTGGCTACTCTTCTAATCAAGATCCTAAGTTCCCGCTTGAACAAAAATTTGTTCATTGTCCATTCACTGGTTTTAAAATTGGTATAAAACCATGCTGTTTTGACACAACCTAATACCAAAACCTGTCTTCAGACATACACGCAAAATCCAAGTACTATAGTATATAGTTAACACTAAATAAATGTTAACTAAATTAACATTCAGACTATTCAGTTTTTATGTTTTGTAACAGAAATTTCATAAAATGCATGGCGTTTTGTTTTTCAGGAAGAGTTTGGCTCAAAGTAGCCATATCTGCTGCTTGCACCCACATCAGTGCAGTATGGTGCAGTTTCAGAGGTGCCACATGCCAGGACACTTGCTTAGGGCTCACTTGAGATGTACCGAGAATAAATCACGAGCAGGCAGCAAGCTTTCATCCCAGCAATAGGTAAGTTAGCTAAACTCTTGGCAGCTAATTCCATTGCTTGAGAGAGTGTAGAAAAGGTAACTATGTTGTAGCTCAGCTCTTGCCTATGAGCCAGAAAAGTCCTGGCCATCAGCAGCAATCCTCTGAGAACACAATTGATGCCCTAACTTAAACCAGCTATTAGCCTAAGGAAACAATTAGGTCTGTCCATCAACTGCACTAAGATTTAGAAAAAAGGCTTTTCAGAACTGCAGAGCTTCAGATAAAGTTGAACCCAGAAGCCTGAGATCATAGATGCGAGATTCTCCCTGCCCCACAAAGCAAGGTAAAACACTAGACTAAAGCCATTTCAGCTAAGCAGGTGGTTTTCAGTGGGATAGCAGGTTGCTACTTTGCTCTGTTTTCTGAAAGCAGTACTCCTCCCTCTGTTAATTATTTATACCTTGGCTTTATATTTGCAACAATAGGCCAAACACTGTGTTGTGCAAGAACTCTCCATCCACCATCCTCTACAAAGACCGCACAGTATGGCAGAAAGAGGCATATAAGTATTTCAGCTCTGTCCTTTTAGCACACCCTGCAGGAAGGCTACATGTCTGCAGGAAAGCCCCAAACAGCATCCTGCACCTGTAGCTGTCCTACACAGTCACTAACCCAGATTCATAATCAATGACTTGTTTCCTAGACAGGGTCAGTAATCCACAAGCAAACAGCAGGCAGATTTTTAAATTCAACCTGCAATGAAAACCACAATATACATGAAATGGTAGAGAGGGGGAACCTACATAAAGATGCACAGTACCGAAAATAGAGGGCAAATACCTACTAGGTCCATGTAACAGATGGTTGGTTACTTCTCAGCCTATTCAGGATAGCATATGACTTATTTGGCAGAGGGAGAGCTGCCAAAGAAGTTTAAGAGACCAAGGACAGACCATGAAGTCTTCAAAAGGAAAAAAAAAATCCAAAACAAAAACACTAGCAGTCTTCAGAAGACAGATTATTTCCAGTCCTGCTAAGACTCATATCTCAAGCAGGCATTCAAACTGGCAAGTAGCTGAAACATTGACCAATGATCAAGTTACTGTTACGCTATTCAACCATTTCTAAAGCTCAAGCACCAGTTTATCTACCTAGCATAGATTACTAAGGGATTCCCACATACTCAAATGGGGCAAAAATAAAGATATGCTAATGTTGACATTAATGTCAGCAGCAAAATCACTTAAAATAGATGAGTACCAGGGCTGTAGCTAAGTATCAGGTACCTATCTGTGACACATCTGTGTTAAGGTCTAAAACAATTTCCCCCAGGGTTTTTTGCAACAATTCATTTTCTGGTATTTTAGGGGCAGTTTGTTCAGATTCAGATATCCTGCTATGTATCTGCTTCTCTGTAACTGATACAAATATATATTGATCTTCCCCCTACCCCAAAAAAACACATGCATCTCAGCTTTAAGTAGGCATCTGTCATCTTCTATGCAATACAGTCATAGAATCATAGAATACTTAAGGTTGGAAGGGACCTCTAGAGGTTATCTAGTCCAACCTCCTTGCACATGCAGGGTCACATAGAGCATGTGGCACTGAGTGACATCCAAGCAGGTTTTGAACTCCAGAGAAGGAGACTCCACAACCTCTCTTGGCAGTAGAGAGAATTATAGTATAATCCCTTAAGGTAGCATTAATTGATCAGTTTTATCCAATTATATCTAGTTTTCATTTTTAATTAATGCTATTAAGGTGGACATATATATAAATACACACACACACAGAGGAAGAGAATCAGAATCTGCATCTGGTACTGAAGGCAAGTGTTAGCACAAGCACAGTCATGAGGTTTATGAAGAGAATTTGTGCTTTAAGATTAATCACAGAGTCAAGACATGGTGGGACACTGAATATGTCCTTGTATTAGCAGCCTAAGCAAACTGCACTGCCACATCTTCATGGGTCTTGCTTGCCAAAGTTTATGAGGTTAAGCTCACCACAGTTACGATATGACGCTACAGCTACATTCCTGAATGCACTGCTGCCACCCTACAAAAGAGTTCAGACTTCAGAATTAATCATGTGACAGATACAAACTACTTTTTTTGCATTAACTTATTCCCTGCAACCTATTTATCCTGTAAAAGACAAGGACAAAAGGTAGCACACGCTAGCAACCAGCCTCTAAGTCACTCTGCTGTCAAATCACCCTTTACAGCTCCACTGGACAACTTAGCCATCCTAAAGTCTAAACTTCTTTTTATACTTTTAATGTATATATTATACTCTTATACTTGTTTTTATAGTTTTACAAGCATCTACTTGAAAAGAAACTAGTTCTTCAGTTCCAGACATTTAAAACTATTGAAATAATAAATGTTGAAATAATACAAATGAAGAACTGCTGTTAGGAAGCAGTTTGCATGCTCCTGCAATGTAGAAGCAGCACCTCTAGACAGCTTTATAAAAGGGACTGGGATGAAGAAAGGCAGCTACTTGCAAGTGTTAATAATCCAGCATTCAAAACAGCAAGTTCTTCATAGCAGAAGCAACAACTCGGTGATAATCTAGATAATCGTCAGAAAGATCTTAGCAAAATAGCTAACTTACCTGCTTGAGTGAAACTCTCTCACCCCATCATTTTTCTCAGTTTCTTAGCTATCTCTTCAATACACAAATCCAGCAGGTATTTATAGATCACTTAGATTCATTATGCAAATAGTATGAATTCTGCTGAATTTAATTAAGAGGGAGGGGATGTTTGCAGAAAGAAAAGATATTCCATAACCAGTGAATTTACATGCAGCAAGAAATTCTAACCATCAAAACTTGCTTAGTATTATAGAAGTATAGCTCCTAAACTAAATCTATGTAAATCTATGTAATCTAAAGACAGCTCAAGGAAGGGTCAGGCACCTTTCTAGACTGTAGAAAGAAATGCTAGAGGAAAGGAAAGGTATAGTATACTCACCAGGCGCGTGTTAACAACAGGAAACAGCAGTGCCAAGAGGGCCCCATTTAACATATGCATCTGTAACCTTAGAAGAGAGATGAGACATCATTTTCATAGATGGGTGATAAAATGCAACATTTCTATTTAACATGCTACGTGTGTATGTTATGTATAGTTACATAGTATTTTATGTAGTATATCTTCCATAAAAAGTAGCAAGAGATTTGAGAAAATTCTGCTGGCTTGAATTTGAATAAAGCCACTGTTAACTGCAATAGCCAGGATAAAAAGCTCTCTTTAAATAAGCATTTAAATAATTTCCTGAAGTAGTACTGCTTTCTATAATGCGCTATGAATTCCTAGAAGGTCTGGACTGCCTGTTTATATTAATCCTGTTCATGGTCCAGGCTGCTAAATGATTGGAATTTTCCTGCTCATTTTGCTTTTAGAGCTTAACAGAGATTTTATAAAGTTTTTACTTCCATCTAACTCCATAGATGTACGTAACATCAAACTAAAGCTTTAGGAATTTCAAAGAAGTCTGATTTTTCAGTTAGTTAACAAATATAATTCTTCTTTTATTTAAGATGCAACAGTGAGTCCCAAGAAAAGGGTACTGGATTACTTTAAATTAGTGTTATATTTTGTACAGTTTTCAGTCATCTCTCCCTGAACCACCGTCATATCAGGTACACATAGATGTAAGGTCAGTACTGTTTAAGTTTACTTTATATAAGAGACAAAGTATAGCATGAAATTCATTCTACAACCACTGCCTATCATAAACTCTGTTAAAAATTACAGACTTTATAAGTAACTAGAAGTAGGGGGAAGGTATTATAATTCCTAAATGGTTCTTCAAATGTCATTTATATGTCAGGACATCAGAACACAAAAAGCTTCACTCTGAAAAAGAACAAATACTGCAGGCTCTGCCCTGCAACCACTCCTTTGCAAATGCATAATAAATCCAGAGTTCACTAGCCACCAGACTGACTTTGCACACTTTCTGAGATGAAGAGGCACTAGGACTGATCTCTGCATTCAGCTGCTCCCTGCCCAGACAAGGAGCTGCAGGAAAAAGTTGCAGCCAGACAGCAGCACCTCAAACCAGTTGGTGATGCAGGCACCCAGCATTATAATTTTGCAGGCGCTGCTGAGACTAAGACAGGAAAGAGCCAAGTGAACTGTCATGGTGGCAACTATGGCCATTCCTGATTCTCATCCTGTCCGGGAAGCCCCATGACCCCCCCCACAATATGACTTAACTGAACCACTGCAGTGCAGCACTTGTGGGAGACAGGCTTCAAGAACAAAAACTCTAAGACACTGCAGGCAAGAGCCTATAAAGAGTATGAGCCATTTGCTGCACTTATCCATTAGACCACTTCCTAAAGTTGGTAATAATAAGCAACGTTATAGAGAAGATTGCACATGTTTGTGAAATACCTAAATCACTAAGAATTTGTTTTAACTTATATCTACATTAAAAAAAAGGAGAAAGACTCCTACTGTGCATATGGCCTTCCATGAAGATCAGCTGCTAACGTGAAGATAATCAGAAAGTATAAGGCACATGATGTAAATTAAAAAAGCTCATAGGTTACTCTGTAGAAGGACACCTGTGCTCTGATCAAGTACTGTGCTAACAGATGTTGCTAGTGAGAGCAAAACCACCACAAATAAAAAAGGAACAAGGGTAAATGGACTCAGCACCCACACTTGAAGCTATGACTCTTTTCAAGGACTCATTTTTCAGTCCAACCAGTATTCCTTTCTAACTAAGAGCTGGATGTATATCTTAATATTTTATGACTTAAACCATGATTGACTTCTAAAGCACATCACGCAAGTAGACAGAAACAGAGCAAGGACAAGGCATTACCTGAAAAGAATCATTGCGAGCCAACATGGAGGACAGGCAAGGAGAAAAATCTGAAACATTAGAAGGGGGGGAAAAAAAAAGTCAATGATATGATCTTATTTAAGCTCTACTTTGTACGTTTTTCTTCCTCAATTCTGTATGTCAGAAAAACTGTTTTACAGCAGAGCTGGAAAAGACTAAAATAATGAACAAATTAAAAGTCCTCAATTACCTACATATACAAGGATTTAAGCAGTATGAGCAGCTTCTATTAGTTCCTAAGAAGCAAGTCAAATTCTAGTCCATTTAAAATTCTCTCATTATTAAATATACATAGATACAGATACCTCTCACAGGGCTTTTTCTAAAGCATACTACTGAGCTACCAATCATTTCACTATCATAGTAGCCTCTACAGCCTAACTTTGGGAAGTGCTAAGAGGCTTTTATAGAAAAACATCTATCTTGCATTAGATCTTCAAGCGCTGGGTCCTGTGTTGCAGAAGTAAAGGAGAATATTTGCATCATAAATGCTTGGTATTCTGCACAGCAGGGACCTTATCATGACAGGAAGATATCTTAGCATGTGTTTTATGAATAACCTTAGTAGTCTTCTTTAACTATGCCTGTTTCCTTCTTTCCACAGAGTACTTTTAAAGTACTGTTCAAATTGCTCCAGTAATTAGTTAGCTAAGATAAGCTAAGATAAAAAGCAAAATAATGCAATTTGAGCAACATATATTTGTCTCTCTTTGCAGGCCACAGTCCTATAAATACAACCTGGTTTTGATCTTTATGTAATAAAATATTGTTGAAAAGCAATGATCCCTATCTGACTTTCAAGAATAACCATAATCCCTTGATACAGTTGTCCATACCTCTCACAGCAACTTTAAATACTTCATATCAACCAACAAGTTTTACCCTGGATCCAGAGGAAAACAAGTTAAAAGAAATGTTTTTGTTGAATTTATGCAAGTGCTACATGCCATATCTGGTCACGTAACTGATGGGTGTTCAAATTAACTACTACCAGGTTACATACCTGCTGCATAGGAAGGCTGAGGCCTGAATCACTCTATTCAGCCCTTATGTCTAAAAGGGCCTTTTATTACCATATGAATAAGTATATGCAACATATATTTTAAACATTTTATTGCCAGGGCAAGTTCTTAATATAAAGCCATTTATTTCTCTAATCAACTTATTGTATGCTTTAATTCACATCCATCACTCTCAATAACTGTTTAGGAAGTACAAACACAGGAAAAAATAACTCTTAACAGAGGCCAAGCAAGGAAAAGGCATCAATTTAAAGAACCTAAAGACATTAGTTTAGTGAATTCTCCTAAAAGCCATTCAAAGATTCTTTCAAGTCTTCTATTTTAAAAAAAACAAGGCATTTCAGCTCATCAAGAAAGGTTAAAGAGAAGTGAACACAATGGATGCAAGACAGTCCACTAGTGGATGCTTTCTTTGCTAAGGCAGAAAACAACAAAAACATACATATACCACAAAATCTTATGTGTAGCGTACATATCACCTTACCCATTAAGGTCCATATGGCTGGGTAAACTTATTAATTACTTTCCATTATTCCATCATTTGATATTTTTGCAAATCTCCATCAACTAACCTAAAGTTCATTCAATTGTGGACTATACAGAAACATGCCTTAATCACATCAGTCATTTACTTTTCTGACACACTTTGGCACACTCCCAGCAATAAGTAGTAGAGAAAAAATTAGAGGACAATACTGGGCACCAGCTGAGTCTCACCACTGTGGTAAGATAGCAAGTATTTAAAAAGTGTGGTTGTAATAGTTGCAAAGATTCAGGTGAACACATCAACCTAATCAAAAATAACCTACCGCTCTGGAAACATGTAAGGAAGAAGGATTCACAGTTGCTCATTTTCAGGTGAGCTCCACAGCAAACAGTTCCAGGATTTGTGATGGCAAAAAAATAGTATTTTTGAGCATGTAAGTCCCTCTGCCACGAGGGATCTTTCAGAAAAAAAAAATGTGTTTGACGTAATTTTTGGAAAGAATAGCAGGGAATTTAACAGAAAGATTATGTTTAAATTTTACAGTAGTGAAATAAATCTTCAAATGTTTAGCCATTTAATAACAATGTTTTCTCTCTAAATACCTACTTTCCACAATAAATAAACCTCACAACCTCTTAGAGGGAATATTTCACAGACACCTTGCATCAGATTTACAAAGCATTTTTTCACAAAGTAGATCTAAACATTAGAGAGCACCATCACTCAGCTCCCATAGTAATTAGCAGCCTGAAAATACCTAGTTCACAGCAGACACTCATAAGCTCTAATTTACTGATTGTTCACATACTTATCCCAGAATAATATTATATTTCATTGTAACAGGGAAATGTAGTCCTTAGCCTTGAGCTAGGAAATAGCTAAGTCTTATAAACTGAACAATATAATTTTAGGCTCTAAAGACTACCCAGCTTGTTAAATAAAATCCTGAAGGTTTTATTTGCTCAGGCAAGTTGAGACAACAGCCCCCATACTAGCTGGTGCACTGCACACACAAGATAAGATATTTTAAAGTACACTGAAGGAGGCTCTTTCACACATTTTTATCTCATCATCACAGCATACATTCAAGACAGAATAGCTAAACTTTCTATTTAGAAAAAAAGGTAAGAACTGACTTCAGTATCCCTTCTCATTTTGCCAGATGTGTTACCCATTACAGCTTGACATGTTACAAAGAAACCCAAAATGTGCAAAGCAACATTTCAGAGAGGAAAAAATAGCTATAAAATACCATTATTTGACAAGCTGATATCTGGACATAGTTCAGGCCATCCATTTCCTTTTCACTTTTTCTTTTTTTCTCCCTTCCTTCTCCACAGACCACTGAAAATACAGCAGATATGGGAATGCTTCACATAAGTCAACAAAAATGATCAAAATATATCAAATAGCTTCCATATATGTATCAATTCAGGTGATTTTGAGGTGATAGTAGCAAGAGACAGGATACAAAATCCTGTCTTGTTCTCAGTGTGTTTCCTCTGTGGCCTGTGGGTCAAGAAACTTAAGAGAAAGCAATGTTTCAATCTTTCACCAGTGCAGGCCCAGGAGATTCAGAGATTATTTTCTAGTAATAAAACTATAAGAAAAATCAAAACGCTGGTAAATTTGCAAACTGAAGGTCACTTCAAGCCTGAGGATCCAAAGAAAAGAAAAATCAGAAAGTCAGTCAAATTCCTATTTGCTCTGCAAGACCATAAATATCGTCCATCCCTATGGGAAATATTTCTGGCACAAAGACCAGCATGACCAGCACTCCCTGCGCACAAGCCCAAATACAAAGGTCACACCAGAACACATGATGGGTCAGCAGGGCTGTTACAAGCTGTAGACTGTAAGGTAGAGTATTGCACTGTTCAACTATTCATCTACTGAGAGGAGAACTCAGACACTAAACTCATGGTTGCATTGAACCAACTCAGGACTGAGTTTAGAAGCACCCTATTCCATATTCCATTTCTTGAACTATGCACTAAGAAAGCAGACAAAGCTCCATGTGATATCTGCAGATCTGGCAAGGAAGGAAAGGGATATCTTTCCCTCTCTGGTAATATGCTTAAAAATTTTCTAGAGAGAACAGAAATGCAGCAACAGTCATTCAGTATTTGATGGAGTTTCCAAGAAATATTATGTCTAAATTCCTTAAATATCAGATATTATTATTTTCTTAGATCTAATTTATTAGTCATCTGCATTTTGTGGTAGGCAGCAGAGCCTTTACATAAAAGGACAATTCCAAAGACCATAGCAAGATAATAATGCAAGATTTGATTCAAGAAAACTACTGTAATCACAAACGGGATCATGTGAGAGACTATAGACCTGCATGGAAGCAAAATGTTTCTTCATTTGGACTTTAGGTGCACTGCTCAAAGAAGTGAACAGAGCAAAGTCTATTAGGATTTACACCACTGCTAAGTGGGGTTAATGGAACATTTCTTTCCCTTATGTATCGATCCTCTCCTCCCAGGCAAAAAGCACAGAGAGATAAAAGGAAATCCTCACTATTCCTTCAGGAATGTATGTGACGAAAGTAATTTTGAAGTCCTACAGAATGCCTCAACTCTTCATTTGTCAACTAATCTAAAGGGAATATTTTGCAAAGTATACCTTCCCTATCTTTAATTTCCTGGCAGTATTGACAAGACAGCAATGCACAGATATTACAAACTATTGCATCTGCCCTACACAGATTCCTGATAAGTTCTATCCTTTTAATCACTGGAAGCAAGCATAACTACTCACTACTGAAGAATTAAACAGTAATAATAATGAATCTGAAGCAAAATATCTTTTCAATCATCTAGGTCTGAATACCATACTATTTAATATTACTGTGGCATTCCACGTGCGCTTAGAGGAAGGAAAGCTAACTAATTTTTTGTTTTCCTGTTAACTGGCTGCCTCTCCAATTTTAGGATTCCAAGATATTCCAACCCTCTACAAAATACTATACCCAAGAAGTCCCTTTGGAAGTATTTGAATGACTTTATTTTTGATTCAGTGAATTGAGGAAGAGAGTATAGTCAAAACTGGTCATGAAATACTTGTAGTCTATTCATCTTCGTCCTCCTGAGAAGCAAATACCCAGAAAGATGATCTTGCTTGATGAGAAATAAACTAGAGGCAAAAGAAGACAATCAGAAAGGAAGAAGAGGAACGAAAGAACAAGTAACACAATTAACCAGTCGAGAGTAAACTTCGGACAAAATAACAACCATCACATAGATAGGAATGTTTGCAGAAGTCCAAGGAAAGTTGTTTCAGGCAGAAGTTACCTGAGCATGCTACAGATAAAACTCTTGTATCTCATAAATGCAGCAGAGATGATTTCATTTACCTTTAATAACAACAGCTTGCCTGTCTGTGTGAGCCATCTGTTTGATTTAGTGTCTGGTTGCAGCAGCAGTAGACTGGAAATGTATCTTTCTTTTCAAACACTCCAGTCATGCTCAATTAACCAGGTCATAAATTGTTTTAATACAATATTTTGAAATGAAAACTTGGAGAAGCTAGCTTTTAACTGCTATCTGCAACATTCAGGGACAATATAAATGTGAAAAATATCATTTTTCCTCCCCCCATGATGATAAAACATAAGGCAGGGAACATTCAACCAGATTCTACAATTCTATGAACTCTAGAATTCATTTTAAAAATAAGTTCAAAACGACCACCTTATCATTTCCTATCAGAAAGTAATATGCTTTAAAAACTCTACCATAAGGCCTTGATTCAGCATCCAGGTTTACATTAGGCGTTGACCATTTTAAACTAATAATCAATTCAGCACAAAGCAGCCCTATCATTTAAAAGTCATATTGCTGCCTTTTAAAAAGGATTTTAGGTTTATCATCTGTACAGATACAAGCATTCCGGTTGTACTACTATTTGATCTTTTTGGTCAATTTCAATCAAATTTGATAGACTAGAAGATCAACTTTTGGATAATTAACTTTCCATAGTTTTTTTTCCAGGCAGAGCAGAGACACCTTGTAAGTGCATCTCAAAGACCATTAGAAAAGTTTACATTCTGGAAGAGAAAATTAAAAATACTCACATTCCATATATGCTTGCCTTTGCAGACTCTCTACAAAGCTAAGTTTCAACTACTCTCAGTCCTTTCACAATACTACATCTATCTATACACTTTGTATTTTCTTTAAGTGGACCAAGTAAAGAAGAACAGAAAATTTCTGGTCCACTTTTCTAAACTCTCATCGCAGAGCCTTATATAAAAGTAAAATACAAGTCACCTCAGTCCTACCAATATTTTCTAGGTAAAAAAAATCCATAATTTATTTTCCATATCAGCAGAAAGAACTATGTTTTGGAGACAATCACCAGCCACTGATTCTTCAGAGGCTGGCTTATTATATTTATTTTCCTGGATTCAGAGTCATAGGTTAGTCTTGATTATGCACCATGCTAAGTACATTCTAGACTGAGGATAAGTACATCATACCTGCATTTTTATGGAACATCACATTACTCAAAGGAACAGTGGCATAATCCAAAAAAAGACACGGCATATAGCACTATAGTCTTTGTAATTTAAGTTGGCATTTTACTAACAAAATATTAAAGTATAAACAATAAAATTGACCTGGAACTAATTACGTGTCAATCTCAATAGATGTTGTAAGGGTTTATATTTATCTAAAGCCCTGAGGAACTGTCATGAGAAACGTGAGTATCGTTACACTCTAAGCAGGTTTCAAATTCTTCGTACAGAACTTCTTCTCAGTGAACAGCAGCACAGTTCACATTGCTGCAATGAATGTGGTTGATGTACAACCACTGCAGTAAAACTTATGAACTGCTACTAAGAGGCTAAACATTTACAGCAGGGCAAGGACAACAACAGAACAGCTCTATCTGAATAGTAGTCAGAAGATTAAATTCACGCCTTTCTTGACCCTATATAGTGCCCCACAAAATATTGTTGCCCTTTGATTTATTATGCCATTCCACTGAGGGCACCAAAGGCCGCAGCAGCTATTCCTGAAACATCAGTTTAAGGAACTGGCAAAAAGCCTATACAGAATGGTGTGTCAGACTGCTAAGTTGGTAAAAATCCATCTTAAAAAAAAAAAAAGTTTTACAGCTAACATTGACACATTACGGCACTGGACAGTACACTGAAACAACTACTAAGAGCTTCATTCTCTTAAGTAAACAAAAAAAAAAAAAAGAGAGTGAAATAAAATATTTTCAGGGGCTGTCTCACTGTAACACATTGCTCACACTGTATACAGTACAATGTCTAGTTTATATCTATCAGAATTGAAGATGACTAAAGAGACCAATATCCACTTATCTGATTATCTGATCTGATCTTATCTGATCTGTATATTAGTAACCCTGGGGTAAGACAAAGTTATAAACTTTCCATCCATTCCATCTAATCCAGAACTTCAATTCTACTAATTCTGTTTAGAGAGTCAGGTTACTTGTTCAAAGTTCCCTGCTTTTTATATTCACCTTTATTACACTCTTCTAAAAGCCCCAGAATAAAGAGAAGGCAACAATGAAGAATTAGCAGAACTGAGGATAATCCTCAAGTGCTGCACCTATTCCTAAACTCTAGTAACTTCAAAACAGAGGTATAACTTGGAGCTTTAAATCCCAGTTCCTCAACTAGAACAATCATTGGTAGCATGACACATCACTGTGATACTCTTGATTAAAACAAAAGCACGAGGATCCTTCCAACTTGAGATACAGCATCTCCTGGCTGAACTTCAGCAAGAAGATGAGCTTTAGAATGGAACAGACAGAAAACTATATACGTAAATATATATACACACACATGCACACACAGATTGATTTAGATTGAAAACTGCAACTCACTGCCTTAAGATAGGTTTGCTATGAAAAATATTGACTAAATTAAAAATTAGTATATTGGTTCTGAATAAGAATCCTTGCTTTGCTTTATGCTAATGAAATATGTCTTAATTTCCTTGTGGTTTAATGTAATTTATTAAAAATAAGCAAAATAGTGCAAGAAACCATGTTATCAGAGAACTTTTTTACAGATGGGATAAAAATTATGACATTAATTATAACAATAGTTAAAGCTTCTAAATCAATGGCAAACTTCAATTGATAGTGTTTTTTAAACACAAGAAAGTCATTAAATACAAATTACAAAAATCAAGAAAAATTTGACAGTTATTGGAATCAACAGCAGAGAACAACTGAAGCACGGAGAGCACCACCATTTCTTGCTGGCAAGTCTTATTTCTTGCCAAAGAGGGTTTCACTACTAGAGGGATGTTCAAGGGGCTCGGGTATGTTCTGTCACATCATGAGACGGATTAGCATTTCTCAAATTACAGATGTGCTTAGCACTGATTTTAATCATAAAAAGCTCAGCTCTAAGATAAAGACCACTGAAATAAACTGAACTCCTCTATATTTTGGGCATTTCTTTCCCTTGCCTTCCCCCCTACCAGTACCTTTGTTTAATTTAGTTCCCATTGCGTACAAAGATTGATAAAACCACCCACAAATGTGTCACT
>PTEX01000032.1:5606995-5741840 GCA_003342815.1 Eudromia elegans
AAAAAAAAAAAAAAAAAAAAAAAAAAAAAAAAAAAAAAAAAAAAAAAAGACCTTTGGCTAGAATAGGCTGTATAGGTCCAAAATTCATTCCTATTCATATGCTATATCTTTTCTTTCTGTACTGGGAAAAACAAGACTGCAATATACTATTAGTCTTAAAGTGCCTCTCCTTTAGCATACCCTTTCACACCAGGTGTACAGCAGTATCATTGGTCCAGTCACATACTCAGTCTTAAAAAATGTTTTTTCTCATTTTTTTCTGTCTCAAGAGGTATTCAAATCACCTTCAATAACAGCACTCTATGCAGAAAAAGAACTTAACAAAAGAAAAAAAGTCATTCAATAACATAATTCTTAGTTTCTATAGAGACCATTTCCCTGGCCACACCACACCAAGCAAATAACTGCCCTGCACAAATATACCTCCACCCTATGTGATAGCTGTCAAAGATACTACCAAAGCTTTTTTACTTTTTATTTAAGTAAAGGTAGGATGGATTCTAGACATTTATCAAGCAGTAAAAAGCTCAGGTTTCCTCTCCTCTCACTCCTCTTTATTTTTTTAAAAATTTTTTTTTCCTCTCTCCTTAAATGGTGCTGCACTTACGTCGCAAGTGAAGAAATGCAAAAACATTGTCATTCTTCCTCCACAAGCTAAACAGGAAACACAAACCAAGTCAAGGTCTGAAAATGAACTGTATTAATTCTACATTATACAACTAAGAGACATGATGACAACCAGCTCTCTGAAGCTGATTACCCAAGAGAACTGTTTTGGTAGTTTAAATGAGTATGTTCATTTGACCAAAACTTTGTCCTCTGATGAGACATCTGAACTAGTTCTTCCTGTCTATGAAGGAGATTTGATTTGAACACCGATTGGCATATGTGATATGCAGAAATTAGACGCCTGAATATAGAAGTCAGTCATATTTATGCAGTTTAGTCTACTCAAATACATCACAAGATCGCAATCTCAATTTATTTTGTAAGTTATTTCACTTTTAGGTCATTTAAAAGCAGGACTTCTGCTCTTACACTGAGAAAATTGAAGGGTAGTTTCCAGGTCCAAATATTTTCTGGCTTACAGCCCAGAGCCTATGTTGCTCTGAGATGAAATAGTGTCAGCTGAAGAACAGGAAAATAGAAATTGAGTGCAAGAAAAGACCTTTACCAACAGCTACTATCAGCTTGTTTGAAGTGACCATGTTGCAGCATGTTTCATCTCTTTACTTCCTATTCTTAGGCCCAGAAGCAGGATTATGTAAAAACAAAAGAAAATGGTAACATTAATATTTTCATATATCTCATCACCAACCCGCTGCCATGAACAAACTTAGAGCAGAAGAACAACAGTTGCAAGATTCCAATGTATATATGTATTTATTTTTTCTTGCAGATGGAGGACATAAATCTTGGTATCCAACTTGTTTTCTCTATTGAAAGCTATTGTGTTGCAACTGTTTTCATCCTCTACATTAAACATTAAGCCTACCTATGGCTAAGGCAGTTGCTTAGAAATGAAGAGGTGTAACTTTAGCATTTTGCATACCATCTTCTGAATTTCACAGAATTTCACCACCTTTCTGAATTGCTGTGTAACAACTAATCTCTAATTAGTTATTAGCATTGATTTAAGCACCCTCCACAACTGTTTCCCAAATGTGAGCTGAAAGAAATTATTTATAAAGAATGGTCAATGCCTAATTTTAAAAGTTAAATATTTGTCTTCCTGGAGGAGACCATTAATAAATGAGCTAAACAGCAGCAGCTCCCTGATTTATGCATAAGTACAAGATTTTTCAGAATACCCGAAATATACATCATATTTCTATTGTAACATAATATCATACCATATTAAAGGAACTAAGCTTACCCATTTCAACAGTTATCTAACTTTATCTTCTAAACAGAGAAGGAACAGGAAGACCTTTCAGTAAATATTAAGAGTTAGCCACATTAAATTTCTTTTCATTTCTCAAATCCAATCCTTCTTTGGCAAGTGCTTTCCAGGAGTGAAAGTAAGAACTAGTTTGATCTGACACAAATCAGTGGCCTCAGATTCTTTGCCTTCTGCAAAGGGAGACTAGAACTACATTGGTTTAGTTTTTATTTGTTATTGCTATTAGGCAGTTATTTTTATCATGGCAGGTTTTATGAAAGGGGTTTTTTTTGACATTCTTTTATGAATTCTTAAATTTCATAAATTGTCCACAGTTGAGGCTAGAGCACTAGAGAAATTAAGAAAAATTATAAAGGAGCTTGTAAAAAGTATATATATACACACACACACTCTCAGTGAAGGTGACTTCTAGGTACATGTGCAGGACAATTGGAGAATACAGTTCATAAACAGTTATAAACTGTGATATCTAAACCTTATGTACATTTCCATTATTCCAACAGCCCTACAAAATATATATTAAAACACATCTGCAAGCTAGACACAAATCATTAAGTTACAGAGTGCACCCAGGTGTATTCAGCCAGCTCGGTTATTTCATCCTACATATAAACATGACACAGGTAACACTGGTTTCTTTATTATTCAGCTTTTAAAATTAGAAGGTCAAAATGAAAATTTGTTGTTTCAACAACTTCACATTTATATCCATGGCAAAACTAACAAAAGTTACCCGAGAACTACCTAGGCTTTTTAGCAATAACCATGCTTTCATTAAATTTGGTGAAAATTTTACCACTACTGTCACTGGAAACAGCATTTCCTATTCCTGAAGCAATGATCACCTAAATGTAACAAGAGCTTTTATTCTTTGCCTTCCCAAGCAGTAAATTTAATATTAATATTTTCTTTTGTCTATTTTTCCTTCGTAGATTTCAGTTCAGCCTATTAAAAACTAAACCAGCATTATAAAGTTGATATCAATTCTTGACATTTGTACCGTTGCTATGCACTTTTGGTCCACAAACGACTATATAAAATTATTGCTTTGCAGGTATAAAGCTAAACGAACTTCCTGGTAACCAAACCCTGGACTTACCTGCATCATAGTGACCACATGACACGGATTCAGCAGGTAAATGACAGTCTTGGTAGCAAACTTGAACCCCACCTCCAGCCCAAAGATGAGGCAGAGAGCCACCAGTAGCAGATTTTTGCCCAAGCTCTCCTGCTTAGCCTGGGGCTGCTGTAGCAGATGACCCTCCAGCTCCCTGGAATGCTGCCTCAGCTTCCACAAGGACAAGAAGATCTCCACAAAACCCACGCTGAGGAAGACCAAGCTCTCCAACAGCCGCTGCTGCCCGGAGAGGAAGGCAGCGCATTCTGGCCCTCCATTGCCAGCAAAGCTGGGGTCCACCCCGCCGTACAGCCAGTCCAGGAGGTTGTGGAGGCTGTAGCGGGACATGGTGGGGTAGTGCCTCTTCTCCTCCCCGTCACTGTCTGGAAACAGGTAGGAGCAAGACGGTTTCAAAGCCAAAATGCTGTCGGGCTGACGAAACATGAAACGCAAGGGCGTCCCTTCAGTGAACTCCTTCCCTCCGGAGCTTCAGCCAGCAACCCGGCTCAGAAAAAGGCTGAACGAGAGGGTTTCCTCTGGATGCCAGCGCGGTAACTGCAAGCAGCAGCCTGCGAGGGGAGGGAGCCTTCACATGAATGAACGCGGGCTCCGCGCAGCGGGGCCACCCCCCGATGAACTCTCACCCTCCCACCCCGTGAACGCCCCGCGTAACCCAACGTTACCGCGCGGCCCTTCCCGCTACCGCGCGGCCCGCCCGCCTCTCTCCCCTCAGCGGCCCCAGCGCGGGCCCCCCTCCTCGCTCCTCCCGCCCCCCTAACGGCCGCGGGCCGCCCGCTCATTGGACGCCGCGCAGCCCCTCGCGTAACGGCCGCTGCCCGCGCGCGTCAACGGCTGCTCGCCCAAGGGTCGCTGCCCGCCTGGCGCCCCCGGGGCAGCGTCCCGGTACCTCAGACAGCGCGAGTGGATCTCGGCTCCGTTACGGAGCGCGGCTGCAAGGCAGGCCCAGCGCCCCCGGCCATAGGGCCAGCCCAGGGCCAGGAAGAAACGGCGTTCGCCTCAGCGGCAGCGCGCGCAAACGACCGGGCTGCGCGCAGCCGCGGCCCTCCCAGCCGCTTCCCGGAGCCGTAGCATCACCCCACTGACGTGCCCGACTCGCACCGAAAAATGGACGAGCCCCCTGGATTGGCTGCGCCCGCCTGCCCGCTCCTCCCTCCGTCCCAGCTGCGCCCGCCTCTCGCGGTAGCCTCGCCACCCGCTTCCTTCCCGCTCTTCTGCTGCTGCTTCTTCCTCTGCGTTCTCCGCAGGGTGCACCTTGCTTCCCTTTTCTCTCGTTTTCTTCTTTCTCCTTCGCTTTTTGTCGCCTGTTGCCTCTGCTTTACCTCAGCTGCCTCCCTTTCCTCCTCCTCCTCCTCCTCCCTCCTCTCGAAACCAGCCTCCATGAGGCACCCGAGGGTTGTGCTGGCGTCCTCACTCGACCTAGCTCTCCTCTGTACAATAGGCAGAGAGGAAGTAAAAGAGCCAAAAATAGTTTCTGTGCTGCTAGGGCTCTGGCTCCCACACCGCCAGCTCCTGTGGAGCCGGGTGCTCATAATCGCGGCACTGTTTGCTGAAGCGATTCAACAAGCCATATTAACTTGATAAACTAGTTTTGCAAGTGCTGTTGCAGCAAGTTTAAGTCAAGAAATTGCAGTGGCCTGCTTCCTTCCAGCTTACCTTGGAAGGCCAGACTTCAGAGGGGCCTCAGCTTAGTCCCTGTCTGCATGCGTGGTAAGTACGTGCAGTCAGTTGTATGTGGAAATTGTGGTCACATATAGTATGAGAGGAGAGACACCTCTTATGTGCATGCATAAATGATTTACACACACGCAAAGCTGAGTTTTTGTAAACAGAGGCCAGACTTGTTTCATATAGACAACTAGTTTATAATTTTGTGAAGTAATTGTACAGCAAATATGCAATTCTGCTTCAATTTGAAGGACAAAGACTCTAGGTAGGACAGTGGATTAGGGGTATACTATCAAGGTAGTTAGCACTGTGAATACACCCTGACAGTTGTATCACCTTATAGAGTTCACTTCAGACTGCCTGACCTTGCTTGGGTGCAACCAGTCATTTTTCAGTAAGGCACTGTATAATGCATATTGCACTGGGAGCACTTTGTATGGCTGTATGGCCTCACAGCATGACTGTAACAATTATTGTAGTGTAACAGCAAATCTGGAGTGCTCAGTTTGCCAGAAACATGCATATTATTTTGGGAGCATTATCACAAGCTGGGGAATCAGACTTCCTTACGTAGATTTAATGAAAAATAGACCATATTTCAAAGATTGTAGCTGTTGTATGCTTCTGGATTATTCTTACCCTGTCAGTTGTCAGGGGTATTCTTCTGTCAGGGATATATCTTCTGGAACACTTTCTATTCCATATATTATTCTATTCCATTTATATTCCATTTATTCTATTCCATTTCTATTCTATGGACTCTGAATTTCAATGCAGACTATGATTTTTATTGCATTTAGGCATTACTGTGTGTAGTTCTGGGTTCCCCAGGACAAGAGGGATGTGGAGTTCCTGGAGAGAGTACAGCACCTAGCTACGAGGATGGTCAGGGGACTGGAACATCTGCTCTATGAGCAAAGGCTGAGCGAGCTGGACCTGTTCAGGCTGAAGAAGAGAAGGCTGAGATGGGACCTGATTAGTATTTATAAATACCTTAAGGGAGGGAGTGAGGAGGATGGGGCCAGCCTCTTCTCAGAGGTGGCCAGCAATAGGACTAGAGGAAACGGCCACAAATTGAGACACCAAAAGCTCCACGGGAACTTAAGAAAGATTTTCTTAACAATGAGGATGACAGAGCACTGGAACAGGTTGCCGAGACAGGTTGTGGAGTCTCCTTCTCTGGAGATCTTCAAAACCTGCTTGGACACAATCCTGTGCCCCGTGCTCTAGGAGACCCTGCGTGTGCCAGGGGGTCAGACTAAATGACCTCTAGAGGTCTCTTCCAACCTTAAGTATTCTATGATTCTAGGCAAGTAATCTCATTTCTTGCCAAAATTTCACAATTGTTAAGTGATGATAGTAATGGATGATATGAGAAGTGAAATTTCATCTGAAGGGGAAAAAAAAAAACATTAGCAACATAACTTCTTTCTCTCTCTGTATACATATTCTGTTATCTCTTATCTCAAAGTTTGCAGTTCCCTGATTATTCCCACACAATTCTAATTCCTTCCTGATTCCTTTTTGTACCTCTAAGTGTTACTAGCTTCAAAGTCCCAAAAACATAAGGAACATCCCAACAATCCCCCGCTTCCATGCTTCTTTCCTATCTCCAGGGGCTTTCTAAATGTTCAGTTTTCCTACCAGACCCATCTCAAAGGTATAGGAGCTCAGCAGTGTAAAGGATAACAGTACCTAATACCTCTGTGTGTTTTGAGAAACTACCGGTTTCTCCAAAGCAGTGTTCTAGCTCAAGCTAATTCAAAAATACAAATGCAATCATGGACTTGTCACCAGCCCAGCTGCGCTCATGTTCTGGTCTTTTCCTCACTTGTTCACACATTTAGATCTCTTGCATATACCCAGTCGTGAAGAAAAGGGTTACTAAGGTATGCATAAGACTTAATTTCCTTGTGAAAAGAAACTGCTGTAGCTGAGGTGCCTGACAGTGTATTGCTCTTCTGATTATAGGTCAATTTCACTTCACATAAGAGGAGTTCAGGAAATGAGAATTCCCAGAAGCAGCCTGGAGTCTCTGCAGAAGATGAGAGACAAGATGAAACATGGATACAAGGTACGAGGCTGTCTACTGTTACTTTTAGCAGATGTAGCTGTTCTACTCTATGTGGTTAAGAGAGTGGAAAGAGATGGATCTGTTCCAGGATGTTCAGAACAGGAGATGATCTAATTGGTAGACCCCACAAGACAAAGTTATTTGTGCTTATCTTAATAAACAGTATTCCTATGTTTTAGAAACGAGGAAAGAAACAAACTGCCAAACTATTGCTGTTGGGACTATTTCTTGGTGAGGGAGGAATTTTGCTAGAATTGTTAAATATAGAAACTTTGCAATAAATATTTCGAAAATAATATATATTTAATATATAAAATAAAAGTTATTAATAAATGTTATTCATATAATATTCAGAATCATAAAGAAAGGAAACAAATTGCAATCACAATAAGAACCTGTTCAAATGTTCAAGACCAATCACTTAATCATTGATTGCTCAATTTTTTTTATTATTGTTATTTAAATGAGATTAGCTTAGATCTTAATCTTAGCAGTGGGTTAATGAGAAACCCATTAGAACAAGAAAGTGAAATTACAAGTGACAATTACAGGCTCTTTTATAATTTAATAAGTGAAAATTTAACTGCAGTGGCAAAATAGTGGATGTTTTTTAAACATGTATAAAAAAGATTTTATAATAATGGATGAATTTAATTCAACAAGCAAAACTTTGAGTTTACTAAGGGCTTCTCTTACACCACATCCATATGAATATGTAAGAGGCTTCCTAAAGCCAAGGGTCTTTTCTATATGATTTCAGCAGGAGTGTTGCAAGAAGGATTAATCAGTGTATGGATTGTTTTCACCTGAGTACACAAAAGCACCATTTAGATTTCAGTTAAAGGGTTGCTATTCTTCCAAAATTTAGAAAGCTAAAGTAATCCCTGTCTTTGTTTTGTCAGACTTCATAAAAAGATCACCTGCAAGCAGAGAGTTAGGGCAGGTGATGCCAAGATGTTAACCCAAAATGAGAAAAGAACAGATTATGAGCTCATACAATTTGAAAAAATGATTTATCTGAGTCTGATCAGTATGCTCCAAAGATAATTAAAGAATTGATTGATTAATATCAGAACTATAAACAATTATATTTAATAGCTCTAGGAAGATGAATGAGATGTTGAAAAAGAGAAGAAGCAACAATAAATTACTATTATTAAAGAGGGAGGCAGGAGCTGAGAAATACAGGTTGGTCAATTTAATTAACTTCAATCCCCATAAAAATTCTGAAACAATTAATCACACAAACTATTATTAGCACTTAAATGATAACCAGCAAATGAGAGCAATCAGCATGAACATGTCATAAATCATATCATGTAACTTGATTTTTTTTCCTCCAATAAGGAAAAGGAATTAGGCAAAATACAGAAGCAGATGACCTCTTGTAATATGAGTGTCCAAAAAATAATTAAACTGACATTTTCATTAAAAAATTTAAGAAATATGGTCTAGATAAATCTAAAGGTTATATACAGCTGATTGGATAGCTGACACAATAGTTCACCCTGAAAAAGAGAGACTATATTGCTGAGTATTTTTTAACAGCACAGCTGATGGAATTGAGAATATGCTTATTAATCTTGTAAGTGAAGCAAAGCTGAGGGTAAGAGAATAAATTTTTAAATAATCTTTGCAATTCTGAAAAATGCTATTTAAGAATGTAACAAGGAACATATGCAATGAGAACAAGCTGCACCGTAGTTCAGCACTTCATACTAGTAACAGACAGCTGGTAGGTATTAGCCATGTCTTTTTCCTCTTCCCCTGGCTACTTGTTTTCTCTCACGCTGCCATATGATAGCATAAGCTTTGCTGGGGCTATATGGTTATCTGTATGAGGAAACAGATTCATGTTAAAATTATCATCTCAGTCAAACTGTAATCTGGAGCACATACCTCGTCTATTTGATTCTAGTTTGGGTTATGGTAATGGATGAGTTGACCTTACTGAATTTCTTAACAGCTCTGTTTTTCTGTGATTATCTCATGATTGAAAAGAAGGAACATATTTGATATAAAATTGACATACCAGTATGTTTTGGGGGTTGTTTGTTTCTTTTTGCAACACTACAATGTTGTTGGTTTTGGTTCAGATTTTGATCCACTGTAAATTCAAAAGATCTTTGTGATCTTGCTCTACTGTGTGACTTAGCACAGTTCTTTGATTTGCTCTGTTTCAGTTTCTTCAGCTTCTTTGAAATCTGAATTTCAGACTTTGAAATCTGAAAAAAGAATATTCGTGACAGAACGCTAAGCCATTGGTCTTTCCTGATTGTTAACCATTTTGTCCGTTTCATCACTAAGTAATTTATGTTCTTTCTAAGATCCTTTGTAAACATATAGATCACATATGTCAATAGAAATGATTCTCTAGAAGAGATAAATTGCTGTGACTAGGATGTTTGCACAAGAGCCTGAGGCTTGTTCTTGTCTCTACATGAGATTTATTTTTATTTCTTTGAATTCTTAAAATATCTAAGTAGAGAAATGTAATGTTAATTCCATAAGAAATGGCATGGCCGTGCGTGTACCAGGAGGTAAGTGCCCTGGGCAGCTTTGCCTGGTATCTCTACCTGGGACCCCCAGTCCTTATCAAGTTGTGTTGTGGGCTGCCCCAAACCTGTGCTCTGCCCTGTCCTGCAGTTGTTGACTGCCCTTTCCTGACTGACCGCAGACCTGACTTGTCACATCTTGTTTGTCTGATCATCACTGAACTGTCAGCAGAACCT
Source organism: Eudromia elegans (assembly GCA_003342815.1). Classification (NCBI taxonomy): domain Eukaryota; kingdom Metazoa; phylum Chordata; class Aves; order Tinamiformes; family Tinamidae; genus Eudromia; species Eudromia elegans. The sequence goes on from PTEX01000032.1 coordinate 5,616,508, forward strand.
GTCACTGTCCCTACCCTGTTTACTTGCCTGACTTGGTGCAGCCCTGTTGGCAAGGTCACTGCCTCTATCTGTGCATGGTCACTATCAGCTCTATGGTTCTTTCCTATTCCTAATATTTTGCTTGCAAATTCCTATTAAATTCGTTCAGTACAGAAGTAAAGAGGAAGCCTAGAGTCTGACACATGATAGATAACAATAATTATCAAAAGTTGAACTTCAAAGCAGAACTGAATTGCTAATGCGTATTTTTCTTAATTCTTATTCAGCAGAGCATTTAAGCACAGGCATATTTTCAGCCTGTCCTTAAATCTTCTGAATTTAAGAACATAAATTAAGAGTTTTCCTCTGTCAACATCTAGCTATATTTCTATATTTCAGAAATGTGATTCTAGACATCACTATATAGTTACTCCAATAGGTTTACTGGAGACTGCGTTCTTCTTATCATGTATTTTTTTGGTAAAGCAAAACAACAAAATAAAATTATATTTTAAGCCTTGAAACAGTGAGGATAATGTTCCTGGAGAATAATTATAGCTGAAGACATAGCTAAAATTATAGCTGAAGATATCCACAAATTTATATTAACAGTAGATCTATAACTTCTCATGAAAGTTTATGCATAGCATAATGAAATTCTAATGATTGGTAGTTTATTAGATTCTTTGAGCTGATGAAAACCAGATTATTTAAGTGCTGGGATGAATGTTTAATCTTTTATATATAATCCACGATGTCTTAAACAAAATGCAAAAACAGATGATCACAGTTTTAGGGAAAAAAATCAATTAAATTGTGAATACTAGTGTTAAGACTTTTAGAAACAACAGTCTGAGAGGAACTACCATTTTAGTAAAGGTTGGCGTTGGCCCCAAATGTCAAGACTCAGAGCATGTTTCTCCCTCCCAGTTCTGTTATCTGAGTTAAGGAGTTAGCTAGCTGCTCCTTTCCTGACAAGAGCTGTTGTGAAGCAAGGACCTCCAGCTTTTTTTGTGAGCTGCTGATAAGGTGCGGCTTTATCCTGGCCCTCAGCTGTGCTAGTCCCAGCTCTGCAGCAGTCTGAGTCCCCTCTTACTTTTTTCATCCTGGCATTGATCTGAACTCGCCGACTGGGCTTCCTGGCTTGACCTTAGACCTGCCTCATCTGTAACATGATGGGTGACCCCTTGGCTGCAAATGATCACTCTCTCCAGAGCTGGTGTCCCTGCTGGAGCATGGGGATTGGACTAGGTGATCTCTAGAGGTCCTTTCCAACCTCAACCATTCTATGATTCTGTGTGATTCTGTGGTCCTGAGCTCCTTATAGATGCAGTCATTTCTGCCCCATGTGTTAGCGTACTGAGATTCTGGCTCACCATCCCTTGCAGAGCAGCCAGGCCTTGCTACCCACTGATAGCAATTTGTTATATTGAAGCTAGTGCATCTTCTCCAAGCCCAGTAAAGGTGGCATTTATTCCTATTTCACAAAAGAAACAGGAAGTGAAATGTGATTGTATCTGTTCTGCATTCATATAAGAAACCTGCAGCAATCAGGAGTTTAACTGAACCAAAAAACCTTCCCACTTCATTATGTCAGTAAGTTTTTCATTTTCGCCTCTCTTCATTTTTATCTCTTCTCCTCCCACTTTTATGACACTTTTCTTCATCAGCCATAAGTGTTATGGTTTTCAATATCGACCATGCACTGGAGACAAAGGTTTGTTTTCCCTCGGTTTGCAACTTAGCATTTTTGTAGTTTCTTGTGCTTGATGTGAATAGTGAGGAGATTTGAATTTCTGTTTATACAGAGATACTCAAAAAGAAAGGGCATTTGCTTAACTGAGATAGGATGGAAAGAGTGTAGATGGATTGAAGGAAAAAGCAGTAGTGGGGACAAGTTTTGCAGAAAGTTGTGATTAAATGCCTAGTAGAGTACTACTGTTTATTATCAAGAATATTTACTAAAGGAACATAAACATGTGTAGAATCTTTGATCTGATGATCTTTGGAGGTGCATATGGGGTCCAAGTTAGATGTTGAAGCAAATTTAACCTTCATATGTGCTTAAAATAAAAGCTGGGTTGAGACTCCCATAACAGGGAGCTTGTCATTTCTTGTCTGAAGGATGGTACTTGGCACAATATTGCAGTCTGCAGTATGCCTTGAGTAGCCAAGTGAGACTTGGAATAGCCATTGTGCCAGTAGCTAATGCACTTGGGGCATTAATATATTCAAGTCATGTCCACAGAAAGCAACAAATTCTCTACTGCTTAGGCTTGTAAGCTGGAAGGTTTGTTTCTGTAAGAGAATCTGGAGTCTCTGGCTTGCTAGTAACATCCTAATTCTTCCCACTTTACACCTGGCTTTTCTGCTGTGCTCCTTGGAGGTTGGGAATTATATCAAATATACTTTCAAAAATTAGGAAAATTGATTCTATAGCCTAAGTAATTCTGCAGAAATATACCTGCATATTTTGCTTCTCTTCTCTGCTATTTTCCATGTTGTTTTCATTGTCAGGATGACTTTAGTACCTCAAGTTGAGATCTGCTAAGTCCTGAATTTTTTGTCTAGTCTTAAAAAAGTTCTTCCTTTATTTTCTATGTCTTAAAAAAGTTACCAAAACCTTAACCACTGGCAAAAGCAGTGGGACTACAAATAAGGCTGTGTTGACTATGGTATTTACTGTTGTTTACTCATTCTATTTTATTCAGTATGAACAAGGGAAATCGACTGATCAGTTCTTGGTTTTAATTTCTAAGCACATTTGTTATACATAAGTACAAGGGACACGGGTAAGGATCATTGAATCTAGTCTTCAAATCTGTTTAAAAAAACGTTAACCAAGAATATTTCTCTTTCTGCTAGTTTTGATAAATTTATTTCTCTTCACAAAACAGTTTGAGCATAAAGTGCTAGTTTAGAAATAGATTTATTTTCTCTTCCATTTTTTTTGTGTGTAACTTATAAATGCTTATATACAGGATAACAGTTAATGGTTCTCTCTCAAGTTTTGCAAACTTGATCTTTCTGTATCTTCTGTATCTTTTCTGTATCTTTCTCTTGCATGCTGATATCAATAAATTAAATAATTAAGATACAGTAGTTATATTATCATTAATTCAGCAGATTAATATTTAACCTTCTCATAAATGGATGTGCTTATAGATATTACAATATTTTGTGTTGAATATTTTACAGTATCTAATATTCATAGATTCATAGAATGCTTATGGTGGGAAGGGACCTCTAGAGGTCGTCTAGTCCAACCTCCTGCACACGCAGGGTCATCTAGAGCATGTGGCACAGGACTGCATCCAGGCGGGTTTTGAAGATCTCCAGAGAAGGAGAACCTGTTCAGTGCTCTGTCACCCTCACTGTTAAGAAATTCTTTCTTAAGTTCCTATTACTGCATTGTTGTACATTTAGTTCACGTTTTGAAAGCTACCTTTGCAATCAATAGTGCCTACAGGGCAAGCACATGGGAAAACTACATCTGGCAAGCCATACTCAGCACAACTTTGTTCCTGATTGCTACAAATGTAGTTTCATAGACATTCTACCATTAGTTATTCTGACTTTCTTCCACTTGTTCAGTTGCTTATATATATTTTTTGTGACTTCGAAGAAAGGCTTGTTGTAATGTAATTGCTGATTTCCTCTCAAGGATTTTTCTTCAGAGAAAGATGAAAGGCTGTTTGTCATCTCTCTCTCCCTGTCAGCTAATTTATCTAGAACATACACTAGACAATACTGAAAAAGAAAAGATGTCAACTTGACACTTCAAAATAGAAGCCTAAAAAGCATGTCATATTTTCATGTTTTTTAATCTGAAGGGCTGAAAATAATTATAAAGACCAACAGAAACTTGTTAGATGACAACTGTGTGAACTGGCTTTTTGTTGAATCACACTCCTGTCATTTGTTTGCAGTATCTGACTTATTTTTTCCCTTACATGAAAAGCTACAATATTAATAGACACAGAAACTATTGTAACCATGTAAAAGCAAGGAGAAAAAGAAATATCATTTGTGTGTGAGATTTGCTCTGAGAATTGGGAGATCATGGAAAACAATTCTGCATCCGGAGGCTGGGAGTGAGAAAGGGTAATACATTTGACCCTAGATTTTTATCTTAAATGAGTAAAGGAGTTCTCTGAAAATATCTGGATCTCGGAGAAAACATTTTTTTAAAAGATAAGTGTGGAAAAACATCTTGATATAAAATAAATAAAATATTGTCCATCTAGAGGTTATTTATATATTCTTCCTAAGCCTGAAATATCTTGAGGCTTAATGGAAAGAAAAAGGCAGCTCTGTTCGCATACTGGTAACTAAACATATTGTTCCTTGAAGTGCTTGATGATATTCACCCCCTTCTGTGGCTGTATCCTTTGCTGTTTAGCTGTTTTTCAATTTTCATTGTATTTTCAAGACATTTTCTTTATTTCGTGTCCAATGCTAGCACTGTATTATTGTTAATGTAATAAAAAGAATTTCACAAATAACCACCCAAACTGTTTTTCTGGAAGCTCAATCTTAAGAGCACTTCTTTTCACTCTTTTCTCACAAGGCAGAAGTATTATAATGTTAGTGAAATGCACACTTGTAGATGTTTACAAACGCAATAATTAAACTTATTTAAAATTTAGGTAGTCTTTCAACTGACCACACACGGATGGGAGGTGATCTCTGATTTATCTATGACTAACTACAAGATACTACTCATACTAATGTCACAGAAAAAGAAGAACCAAGTCAGTGATGAATTTATCAAATTGAACTTACAAGAATTATTAGTTAGTTCATGTTTTTTAGAGTTTTACTCATTGCTGTTATACATGGGAGTTATATGATTCTGTACATTTACACAGAAATGCATTAAGACGTATTTGTGCTTTCCAGTGTTGTTTTATCAAGCCTTGTAAGAAGTCTTTTTAGATTTTGTCTATGAAGTCTGTCATTTTCTATCAGTCAAAGATGGAGAATATTCTGTGTAACAAATCAGAGGAAATCTTTCCTTTGCTTTGAATATTCTGTGTAACAAATCAGAGGAAATCTTTCCTTTGCTTTAGTATCTCTTGTGAAATTTTTATGACATTTAAGATTTTAAATACTGAAGCAGGAGAGTAAGTGTTTGTGACAAATTTGCATATGAATTTTAGAAGCTTAAAAATATGCTTTTTAAGGTTTTTAAGGTTTGCTGTTCGAGAAAGTTAACATGGTAATTGTGTTTGTGTAGCCTCACTATTCTTCAGCTGAAATCAAATGCAGTGCATAACATAGTTAACAAGCAAAAGACTAAAAAATATCAAAATATACAGGTGTAGATTCATTTTGAATGAAGATCAATTAAAAAAAAAGCCATTTCCTTCATTTACATTTTGGATTAAAAAAAAAAAAAAGAAGAATCTAAGTAGCACAAGTACAGTAGGAAGTACCAACATAGCAGCTTTAAAAAACTCTCCTTTCCTGCAATAGAAGCTTTCCAGGCCATCAGACTTGGGAAGAAAACTTAAGTAATCAGAGGAGTCTGGAATCAATAAAAAGGCTGTGCATCTAAAATACAGACCATTACCTTTGTACAGTGGTATAACCACTAGTTATTAATACAGGAAATAAACCAACCATCAACTATTTTAGTAAATAATAAGGAGAAAATTGATTTTTAAGCAAATCGGGATTTGAATTTTCCACATTTTTTACAGGGGAAGTCAACACCTTGAGTGGATCTATGGAGACTAAGTAATAGAGACTCTGAAAAGTTAAATGAAGTATAGTCAACTGCTAGTTTGAATTTTTTTGTTTATTCTCATAAGAAGATAAGATTTCCAAAGTTTTAAGGTCAAGTAATTATTTTTTTTTTGTATTGTGAGTACATCATTAAATGAAGCCAGAGCATTTATATTAGTTTTGTTGCAATTACAAATTGCAATTAGTTTTTGGTAGCAGTTCAGATTGCTGGACATGAGAAATGGTGGGTGTTAAGTGCTTGAGTAATAAATCCATGATCAAAATGAAACACAGTGTTTGCCTATGGAGGTGAGAGTGATGTGGTGAATGTCTCTTGGCCAGAGATGACTGTGATGCAAAAGAAGAAAACTTTAAATAGCACTTGTGAAACCGATTTTCCCATTAAATCGGTTACTGCCCCTGACTTTCATCTACAGATGAAGTGATTTGATGCTTCTTTTATCAGCAACTCAAGATTGAGTTCTGTCTTAAAATATCTAAAATAATTGAGACACCTGTTACTACTTACAAATCTCAGCCTGAGAGATTCTGATCACTTGCATCTTCCCTAAATTTCTGTGTGTAATTTACCTTTATTATGAATACTGCATTGAAATGTTGTAATATATAACAAAGAGTAATAACAGTCTCAGAAACAAGAGGAAAAAGTAGGAAGGAAAACTATTGAATTCTCTGATGGAAATAAGTTTTATAAAATTTGTATTTCATTTTATTGTGGAGTAGTATGTGATGAGACTAGTTATGTCGTATTATAGCATTAGCGCTGTTTTTCATGCTTGGTGATTTATCAGAAAATCAGCATATATCTTACTTAAAGGTTTCTAATCCAAACATGCTTGCAGAAGCTGTTTTGAAATGTGAAGCTTAATTATTCAAGAATTAGGCCAGAAAAAGAAACACCCGAATTTATTATTTGGAATGTTTTGATTTGAGGGAGAGATAATTATTAGATTTTAATCAGTGGGGTACAGGAATTGCAATATGTGTGTACAAGCAGGTGCAGCTGATTTTTTTTCTTGCACTGTTATATAAGAGAAGAAGGAAAGTGTGGATAAAGACAATTAAGAAAATATTCCAGCCTTGGGACCAGACCAAACAGAGCATTTAGTTCTTTCAATTCTTTTACAGTTGATGGAGAGAGCAGACAACAGGATTAGGACAGTTTGTACAAGTTTTGCTGAGGTAAGTAGTAATTCTTACCATTTATTTTCTCAGGTTTGAATCAGGACTTCTCTGAACAGGTGAAATAAATTTCTGTTAGGTGTTTGTATTTATATAGGTATTTGTATTAACATGTAAAGATGTTTGAGCAGGATTTTTGACATTTCCATAGAATATAAATTATATCTTGCATTATTTTAATATCTTGATTCAGATTTTAGTAATCCATGAAAGTAGGTTCTGTAAAATACCAAATGGCTAGTGTACAGCATGTCAAAAACAACAACCTTCCCACATCGCACAATGAAGCCTGACTTTTATGCTTTATATTATGTAGTTCTTATTTGTGGTCTAGAACTGCTTTCAATTGTGCTAGTGTTTTCTAGCTTTGTTTCACTGAAAGTATGCATTTATAAATACATGTTTATTATTTTGTAGAATTTAATCTCTTTATAGTTTGCTGTAGTAAATTATGGAAAACAATGTCCATGCTCAATTTATTTCCATGCAAGTTTATGTTTTGTGTTTTGCTTTTTGTCATAGGAATGCTACACAAAACAGAGGTCATATTTAAATTCTTTACTAATTTTTTTGAAGACTATTATAATAGTCTTAAGAAAAAAGTTGTAAAAACTCTATGGAATAATGAGCCCTCTAGTGGCTGTTCACTTTCTTAAATAGTCATAGTAATGCTCTTAAACAAACAGGAAAAGTAAAGCCCTTTTGCTATAGCAGCAAGATTTTTGTTACTTTAACTCCTGGAAATGTTGTTAGCACTATTCTTACATGCATAGGAATTGGAAAAGTAGGAGTTGGATTGTTTCTTTTTAAGGCATGAAAGGAATTCCAGGAGGGAGGAGATAATTATGATCATGATACATGATGCTGTTCTAAAAGGACAGTTTTGCTTTAAAAGCATAGACACCTGATTACACAGAGTTTATATTATAGAGAATGCTCATATCCTTGCTTTCATATTAAATTAGTCAAAAAACAGGGAGCTTCTGGTGAGTTTGTGTGGTGATGGTTTAATAGGTTTAGCCGGTGGTCTTTTCTCTTTCAGATCATGCTTTGACTGGCAGGCATATTCAAAGAGGCAGAAATAAAAAAAAAAAAAATCCAAATTTTGTTGGTTCCACTGATGGCAGTAGTGTATGGTCACCAGGAGCTTAGCAGGACCCTGGACTCAGCAAGCATTTTTTAGTACTTCTTTTATTGATACAAAAAAATAATAGAAGAAGTTGTCAATGTTTGATCTCATTTCCTGTGTTTTATGGTGATCTCTCTACAGATCAGATTAAGCAACTGCTTGAGAAAGGTCAGGCAGACAGCATTTTATAGCCTAATTCTGAAGAGGTCACTTTCACAGAAATTCTGTCATACGAGATGTGGATAAAGCCTTGATTTATATCCGAGTGCTCTAGTTGTCCAACCACAGAGGGTCTTGAAGGGAAGGAAAAGTAACCTAGCTTGGTTCCCTCAGCTCACATCCTCAGATAAAGACTGAATCCTTGGAACAAATAGATATATGAGGGGGGGGGGAAAGACAAAATGAAAGAAATTGGGATAATGAAATGCGGAAGTTCTGTCTGCAGCAAGGAGGGGAGAGAAGGAACAAGAAATTGCATTTGCTCCTCTGTTAGAAATAGAAGGAGAAAATAGATTTAATATTTCTCTAATGTGATGAGACAGGAAGGATCAAGCTCTAAAGAGCACGCCAGTCATCAGACTGAAATTCAAAGATAAATAATTTGGATTAAGTTTTCTTAAAATGTGTAAGAATTGCATTTTTAAGTTGTCATGAGTAGATATAAATTGTTTTTACTTTGGCCATTAAATGCCTAGAGTTTGAAGGAAAAAAGAGAATATGATTCTTACGCTGATTTGGTATCTCTGCCTAAATTCCTTGTCTCAGCATTCAGAGGAACCCTATAGTCAGTAGTTCCTGTTTCATACTGCAGCAATGGATGTTTGCTAACAGTTTTCATTTATTCAACAGGAGACAAGAAAGGATTTTCCTTTTACAGACCTGCTGTGCTTTGGTTAATAGCTCAGTCCCTTTTGATTTCATTTAGTCTGTTTAGGGAATCCAAGAAATATTTACCATAGAGCTCTCCAAATTTATAAGGGCTCAGGTATATGTGAGCATCTGAGCAGTTTGATTGATGGTATGTATCATGCTTCAGAGCTAATTCTTTTTTTTGCTTGTTTTCTTCTTGGTTGATTGCTCTGAATTTTGTTTCCATATTCTCAACCTTTAATCTTCCTTTCTCTGTAGCACAGTCTTATCTTCCCTTCAGGATATGGGCCCAAGGCTACAGTACTCTGTACAGGCGTTTCACAGTAGGTCACGCTGGGCTCAGTAACTCAGTCTTCCTATAGAAACTACAACTAGTTATGAAAAGAGGAACCAAAATTACTTTCTTAAAGAAAAGCATTACTTAACAGCAGAAACAGGGGGAAAAAATAAAAAGATTAGCAGAAACTGTACTATGTGTGCATAATTCAAAGGAGTGGCCAAACCACCAGAAGAACATAATTGAAAACTTTATTGGGCAAAGTGGTAAAGGAGAAACAAAAGTATTTGGACACCAGCTTGCAAAACACTCCAAGTTATTCATGTTTTAAAACATACCTTGGCTGCCCTTTATAAAGCCCAAACAGCACAAATGTCAGCAACGTAAGTAAAGAAAACTTAAGACGTTTAGTCACATGAACAAAGTAAGCTACAGCTTTTTTGCCATAAGATTTTTAAGAACTTTCAGCACAATACTAGGATCTAAGCAAAACTGTAGAGAGGATATTTTCAAAGAGACTGCTTTAATTTTTTTCAATGACATTAGGTGAGAGGCACTCTCAGCAATGAGTAACTTTCTATAAGAATATATTATTATAAAGATAGTGATTTGTATTTTCAAAATATCTTGTTCATGTTTTATAAATATCCATTTTATATTTTTATTAGTATCTGTGAGTGTTAACCAGCTCACTGTCTTCTGCCTGGAAGTTTTAGGAATGTTTGTGGAGAGCAGAGGGCTACTGGTAATCAAGTTGAGGGAATCCTTATATTCATGTGATGAATACAACATAGATCTGAATGAATGAAGTTTTTGCTAATGTGCTTTATTTGCAGCTAACAGTTTCAGTCTACCTTCCCTCCAGTATAATATTTAATATTAATATCTTGCATCTTATAGAATCATTCTTATGAGGAATTTAAAGAGCTTTTCAAATTGGCCTGAATCTAGTATTTTTCTCCATTCAATAAATTTTTTTCTACATTAATGACAGATTGCTGGAGAAGTTCTCGAGAGACCAGCATTTTCTCATCCTGGGTTATTTACCTGCGGACTCTGAAGAATTATTGGTTAGCTGTGTACAGCTGTTTAGAAAATTTCTATTTAAGAGATCTTACCTATTCTGTGAATAAGAAAAAAAATCAGTAATAAAACCCCACAAATCTCTTGTAGAATTAGCAGTATATTGGTTCATAGGTAGTACAAATGCAAATAAATGACACAGTTCAGATATGTGCAGTTTTCCCAGGTCAGGCAATCCACCTGTTTGATTTTGTGTGAAAACACAGTAGGAACACACCAAAAAATTCAGCTATGCTTTAAGATTTCATTTTTATAAAGTTTTCTCCACCTGCATATGTGTCTAATTCCCCTTTTAAAGTTTTTTTTTTTTATATATAAGAGGAAATTATACTACACATCAGTATCCCCATTCTGACATATTATCTATTGTCATCTTCAAACAATGTCACTGAGGATGGACTGGCTATCAAGAATGGAAAACAAGATTACACAGCAGGTGGCAGCACAGGTCCTGCTTGCTTTAAACCTGTTTTGTTTAGAAACTAGGCTTAAAGCAAGAAAGTGCTTTACTTTTTACCAGAAAGTTCTTTACTTTCTTTGAAGCAAGTGATTTTTAGCATGTAGAAATTACCTGTATTGTTGGTCTTTGCCCTATTATAAAGGCAGACCTTACTGGAAAGTGCCATAAAAAAGAGTTCAGTGAAGGATGCTAGGAGCGTAACTCTCACAGCCTATGTTGTAGGCTACTCATGGTTAGGAGTTCTGTCAGTAGAAGCTCTAGATGTAAACATGACCTTTGTTAATGGAATTCTCCCACTCAGACCTCTGTATGTCTGCCTCTTAGTAGCAGAAGGTTCCCAGGTTGTATTTAAAAATATGTAAGTGTTCTGGCTTCTTTTTGAAGATTTCTGTTCCCTAGCTAGTCAAATGTTGTTTCTTTTACTTGCTGAGTGGGAGTGATGAAACAGTACACATGCAGGAAAACAAATGGCAAAGCCCACTGATCTTCCTCACACTCAAACTTGTGTAGGGTGCAAGGTGCAAGTGGCTTGTTGTAAGATCCTGCAAGCAATCACAACGTGCTTACATTAGGCATTTAATGAGATGATGTTGCTCTTTCACTTTGTCATTTTTAGATGTTGAATGGACTGAAAAATCAGAAGTACTTTAGCTGCAAGGAGTGTTATGTGTTGGGGAAGCTGGGGAAATGGGGCAGTCTGCCAGGTATATCTTGATTCAGAAGTGTCAAGAAAGTCCTGCCATCAGCTCCAACATTTGCACCTATTATAAAACAGTTGCTATTATCACTGAATTTTATTTATGCAGCTTATCTTCAACTTCATGTTAAAATTTTTCATCTAGCCTGTGAGTAAAAACAGTAATCTTTTGGGGAATACTTTGATTGTTAGTTAGAATCTTGACAACAATAAGTGTTTACTTTTATTTTGGAGCAATGGCAGACATTTTAATCTTGCTGTACTGAAACCATTTATTTATGTATGAATTTATCCATTGATCTTTGTTTGTATTGATTTATCCACTGAATCACACACTTCAATATTTGACTAAAGTATCACCTAACACCCAAGAATCTGACTTAGAGCTATTGACTTAAACTAATTAAGTCTGATAATCTTATTACTGTAGACCTCCTGAGGTGAAGAATATGACTTCCTTATTTTAAATTTTTTAATCTCGTATTAAGCAGAATTGCCATTCAGTTACACTGTATGACAATAATTAGCCTAAAGTGAAATCTTGTGTGATCAATTTAAAACTGTTTAAGCCTCCTGGTTATAATAAATCCTCTATTGTTTTATTCTGAGCTCCCTTATGCTTGTGCCAACACCTTCAATAACATGTGAGGCAGATTTGTCCCTAGTATGGCATGAAAAAAGACAGTGGGATCATGCTGGAGATGAGTTTGATAATATACATTCAGCCATATAAGTTGCTGACATTATAGTAAAGACAGAATATTGATTTAGTTCTTACTGTGCCTTGGTTGTGGGGAAGTATCTGTCCTTGTTCCTTTATTTCTTTATGATAGCTTCCTCAGGATTAACTTATTTGTATTTGTAAGATGAATTCTGAAAGGTCTTGAATTTTCTACCTCACGGGTTAAGGTGATAAGAATTGCATTGGACTATCATTTATCCCCTTTTTTCCCCACAAAAAGGGATAAACTAAGCAATAGTAAAAGGTTTTCTATTAATCAAGAGCAACAGAAGTGAAAGCAGATGTATAGAAATCTGTTTGTTCTGTTTCCCATGTACCAAAAGCATGTATGAATTTCAACTGCTAGTGTAGCATATTGGAGAGTAGATGTTCATCATTTGAAATTAGGTGGAGGCTTTTAGGAGGCTTAAACTTTGAGAGGAGGAAGGGCGCTACTACCGCCATGCTCCAGTGTCCTATGCTAACACTAGCACTGCTCCTGACTGCCACCTGAAACATGTTAATACTGGTCAATAATGCTTAGAGGAAAAATAATGTTGTTTGTAGCATGGATAATCATGAATACACAAAACAAAGTTGGTAGAAAGTAATATATCTTGTTAGCCCTGGTGATATAGTTGGAAAAGGCCAGCTACAACTAGAAGGCCAATGGGATCCTGGCCTGCATCAGAAGGAGTGTTGCCAGCAGGTTGAGGGAAGGGATCCTGTCCCTCTACTTGGCTGTGGTGAGGCCACACCTGGAGTACTGGGTGCAGTTCTGGGCTCCCAAGTGCAAGAGGGATGTGGAGCTTCTAGAGAGGATCCAGCGTTGAGCAACAAAGATGATTAAGGGACTGGAGCATCTACCATATGAGGAAAGACTAAGCAAGAGGGGCCTGTTTAGCTTAGAGAAGAGAAGACCAAGAGGGGATATGATCAATATGTATAAGTACTTGAGGGGTGAAGGTAGGGAGGAAGGGGCCAAACTCCTCTCGGTAGTGGCCAGTGACAGGACAAGGGGTAATAGGTGCAAGTTGAAACACAGGAAGTTCCATCTGTATGTGAGGAAGAACTTCTTTCCTGTGAGGGTGACAAAGCCCTGGAACAGGCTACCTAGAGAGGCTATGGAGTCTCCTTCTCTGGAGATCTTCAAAACCCACCTGGATGCCCCCCTGTGCCATGTGTTCTAGGTGTCCCTGCTGGAGCAAGGGGGTTGGACTAGATGATCTCTGGAGACCTTCCAACCTCAACCATTCTGTGATTCTGTGAAAAAGTAATCTAAATAAATATCCAATACTTGGTGAGCGATGGAGCTGTTCAGGTTGTTTGTCTAGTGGCTATCATGGAGCCTTTGTTACCCTTGCTGTTTTTGCACTACCTTCTGCTTTTCTCCTGTGACTTTTGTATTTTAGAATGCTGCTACTGTATATTTATGAAGAAGTTAAATTATGTTAAAAACATGGGCTAAAGCTGAAACTCTCCCAGCTTCATCTTTCTCAGTGATCATTGTCTAGTAAAAAAATAGGTCTGTAAGTGATACTATTCATCTAAACAGAAAGAAACTGTTATCGTGGTGTTTGTCAGCTATATGTAACACTGATACCTGAACTGGCCTTTGGAGCCAGGTATCATTGCAGATAATGTAGTGGTGTCTACTTTCAGGTGGATTTGACTTGTGTGTGAAAGAGCAGCAGAACCAAAGAGCAGTTAAAAGTTTGCAGCCCAGAATACAGGCATTCCCAACCCTGATTCCAGTTTCTGAAATATTCAGAACCACATTTTTGCACAAGCATTTATTGGTCTTGCAACTACTACAACAATAATAATTATTTCTGAAAAAAAATTTACATATTTAACATAATATGAATAAATAATATAATTGGCTTCAATAATCAACTTATCATGGAACTAGTGACAGGAATTATTGCAAAATCAACAAAAATACTGTTTAAATGAGGCATATTCTGTGAATGTTTCTTGCATAGTTCACATCATTTTAACTCAAGGAATGATATAGACAAAGTGGTAGCAATGACTGACATGCTAAACGCTGTACAAGTAGAGCTCTGTTTTGTGTCAACAGTAAAAGGGAATTTTTTATAGAAGTACATGAGTATAAAACAGTCCTTTTAATTTTAAAGGCTGTGGATGGTAGATTAAAGTTAAGCTGGACTCTGTATTCTAGTTCTTAAAAGTTCTTAAATTTACAGGTCTGAGTGCTGAATCAGAGCCTTAACTGCATGAGAAGTACTTTTGAGAGTAAAAGTTCAAGTATCTTTTTGAAAAACACTAAGTGATTTTTTTTTTTTTTTTTTTTTTTTTTTTTTTTTTTTTTTTTTTTTTTCTTTGCTTCTTCCTGGATAGACACTTTATGCTTCATGGTTTCTTATGAATGGAAACAGGTCAATTCCGAATCAAAAAATGAGTGAAGCTACGGATAGTGAAGCTACTCTGCAAAAATACTGTCTGAAAGCTGTCTAAGAGTGTAGGGACTTTCTCTGACATTTTTGTCTATGAAGGCAAGGGCCTGTATAGAATAGACATATGCAAAGGGTGAAAGGTAGAAGTGCATGTTGGGAAGGGAGAGTTTTTTGTGGAGAGATTTTTGCTGAGCAGTGGAATATGTGAATTTAATAAGAGGATCTGTATCTCCACTGGAAATAGGGCCTATGATTTTTTTTAAAGGCTCTTCTTTTGCAGTCTATGTTCTTCCTCCAGTTTTCCACGTTGTTATGGGGAAAATTCTGGTGGATGAATGGGATATAATTTGGGATTAGCGAATCTATGAAGAATGTCTTATAAGAACTCCCTTGCAGGCTGAGGAGCAAGCTATGGCAGAACACCTGGTGCATGTCAGGGCAGACTGACAGCTTGCTGTAATTTAGACAGGATCCATTGAATAGTTTAGGACTGGAAGGCAACATAGGTGCTTTAAAATCTATATAATGCTTCTGTCCTGGGGCTGAGAGTCCTGTGTTGTGACTCCATAACTTTGCGCTCTGGGTGAAAAAGTGTCTGAAACAAAAAAGAAGACATATGTGAGGAAAGCAAGATCACTTTGTACTAATTTGTATAGGAATATATTGTCATTGACAGTTTGATTAAACTTGTCACTTATCATTTACCATTTTGTAAACATTTCCATAGGAAAATCACAATAACAAAAAGGTTTTATAATGCTTACATAGGTAGGTTGTCAAATTAGTACCCTTTTCAGAAATCTTTTAGATGTGATTTTACATAAATACAGAAAAGATTTCACTATCTGCCACTCCTAAGAGCAATTAATCATTTTCTTTTTACTCTAAAAATGAAACATAGGTAAACAAAGAACAACATCATTTAATGTTTGTGTAATAGTTAAATCATTATATAGGAATTCAGTTTTCTGAATCCACCATCCAGTCTCTTTCATCCACCAAAACTTGTTTTGGACACAAAATTATATCAGTCCTTCTTATAAATAATACTGAAGCCTATTTGCTCTCTAGAACTTGCAGGAATTACAAAAACAAACAAAAATCCATAATTTGAATCACTCCAGTCTTGCCGAAATTACTTCTCACAGTACAAATTTAGAGGAATACGTACACTTTCAGCTGTTCCTCAAGAGAGCTACCATCAAAGTATGGTAGAGAATATTGTTTATACTTGCCTTTTACATATTCCTCTGAAATGTACCGAACTGGCAGCCTGCCCACAGATATATATGATTAGCATTTGTGTCATTTTTAATCACGAAGCCTCTCATTTATATTAGGAGTTCAGATGTCAAATCTGAACAAAGTTAAGGTGCACAAGTAATTATGTTTTGGCTATCCAGGATCTAAATAATTACAAAAAAAATTGAGAAATATTAATTTGAAGAATTGGATTTGCCATTTTTCAGTACAAATGTCTGCCTTTACATGCATCTATAGATGGGAAGCTTATTGGGGTCAAGGTCCTCACTGATTTCTTCTCTTTTCTATAATGAATTTCCAAAATGCTTTCATACTAAATTAGGGCATTATAGTTCTTAAAATATTGTCTTATTCTTGGAGGTATTTGTAAGACTCAAGAGAGCGGGATGTGAAGAGTGTGGAATAGACTTGAAAAATGCAGAATTATTTAGCTATATTTTTAGTCCTAATCTAAAGACTCTAATTAGCCTGATTACTGTGGCTTTTGGTGACTATGGCTGTGCACTTTAAACTGGATCTCATGAACAGTTAAGAAAATATTTAGTTGTATAGAATTTTATATTCTTTTTAATGTCTATAGATGTTACTGAACATATTTTAGCAGTGTATATTGAGAAATACTCAGTCTTCCTTGCAACAACTTTAAGGTCTCTTCTAATGTCCAGAAAATCACTTTCAGGTATTTTGTTCTGAATAGATATTGTTTGACATATGTGTACTTTTTCTGATGATAACACAGTTAATATTTTCTTCTAATAAGATATACATAAACTATTTATAGCAGCTAAATTAAATCTAGAGTTCTAGAACTTTCTCTAGACATGCTGTGACATAGATCAGAAATACTTCTGCCAATGATTGCTTGCTTTAAAGGCCTGTATACTTGAAGATTGGTGTGCTCCTGATAATGTTTCCAGTGCTGGCATAAGGCATATATTAAGATAAGATGGAAACTACATCCTTTTTTAACTCTTTGCAGTATATAAGACTACTAATTTCAGTTGTACTGCAGATGAAGTGCTGATCAGAACCATGATCTTTAAATAACTAGATGTCCACTTAGATAAAAGAATCCAAAAAGTAGAAAAGCTTGAAAATGTGCACTATCATAGCTATTGTATTTTGAAGAATACTAGAAAGCACATACTAGTAGCAGTATATCATTTAGGAAATGAGGTGAGGAAAAAAAAGAGTGATGTGAGAATTTGGCAACATTTTTGAGCTTTCCATGGCTGATTAAATTTAAAAAAAAAAAAAAAAGAAAAAGAATTCTAAACTGTTCTGTCCTCTATATTCCTTTCTCTCACTCTTTGTGAAATCTGTGATAAAGATGAAAACTGGGGTTGGTATAGAGAAGGATTCTGCTGTCTTAGAAGTTCCTTTACACTACTGGTCATTTTCCATAGAAATCATTTTTATATTTTCTTACAGAAATGAAACAATTGCAATGTGAGATAAAAAGGGAATTACTTTTTTTTTTTTTTTTTTTTTGAGATAGTGTGATGTTATATAAAAGCAGTTTTAACTTTTGCTTTTGGACTCCTAAAATATTTGCAAAGCAAGTACAGAACTTCTGCAGAAATTTCCGGACAATAATGTTGCTCCTCTTAACTATCTTTATTGAAGTCATTGGAAGTGTTCCATTTATCCTCAGGGTATCCCCAGCTGACCATGACTTACCACTTTCCAGGAAGCAAATGAATGAAATGGGGTAACTAGTTTGAATGTGACTATTGCTTGTGACAAATGAAACAGCAACTGCCACATTCAGTAAATTCTATGTAATTCAGTTATTCATCTGTGTACCAGTAGCTACAGGAAAGATTTTCTGTAGGTATGTAGCTGTAGGGAAGGTTTCTCCTATGTATGCTGCTTCTAAAGACTCCATGGAAAAATGTACCCTTCATTGAGATACCCTTTTTTAAGTAAACTTAATGTAGGGCTCATTATTGTGACTATAAACTGGCAGGTTATATTTAGATTGTAATTAAGCAAAATTTGTTCCTAGCTTTTCTAAAAATGTAACTTTGTTTCCTGAAACTAGTTTTAATCAGATTGTCAAATTCAACAGGAAAAAGGTTGGATTAAGAGTAGTGTGAAGAAAATACCCCCTGCTTAAAGAGGTAATCGGGGAAATAAAGGGAGTGAATGTGAGGAACAAAAGGTCCAAAATGGATTAAGAAAGAACTGAGGCAAGTTCCCCATACAAGGTCACTGATGTTGGATGTTGCACAGTGGCACAGACTGTCTGTTTGTCCAGAGCCAGAAGGAGGTTGAAGAGAAGGTTCCATAACTTGGTGAGGTCTTCTAGGGCAGAGGGCAAGAAGAAACAGGTGTGGGAAGAATTGTAAGCAGGAACACACAACCTGGAGTGCATGAGGTCTGTAAGAATATGCAATCTAAGGCAGAGAGATGGAAGCCTCCGCAAATCTAATTTGTTTTGAGTACTGTGAAACTGCACCTGAAAAAGGCTAGACTTGTCAGCCTAGCAGAGACATGAGGTTGTGGCACAAATCTGAGAGACTGAGTGGTGTGGAGACAGTGAATAAAAGAGGATAATTCATGGTTAACTAGCACAAAAGATAAGGAACATTGAATGGAAATATCAGTCAGAAAGCTCAAAACATACAGAAGAGATATTCACACAGCATGGAGTCAAATCAGAGGATTCATTGCATCAGGCTGTAGGTGCCAAAACTTGCATGGATTAAATGAGCGATTGGATTTTTCTTTATTGAATTTGCCTATCAAGAATTGTTAAACAGAAATATAGTGCTTCTAGCTAAAATTCTCTGAGCTGTAGTTCTGAAGGCAGAGACTGTACATCAAGAAACTATTGTTAACGTCTGTGGCTTGACTTCGTAGTCTTCCCAAGATATTACCAGCCCCTGTAGGAGACAGCATGCTGTACGAAATGGGTCATTGCTCTGACCCACTGCTGCGTGGTGCAGTGTTCAGAGAGCCTATGCACTTCAGTGTGCGTGCTTGGCTGCTAGAATGATACATTGTTGGTAAATCCAACCTCAGATAATTTAACACTTAAGGCAACAGGAAGTATAAAATAGTTGGAACAAGTTGCAGATATATTTTCTTACATATTTTGGTGTTTATCAGAAAGATCTGGAAAACAGGGTAGTGTGTCTGAGTTTTAAGTTACAACGAATTCTCAAGTCTGCCTCACCTTTTCTAAGTACAGAGAGGCTAGATCAAAACATATTTTGTCTGCATAGAACAGATGTGCCTTTGGGCATCTTGCACAATCCACGTACTTAATCAGCAATGACTTAATAGTAAAGAAAACAATCAGATTTGAAACAAATTAGAGCAATAAGGGATGGTGCTAAATTTTATATAGCCTAAGCAAAGGAAAAGCCACACAGTGACTCAGTTCAGTCTCCATACAGAGCAGTGATGCATTTTTATTTTGATTGTCTAAGAACTATTAAATATAACATCTCCATTGCATATTCAGTTGCCAGGACATTTTAGCTCCTGGAAGGTGTTCTTTTATGGTAACAAACAGTTGTTGCCAAATATAGTTACAGCTTGGTTTGTAATCTTGCATTTTCACATCCTGCTCCAGCCCATATGTGTCGGGGGAGGATTGTGCTGGGCTTCCGCTCAGGGTTGAGGGGGACAGAAAACGCCTTCTCTTCCTCTGCCTGTTGCTAAAAGGTAGCTATGTGCCGTCCCCAAAATTAGTTATTTTTCACCGCCTCTGCTCTGAAGATGCCTCCAACTTCAAAACATGCAAAGCCATGTGGCAAACTTGCATGAATCATGGGGATATTTGTGGCCTCTGGCTTTTTGAACCTCATTATATAGTGAGTAATGCAAGTCGCTTCCATCAGTGGTGCTGTTGAAACCTATTCTTTGTTTTTTGGCTAAGGGGCACAGAGGCCTTGGATGCAACCTGATGGTCCCCAAGTTGTTCGGGGTGAGTACCTGGCTAACGCTTGCCGCGTGTTCGTCCAGTCCAACCCCAAAGAGCTGGACTGAGGCGCTTGCTCCTTCCCGTTCAAGGCTGCTAACAAAGCAGAGAGGCGGTGCGAGGCTGGGGACAGCCAAGGCTCGTTGTGCCCCTAGTTTCGGCCGTTCTGCGGCCTTTGGTGAAGAGCGGCCGCGTTAACCGTGCAACACGGCGCGGCGCGCGCGCCTCCCCGCAGGGCCAGCGCCTCCCCGCAGCGCCCGCGCCCCGCACGTGCCCTCTCGGCGGACGCGAGCGGCGCAGCGGCACCGCGGGCAGCCCGAGCGGGACCAAGCGGGACCCCGCGAGGCTCCTCGCGCCGCCCCCGCGCCTCAGCCGGGCGGGGGATTGGCCGGTGGGGGGGCTCGCCCCGCCCCACGCGCCCCCCCGCTCCCCTCCGCCCGCCTCCCCTCGCGCCCTCAGCCATTTTAGCAGCCGCTGGAGCCGGCGGTCGCGTTTTCCGCCGGCAGCGCCGGGGCTGCGCGCGCCGCCGCCAGGTGAGTGCGTAACGGCCGCCCTGCCTGCTGCTGCCGCCGCCGGGACGGGGACGCGGGCCCCGGCCGCGAGGCGGAGGCACCAGGGCGCCTGAGGGGAGGACGGGGGTTAAGCGGGGTCAGGTGCCTCCCGCCGCGGGAGGCCCGCGGGGTCGCTGCGCTGCGCCAGGGCCCGGCGGCGGTGCCGGGAGCAGGTGGCGGAGCCCCGGGAAAGGCCGCGCTGCTGCCCGGCGGGCGCTCCGCTCGTGTCTGCGCATCCCAGGCGCGCAGCTCCCGCTCCCTCGCCGGGCAGCCCGCGGGCAGCGCGGCCCCTTGTGCTGCCGCCCTCAGCGCTTCGCGGCCCGGCCGGGGTAGCGTGTCCGCCGCTTGCCGGTT
Source organism: Eudromia elegans (assembly GCA_003342815.1). Lineage (NCBI taxonomy): Eukaryota > Metazoa > Chordata > Aves > Tinamiformes > Tinamidae > Eudromia > Eudromia elegans. Next base: position 5,637,176 of record PTEX01000032.1, read on the forward strand.
TCTAACCGATCCAGAAGAAGCTGCTCGCCTCGCTGCCTCTCGCTTTGCATTAGCAACATCGCCTCCCGCCCCCCACTCTTTTTTTTTTTTTTTTTTTTTTATATCAGGAAAATAACTTCTATATTGATCTGATTTTAATGCATGAAAAGAAGAAAAAGCAATTTCAAAGGGTCTATTTTTTTTAGTTGCTTATCTCCCCCTTCCTAGGAACGGAGTGAGGTTGGGGAGCCCTCCCTGGCACAACCTTCGGTGTCGCCACTTCCGCGGAGCCCCCTCCTGCCCCCCTTCTCGCTGCAGGAAAGGAGGTTGGGCTCAGGAGATGGTCTGATGCTGATGTAGCACACGCTGCAACCCGGTAGAACGTGATTCATTGCTCAGTGCTACGCGCAGGGTGATGTTTCCACACACCCCCCCCCCATTTCACGTCATAGGAGCATCTGCTAAAGCAGAGCGAGAAAGTGGTTGGCTATTTTTGTTGTTTATTCCTCTGAGATACATTTCACTTTGTAATATCCTAAAATAACTTTGTATGCTTTGAGGATTTTTAGCTCATATAAAAATAAAGTGTATGTGGGCTAGCCTTCCCCCGTTCCTGGACGAGAGTGGGCACTAAATGAGGCAACATTGGGCAACTGAAAAAAGCTCCAGTTATCTTTTATTCCTCTCATTGCTTTAATGAAATAATTATTTTGACCCATTTTGTGTTATAGCCCTTTTGTCTAATACAGTTATTTCATATTTGATTTTTTTTTTTCAGTGAAGATGCTCAATAAGTACAGGGTGAGAGTACAGAGAAATTTGTTGTAAATTGAGAATCACTGCAGATAAACTAAATTTCTGTAGTGTGTGATGCTTGCACAAAAGTTGCTTGTCAGGTTAGAGATAATACCTGTCCTTCATTTGTTCTTCTTGGGCTGTGGTAACAAAAATATTAATGCAATATTTTGTTGTTTAATATTGTAGGTATTTATGGCATTGCCAATTCCAAATGCAAATATTAGAAAATAAAGCTACAGATAGTAATTAATTATGTAAAGTTTTTTTTACTGTTTTAATTGACTTTGACTTTTTGAGCCTCTACATGCAGTTGGCCAGGATTCAGAAACCCCAGTGATTAGAAGCACAGTTGTTTTTTGCTAATATGTGAAAATCTTATAGTTTAAACAAATTCCAAAAGCAATTCTTTTCTACCAAACAAGAAATAAAATTAGTGTTCCAGTAGTTTCAGACAACCTTTTTTTTTTTTAATATTGTCTTTATACATATATTTAAAGTTGCAACATTTGGGTTGAATGCAATTCTACAGAAGTCTTGACTATCACCACATAAGGGTTATATTATTATTGTTATTTTTAACTTTCCCCCTCATTTCTTTTTACTTACCAGTTTTTCTTGTCTTCAGTGGCTAACACTACAAGCCTATATAAACTTAAAACAGATCAGACAAAAAAACCTATGAAAACCCCTTGTGGTAAGATTTTCATGACGTGCTAGTTATTCAGGTATTTGCATCTCATGCAAACATTGCTCGTGTTATCGTAAATGCTGTCTGTAATATATACTGTGCTAGCAAGTGACAGTATCACCCATTGTCCGATTACTGAATAATCTAATGTTTATCAGTAGCTATAAATTTCCAGCATCATAAATTACCAGTGTTCTGTGGCTGACCTCCTTCTAACAACAGGTTTGTGCTTCAGCTCTTTTATAAAAACTAGAAAAGCAACACTGAACAAACCACTGAACAAGGCAGTAGATGCAAATATATTCCCAGCAATATTAAGATAGTAAAAGAGATGGGCCCTATGATCCTAAGTACAATTAAGACCCCAATACAGTATTCTAAATTTGAGCCAAACATCTAACCATGGAAAATCTATTTATTTTAAAGTTACTCATTAATAAATTCAGCTTGGTAGTTAAGATGATAAGTAGTGGAGTACTTGTCTATAAGAAAAATGTTTTTAATAAGAAATTACTGATACGAAAAAGAGATTGAGTTAATTAAGGGCAACATTAATTGTATATGCAGCTAACCACATGGTCACTGTGCTTCAGGACCTTTATTTCTCCTCGGGGAAAAGAATGTTCCACTGAAGGAGAAGACTTTTTTGTTTTTGAGAGAGGGGCATTGGGATTGTCCCATAACTTACTGAAGCTAGTAACAGACTGTTTCCTCTAAATTCTTGTGCTTAGTATATGGATGCATAAAAATGAAAGCGGAACACAGCACTAATTATTTCTTCTGTGGCCACTCATTCATGAAGTAGCCTGTGTTAAGCTGAAAGTAAAACAAACTGCTAAAGCAATGTGACTAGTTTCTCCTTTCTGCCTCCCTAATTACATACTGCTCACATGAAGCCTGAAAGCTGCAAGGTGCTTCCGCACAGATTGCTGATTGCGTTTTAAATACTGTCTTATCTTGGATAGTGACAGTTCTTCATGTTTGTTTTCTATGAACCTGAGGTAAAAGACACTATATAGAGTGAGGTCGTACATATAAAGGCAGAGGAAGCTTGGCTAGTTGTCAGCATGGCTTGGGAGATGTGGTTTCACTTTTCTGTCATAGATACATAGTATGAATTCCGCTGGTCCACTTGGCCAGGATCAACAAAAATATTTGGACACAAATTCTGGCAGATATCCTTTCCCTGCTCCTCCTTTTTTTTTTTTTTTCCCCACTAACCTGGTGGAGTTGTGGTTCTGGTCTTGTGCCACGTGTGCACACTGTTTACCTGAGCAAGTGCATGATACAGAGGCTAGGAATGAGTGGCAGGGTTAGAAATTGCTTATGCTGTTGTTGCTGCCCTAGATAAGAAGTCTTTCTACTCTTCAGACTTGCACACTGTTTTTGATCTGTGCTACCAAAGCTCAGGTATATAGCAGCTTTTGAGCTGTTCCTAGGCCTAAGTGCTGGTTTGAACCTGTGCTTTACAGAAGGTAGATATGGAGAGTGTGTTTGAGAGGTGTTGGTACAAACTGTCTGAGTTATTTACATTATAAGATCAACTTAAATACAGTAGAAAATTCCATCAATGTAGAGGACCAGTTCTCCTCCAGGACCAGTGAGAGAAGAGCAAAAGTAAGCAGAGGTGACTGGGCCAGAGGCTACTAGGGAAAACGTTTGCCGATAGCCAGACTGTTGGTTTGTCTGATGGATGCTTTTAAAACTTGGTGGGTGTGTGAGTGTGAGCCACTTATGATAGATGTAAGGGTGGAGGTAATGCTGTTGCATCAAAATGTTGGCATGTTAGCAATATTTGCTTTGCTCTGAAATGTACAGCTGTGTAATGTAAAGGGCATGCTGAATTGTTTCCCTCTTCCTTTCCTTTGGTTGAAGCTGCACGCTTTGTTTTGACTTTGAAATCAAAGAGATCTTTTCACTTAAGTATAAGATTTTTTAAGGAATCCTATACATTGAGAAAATTACTCTGTTGCTGTGTTTCTTTTTTTTTTCTTTCCTCCCTTTAGTGTATGGAGAAGATGCCTTTATTCCCATACACTGATCATCAGTAATCCTTTATTGTATAAATGTGCAGTTGGTAGTTTGCATGTTAATATATATATATATATATATATCATTAAAAAAAAGATATTGATAGATTTGAAAACTTATTAGATCAGAAACAAGTTGACACGACGAGGATAGGCTTAAAATAGCACATTACATGCCAATCAATACTTGTACCCTAAAATTTGTTCTAATTAAAGGAATTTTTAAGCTGATATTTTAAGTATTCTGAAGCAACATTCTGTTGCAAGTAAATTGCAAGTGAATTATACTAAGAGACCTGTGGAACGGCTTGTCCTCAGAAGTCAATTTACTTGAAGTATCTGCTAGTAAGACATTTAGCCTGCTCCCTTGTGCTTTCGTTACAGCATGCGCATGGAGGACAGAGCATTCACAAAGTCTAAGTTTTACCACTGAATATTTCCGCTTCTGATAGCGGAGTTGAGATGGTTGCACTGAACTGTTTATCCAAGGCAGGTTACATCATTCTCTGTGTAGTTTGCACAGATCTGTCTGGAGTAGCTTTAGGCATTTCTCCTCATTCTTGAGGATTCTAAAAGACAATGAATGGCATACCAGAATCTGGTAAAGGTATTTGAATTCGTAAAACAAGAAGACTCTGATAGAGTAAGAGTCTTCTGAACTACTTGAAATGCAAGGGATAGATAATGTGGAACTCTTTGAAAATGAGACAAAGAAATAAATTACTCAATTTCTTTACAGAAGGTATGGAATATTCTGGGGAACAAGTAATGTCTTAGTGGTGTCCCCTGTGACTGTTCCTAAGCTGCAGGTTCTGACTGGGCTTGTTTTGAGAAGGTTGTGAGCAAGATTGGGCAAAAGAAGGTAATTTGAGTTCAGATTTAATTGCAGAAGCCCTCCTCCCTCAGCCTCAAGGAATTTCAGTTCCGAAGGGCTTTGGGTATACTCAAAGCTAGGACACTAGGAGAAAGTTGTATTAGCTGATGTCTTCTCACAAAGGTGTCATCATTCTGCTGATGAGCAAATTCTGCAGTATGGTGAATCTCTGGCTTTGTTTGTGCTTGTGCTGTTCTGTCCCCTAGAACTGCTATTTGGATGGTTTGCTTCAGTTTACTTTGCTCTTGAAGCTCCTGATGAAAGCGGTAGTCAAATAATTACCAGAAAAATTTTGTTCAATGGAAGGGGAAATGTCCTCTTCCTCATCAGGACAGTTACCTCACTCCTCTAAATTTTTCTCATGTTTGTTTAGGTGGCCCAAGGTCATTTGCTTTCTAAGAAACTGGTATCAGCTATCTAAGGTGTCACTCTCTGAAGCTTCCTCTAAATTCATGCAACATATATTTTTTGATCATCTCTCCTTATTGTGAGCCTTAACCTTAACACACTGAAAAGATCTCGCTTCTTGTTCACAGCGAGGAGAATTTCTTACTGGGTGTCTGGACAGGCCAGAGGATTCTTCTCTTGACAGCAGAAAAATATTAGCATAGAGAAGTACTGTTCTAATCTTATAAATGTAGTATCTCAAAGAGAATTTCTTTTCTCAGAGTAAGTGGTTGCTAAAAGCATTTTTTTTTCCATTTTCCTGTCCAGAATCTTGGAAAAAAATATGAGAGACACTGTCAGGCAGGGGGAGGGGAAAAGTGGTTTCTGAAGAACGTTCGTGTATCCTAAGGCACTTTGTAGCTGCCAGAAAATCTTTGTTATGTATCATAACAGGAATATAACCAACACCTGTGCTTAATTTTCTTCAAAAATTTGCTAGAGCAAGCAAATTTTTCTTACTATCACTCAGTGTTCTTACAGACATAACAGTCACATACTGAAATATCCCATAGCTTTTACTGAAATTATTTACTAAATTATTTACTAAATTCTTTCCAGTTTCCTACCTTGGATTCCTGACGTTCTGGCTACCTTATGATCAGAGGCACTGGTCACACTTACTACAGGCAGCTACTAACCAGAGTCTAATGTGAGTCCTGGTGAGAGCCTGCAGTTCTTTGTTTGATTTTACACCTAGTCTCAAGACTGTGTCAGTCACAGCATCAAGTCCACATATCTGTTGATTCCTGTATCAGAAAATTTTATATTGGCTGCTTTGCTGGGACATACAAGTTCCTTCTTTCAGGACAACACGTGTTTTGCATAATGTTGTAATTCACTGTTCTATATACATTTGTTGCTGGAGTGCTGCTGTTAATGCACTGCTGAGCTTGTGGGATAAAGTGAAGCTACTGGTAATATTACAAGGAGATATTATTGTGGTGCTTGCTGACAAGAGGATATATGTGCTCAACAAATATATCAGCAAATTGATGCAAGTAATAAGAAGTGGTGAAACATTTCATATTGCCAAAGCCTGCCATCACCGAGGAGCTCTGTCAAGATGTGAGTTATCTCTCCAGTTAGCTATACAGGTGATAGTTTCTGAAAAGATTATTATTTTAAGTTTGCTACAAGTTCTTGGCAAGTATAATACTCAGTAGACTGTTTTTAACTAGTATTTTATCTTGGAAAGTAGACATGTTGCAAATCACCACATCAGATATGCTAGTTAAATAAGTAGAGATGCTGGAATTTTTCAGTGCTCCTTGGATTTTGGTTCATAGGCAAACACCAAAAATTTATGAATGAAGACTGCTTTTTCATATCTTAAACTCTCAATTCAGTAGCTAGCTGCTGTGCTGTTTTCTGTAGCAGACCACCTCTTTCGATTAGGGTAATTATTAACCCATGACCTCCAATAAATAACAAGTTACACATGTCTATGGATTTGAATAATATAGAATTAGATTCTAAATATAATTTTAATATGACATTTCAATGTTTGCCGTTGGGTATCTTTTTGTTTTCATTAAAGGCAAATTACTGTGATGGTGATAACTACAGCTTCCCGTGTGCGGGTGTCTTTTCCCTCCCTAATGCTGTACTTCCACAAGTGTCCTAAGCCCGCCGGAGCTGTGGGCAGCACTGCTCTCATTCCTTGCAGCAGACAGGGAGCAGCACAAAATGGGTGGAGGCTACTTCTTTCAACAATAACTTCATGTTATGCTCTTTTAAAGTGCTTGAAGAGCTACAGTGTAAAAGTACACGTAATTCCACGTCTGCTGGAGCTACTTCAGAAAACTAGCATGACTTAAAAAGTATTACTAAAAAAAAAAAAGTGATTGATGTGACTTTCTGCAAAATTTATAGCCTGTGAAAGAGTCAAATTGGATTTGCAGCAGTCCAGATTTGGACTGAATTGTCTGCCATGAACCTGCACCTGAAAACTGTTAGAGAACCAGCACTGTTGGTTGTTGCACTGTTTTTATTAGCATATTGAAGTCTCCATTTTACTGCGTTCACTTTTATGCCCATCCCATAAAGTAATTTTTTGAAGTTGTGTATTTCTTAAAACTCCCTTCGTTTAAAATGCCATTTATGGTATTAAAATCATCTAAACTTCTCTCTACATAAATTTGAGTACTTTTTAATCATAATGAAAGCCTACCTGCTAAAAGAATCACAATATGTAGGTAAGATGCAGTTTTCAACTCTGTTTTCCATAGTTTTGAATGTTAATTAGAAAAAAAACAGACAGTAAAGCTGCTGTGACTAGTGCTAATGTGAAATAGTGGTAAAGTAAACTAACAAAAGAAAGAGAAGATACAAAAGTAGTAAAAGATGCTAGTTTGTGGTACCTGTGGTCTTTTTGCAACAGCTGGAAAGGTGGGAAGGATTCCTTCCCCCTGCCTGTTTCTAGTGACCCACTAGTTTGTCATTTTACATATAACTTTCTATAAAGGCAGCTGTGTATACAACTTGTTTTCATGCTTTTGTTAGCTGGAAGTATTTGTGCTTAATTTTCATTATGGAAATGGATTTTCTGTTTATTCCATAAGCATGCAAATAATTTTGCATTTTTAAGAGCACAGCTGAGTTAAACAACTTGGCCAAAAGTCCTTCAAATCCGTTTCCACAGGGAAGAGGAGCAACTGGAAGTTGAAACAAAGCTTCCTCCTCTTAAAATATGTTGAGAAAATGTGCACCAGAATAGAAATATCAGGAAGACTGTGCCTTATAAAATCAAAGACAACCTGCTTGTATCACATGCTGTCTATCGCTTAACACTATGGGATTGTCAATACACAAGTTATATGAATACTCAGAAATGATTCAATAAATGAAAACACATGCAGAGGGTCAGAAGCAAGTACAAGACTCTCCAGATCATATCATGTAATGAGAAAGATTAGATTGTTACCTGTTTCACACTCTTCCCCCTAATGTTAAAAATGCAGCAGTTATTTAGGTATAACCCACAGCTGCCCAAAAAATACTGGTGTTTGGAAATGAGTTCTCAGTTATTTTACAGTCAATCTGTCTGAGTTGCAGTGGGGAGAAAGAAAGGATGGCACAGTGGTGGGAGTCTTTCTCTCAGTGTTGTTACCTGGAAGTCCATGTAGCTCAGACTGTTGTTGAATCGCAAATTCTGGAATATGTGCTTGAATATATGGTACTTTGCCTGTGGATGTGCTAGTACTATATACCTAAGCTACAAGATTTTATGAGCATACCAACTGTTCTGATGCTTGCTTTTCTACCTTTCTGAATCCTGCTTTGTGCCTGGACATTGGATGCAAATGCTAAGTGGGTCATATAATACTTTGTTCTCTGAAAGGGCAGCAGTGGATAAGGTTTCTGTTGGTTATCTTAGGTTGTTCTTTTGCAGAATTGTTCCTCAGGCAGGCAAAACAATGTAATTTATTGTCAGTAGTATGTACCTATTGGTTTATAAGTTTATTTTTCTTTAAAAAAAAATTGTATATGAAAAATTTCTGTAACTTGGAGAACAACATATTGGTTTATTATAAATAAGTTTACAAAAGGTAACTTTGAATGCCAGGCTCCCAAAACTTTAAAGTTAAGGCTGTTTTAAGAATATAACATCATAATGCTGATTTTGAGCCAAGAGTGGACTTTAAATCTTTTTATCAGGCATAGCGTTTGGCAGCATGTTATCTGAATCAAATTTCTGAAGGCACACAGAACTTAAAACCAAAGTAAAAACATGGCACCTGTGAATGATAGTATCGTGAGTTTCTGGTGTTATCATCTCATTTTGACTACAACAGCACTCTTCCATGCATAAAGGATTGTTACCAACAAAGAGCTAACAAATCTTGCAATTCAGGAGAATGTTGGGTTATATGGATTCTTTAGGTTTGTTTATAACCTAAGGAATGGCTAGAATTTTCACAACTGAATATTTTTCTTTTCAGATTCTATTGAAATTCTCGAGCTACACAGCTACTTGAATTGTGATTGCATTCAAGGTAAGTAATCTGATTGTTATTAACCAGAGAATGGCCATTCCTACTTAAACTCTTATTAAAATCTGGGAACAGTGAACTCTGTGATCAGTGAATTCTTGCTGCCTTTGTGATCTGTCCAAACATTGATAAACTTGTAGTGGGGACTCTATTTTTAACCTGACAGAACTATAACAGTACTGGTTAATAGTATTCTTAGTTAACATTACTTTTGAGTACTGTTGCATTTAATAGCAAAGAAAGTACTGTGGTCTTGTTACTAACCACAGCGTGCTGTTGTGATATACTTCGTAATATTAAGGATGTTTCTATCCCTTTTTCAGAGTGCAAATATTCCTGAAACCAAACAGAAAGCGTATTCAGTATAGTCAATTTACTCCTCTTACTTCCTTCAGAAATTCTTCAATCTGACTGCTTTACTGTTTAACACAGTGCTATACAAGTAGTTCCTTATAATACAGTTGCTACTTTAACTACTACTTTATTCATGGTTTAAGTGATCTAGTTACCTAAATATCAAGTCATGCTATCAAGCCACTTGAGTTTTAGCTATATGATCTACTGGAAATGGTCACACGTACTTTTGTAATGTATTCTGATCTGGCCAGACTTGAATAAATCCCTTGCAATAAGCTGTGTAGCTGTGTTAGTGCACAGCTGTCCTGTGCTAATAAACTTTGCTGAGGGGAAGGACATGTTGCTACAGCCTCAGTCATGGGGTAATATGGTTACACACCTCTCTGGCCAGAGCTGGCTTGTTCTGTGCTGGCTGAATTTCGAGCTGGCACACGATATTGTGACCCAATCCTGTCTTCTTGCTGTTTTGCAAAAGCTACTTGGATGTGTTGGACTAAGAACAATAAAAAAAAAAAAAAAGCCTACAGTGGTGTCTGTCAATATAAAGTGTGATACATACGATGATTCTGAAGTTCAAAAACATACTCTTTTAAACTGTCTCAGGGATTTTTTTTTTGCTCTCTCTTTTTTTTTTTTAACTTCTTTTTCTTTTTTCTAACTTAATCTGCTATCCTGGTGTTAACATCTTAGATTCTGTGTTCTTTTAGACTGGTTTATCATGTTGGTGCCATTGTGCTGCTCAGAAAATTGAGCAAAACAGTGCTCAAAACTCTTTCTTACCTCTAGAACTCCCATAAGGAAAAAGTCTTCTGAATTTTTTTTTGTTATCTCACTTCATCTTTGAAGCGCAGATAAATTTGAAGAATTGTACAGGAAGGTTGCCTCTCTGGTGTGTAGAAAATGCCATCCCCAGTATTATCTCCCTTGCTGATGGTGGATAAAATCACAAGTTCTCTCATTAAGTTGGTATGGAGGGTAATACAGTTTAATGTTCCTGTACAGTTCATCTCCAGACTATGCCTCCAGGTCTTCCTAATAAAAAAAAAAATATTTCAGTTGCCACATACTGTTGTTCAAAGAAGGGCACCCTAAAGACACGTCAGTGAGTCATAAAGCACAGGCTGCACGTTGCAGTAGGACGACCTTTCCTAGGTGTCTTTTTATGTGAATTCCAGCTATGGATGCGGATGTGATAGATATCTCGATATGAATCTAGGTACATTTGGTGAGTAAATGATTGAACCAAGCAGTAGAGTTTGCTGAAATTTAGCATTAGGACCACAGTAAAATTCAGTTCTCTAGATGGACGAAGAACATAAGCACTTTTCCCTTGGAGAAAAAAAAAAAAAAAGTAATTATATAAAAGATAAACATATCCTTGTTCCCAATGCTGCTAAATTCTAGTGACTCTCAAGCCATTTGGCTGTGCAGTTTACCTAATTGCACAATGAAAGAAAGAAAAAGAGCTGACTCTCAGATCTCAAATGACTCTGGATGGGAGCACTTTGCTTAAACTTGTGTTTTTAAGTGGATACCTAATAATCAGTACAGCTGTGAAGGAGAGGGTTTCTTAGAATTACAAATAAAAAAGCTTCCTTCTTGCGTACTCACAACAAAGGAAATAATTTACATTTGGATTGAGAGCTTATAAGAAAAAGGGAAAGGATATTTCCCAGTTTTGGTGCTCCTGTTGTTTAGCCTCCCCACAAAATAATGAAGAGCATTTAAGGACTTTAAAAAAAAAAAAAAAAAAAAAAAAACAAAACAAAAAAAACCACCTCTGTCCTCATCCACCAGTGCACTTTTTAGTTGGTAAAAGGCTGCTAATCAGGACATGATCAGGAACACTTTACTAGTATTTTTTTAATGTAGTTTGTGTAACTACCTAAATTATGATCATTGCCTGAGGAAAAGAAAGCAAACTGCATCCACAGTTGAAAGATGCAGTCTTTGAGAAGCAATACCAGTAAATATAAAACTGGTGACAGAGCTTTTTGCCAACATGAACATTGAATAGAGAGTTTTTCTGTAGTGGTACAGAAACTAGGTTGCTAGTCCACCTTAAATTACACAGCAGTTGTGCTGGCAAGTGAAAAGAACGTACTTGTAAAGGTACATAATCTGACTGTAGAGAGAAGTGCATCACTGTATATAGGTGTCAACAGAATGTAAGGCAATTATATTGAAACCTTTTAATAGGACATTAGGAGACAATTATGATGATATCTGTCATTATGTTGCTTGCTTGGCTGCCAGACTGGGATTGTGTTCAGGCACTTGAACATCCTGCTCTTTGAGTTGCTGCCACCAAAAGGTTATTCTAGAACAAAGCTGAGAAATTCAGTAAACTTATGAATACAGGAAGTGGCTTTTAAGGACAAGTCTCCCAGACTTGCTAAGCTTTGGTCAAATAACTGTTTTTGCTGAATGCCGTTCGAAACAGAATGATTCATTGCTTACTTTCTTCTAACTTCTGCTGTTATGCAGTAACAGAACAATGTTGCTATTTTATATTGAGAAATGTCAGTTTACTTTGAGCGGAACACACAAGTTTGTGTCTTTACAAATAAGGGAGTTCCCCCAGTCTGGCTGATGAGGGGGAGGAAGGAATAAATGCAGGGAGGAGACTGAGCAGACCCAGGAGAGGGACAAAGGAATCAGGTGATCTTAGGTGAGAAGAGCTGGCAGGAGTTGGGTGTAGGCGGGCGGGAAGCCTGTGACTCCTGAGTACCTTGGCCAATGGGGAAAAGGAGGGGGTTAAACTTTGCCGGGAATGTAGGATAAAAGGGGGGCTGTGACATCCAGCACTTTGAGAGACCCCACCGGGATATGCCCAGTGGACTCTCTCTTTATTTGAATAAACTTATAGGACTCCTCTCTCTCTTTTGTGGACATTCAGTGCTTGATTGCAAGATTTTCCGCACAACTTCAAGTATTTTTCATGCAGTATCACAGAATTATTTACAGTTCCTTCTAGGTAGTACTGCACAGATGTCTGGTAACATAGTGTACTTGAAGCCAGGAAATAAGTGTTAATATTTAACCAATAGAGCTAGGGTAATATCATTAATGACTTTTTGCCTTGCTGAGTAAAATTTATTAGTTTTTATCCAACTTGGTGCCGTGACTTGATCAGTCCTTAACCTGAATGCATACACTTCAGGATTCAGAGAAGCAATTGTATCCAGCAGGCAAGAACGTAAATATGTTGTCTCTGGAAAAAGTTTTAAAAACCTTCATCCAGGCAGATTGTTTGCTGTATTCCTTAATTTTTACTTAAAAAACAAAATACGCCAAATATCCTAACCTCCTTATATTGTGAAAGGATGTTACTGAAATGATTATCATAAGCATAGGATAATAACTTAAGAGAGCATGCTGGCTCTTGAATGAGCTGTGTGCATGCATATGTTCCCAATATTGGCAATAAATTGAACACAAAAATGAATGCTTAATAAAACTAAGAAATTAGAAGCCCAATACTTGTATGTAACTGTTGTGTCTGCAGTAGCCCCTCCATATGTTCATTAATATAACAGATGATGAAACAGATGTTTTCAAGAAGCCTGAAGTTATGTCTGTGCTTCAAGGCCTTATTTTCATTGAGGGGAAAAAAATGACCAACTTTTTTTTTTCTTTTTTTTAATACATCAAGTTCCTTTAGTATAAATTTACCCATTCAGTCCTGTATGGTCTTGCTTGCTTGTTATAGATAGGGAATTATTTGACAGAGGTATAGTGCTTCTTCTTTGGTTTGGCCTGAAGTCTCCAGCAGCAAAAAAGTGTGGAACACAGGGAAAATAATTATCAGGGCTACATTTGTCAATCTCAGATGGATTTGATCTTCCAAACTGTATCATTCAACAATCTGTAAGTCTGCTGACCTCTGTAGATTTTCATTTTTGCAGGGCATTTTACTGCTGAGCAGAAAATGAAAAGCTGAGGACAACTTAAATCTAATAGGCTCTTCAGAGCCACATAAATTGCAGCAAATGCTTGCATAGCTAAGCGCAAATGCAGAACTCACCAGTCTGCTCATTTTGTATAATATTAGGGCAAAGAGTGATCATTGAATCTGAATTGACTGTTTACATAGCTTTTACTGGAGAGCTTTCATGGCAACAACATCCTCTAAAAATTCACCCGGATTATACTGTTTGCCTTTTTATGTGTCTTTTAATTTTTAAATTGGGTAAAACAGTATAATCACATATTTTTGCTGTTTAAAATATTGCAATAAGATTGATGTTTGTTGTAGTGTGTGTTCTGGTTAGGTTGTGTTCTGGAGAGAGGTTAAATTGGGCTGAAGTACTTCTCTTAGTATAAAGTATGTGCTTTTCCTTTTGACTTTATTTTTGTAGTCCTTGTTTTGTAGAGTGTTGGAGGATTTTTGAAGTAATAACAGTATTTTTCAGTTGAGTGTTTCTCGGTTTAGATTTGCCTCTTCTGAAATACTCTCCTCTGTTTAAGCCATGAGTCCTTACTTACCATGTTCACTTCCTTGAACAAAGAAGCCAGGGAGACAAAAGGATGCCTCTTACTTCTTTCCTTTATCACAAATTTGTGTTTAAACAGCAGCTGAATTTGTTACAGTTATTATGAGTGCTGGTATTCACAGTGTCATCGTATATTTTGAATTGTCTTTAAATCTGTGTGTCCTAGTCTTTTCACTAGATGAAGCCTGACCTGCACAGGTGGAGTGGAGGCTTGTGAGAGAGGAAGTGTTAGAGTGAATGAGCCCAAGGTATTTACAGCTCCCAGGCTGGAAAGGAGTTAATGAGGCGAAGGTAGCTGAGCTCTGTCTAGAGGAAATACTTTCCCAGTTGAGCGTATTCTCAGGAGCACTTCTCAGTTGTGAAATCTTGCCTTGGCCTGTTACTTTTTTTTGCCTTTGGGACACACAAACAGGTCTTATCCTTTCACCAAATATTTGCTTGCCCTTATGTTAAGATTAGGAGAGTTTCACACCAGTCTGTTAGATAATGGGGAAAATACAGGGTAAGAGTGGCTGCTCTGGTTTTCATTACTGTAATGTTGGAGGTTGCAGCAATAAATGTGGCACTTGACACTTAAAATTTGATTTTTTGTTTATTTGTTTGATATTAAATACATAGGTGTTCTGAGGCAGTAAAACAGTATCTTTCTTGAAATCAAAAATGTGATCTTTATTGTAGGCTAGTTAAAACATTGTATTAATTACCTTTTTTTTTTTCTTAAGTAAACAATAAGAGAGCCACAAGTAGCATTAGGAAATCTTGTGATATTAGTTAGCGTGTTGCTATTTTAAAAGGAGCTCAGCCCACTGCTTTTGACCTCCCTCTCCTTCCATTTGTTGGAACATCGGTGCTAGTGTTTATACTGTCCAGATGAAATAGCTCTTGAAAATTCTTAGGCTTTTGAGCCACTAGTAGAGCGTCCAAATACTGAAACCTACTAGTGTTGAGCAGATTACCTCGGAAGCTTTTTACTGCCCTCTGACGTACAAAATTGTGTAAGAGGAAAATATGTAGAAACCTCTCTGTGAGAAAAGAACAAAAATTGAGACCCTGTGTACTTCTTTTCCTACCATGAATAAGTTGCATTAAAATTGGCAGAGTTTGTTTTCAGAAAAACACTGATATGACTTAAACACTGAATCATTTCCCTTAGTGCTTTTTTTATTTTTTCCTCAACAGTTCTGACTCCTAAACAGCTGCAATTAGCCACAAGATTCTTTCAGCTTCAGTTGTTATTTAATTACAGCCTTCTTATCTGTAGATATGTTCTTTCGTTCTTGTATGGGACAGGTATAAACTGGGATAATTAAAATCTGTGGACAACCTTGTAGCATTCTTTTCAGTATTTCATTTTGAAATAATAGATTTCTTTGCTTCTAAGACTAGAACAAACTCGCAACTGGTAAATACTGACTAAATACCCCTCAAAAAATAATAACCACCGTGTACTTATTTAGCTTTGGTCACTTTCTTTATCTGTAGAACAGACTTTCTGTTTCTAAATTATGAAATGTTTGCTGGGGTTTCCAGAGAAATGGAAGAAATAGTTGTTGCTTATTCAGTCTGGGCTGTTTTGGAAGACCTCAGTGCTTCCGGAAAGGAGTTGGCCCTGAGTGTTTGTGCTAAAGGCAGAATTGTGACTCCATCTGAAGTTCACAACAGCTCAGTCACAGAGGAACCAGGATTTCCTCCAGGGGTGTTTAGTCTAAACTGAACTGCTTCTCCCTTTGCAGATTCCATTTATTCTTCTCAAACTAGAGTACTTCTCTTTTCTGCGTAATGTCATCTCTTTAAGTAGAAGACTTTGTTAACCTAGTGGAACAGCGTTGAAAAAGTTGCAAGTAGCGTCTGAAGTAGTTCACAAATAAAGATTTTCTTCCAATGGTGCTATTTTATAGTAAATTGGTTTGATAGCAAGGTTGGAAGAAGAACAACAGTATACACTATTCCCTGTCTCCTTCAGTATTAAATCTTAACAGTATTTTCGCCCATCTGCTATTAAAGCTTCTTCTGTTCAAGATAATAATTTCAATGCCTATTTCTTTAGATTTCAAGTTAGAAAACCTAGGGGTGTGTACAAATGCTGACTCAGGTGGTTCTGTATGTCAGAATTTAAATGCATAGAAGATAAAGGTACTTCCTCCTCTGTAAATAGCCACTTCCGGAGGTAGGAACCTCTGTCACTCTCTGCCATGGCTTTTAGTTTAGTCATGAAAGCTTGTGGTTATTTAAAAGCTATTTTTGTAAAATAAATTTGAATATCTGCCACTCATTCCATACATTATCTTAAATTTATGAAAAATTACTAAATCAGGGCTGTCCCTTGGGTTTCTGAACCTGTGCTCCGATTCCAAACTGCTTGGGAATGTGGCTGTTGGGCAGACATGAAGGGCTGCATTTTGCACTGTGTCTGAAGCTTTCAGCTGAGCATGTC
The DNA here is from genome assembly GCA_003342815.1 of Eudromia elegans. Taxonomy (NCBI): domain Eukaryota; kingdom Metazoa; phylum Chordata; class Aves; order Tinamiformes; family Tinamidae; genus Eudromia; species Eudromia elegans. The sequence continues at coordinate 5,653,271 of PTEX01000032.1, forward strand.
AAAGTCTGAGTGCGCTGCAGGAGGGCACCGACGCACATGCAGCCATGGTGCTTGTGAGCACTCGCGTCAGTCGTTTGTTTCCTACTGCAGACCTGGCTTGCAGCATTTCTGTAAACAGCCATCGTGTACCAGTAATAAGGAAAATGTTACCAGCGCCTGCGTGCAATCTGTGATCTGTGTGCTGTACACATCCTAGCAAATGGTAAATGACCTCTGGTCTGGTCAAAACTGGGGAAAGAAGCTTACTCACTTGAGGAAAATGCTTTGGAAATATTTCAAACACAGCTATCGAAAGATAGAAACTATATCACTTTTTTAAGGCTGTAGTGGTACATGACGCACATTGATTGCTATTGCTGGGAACATGCATTTCTTACATCAAGAACTGGAAGCTCTGCTGTTACAAAAACAAACAGATAAGCTGCCAAATATTTCATTTATGTTGCACAATTAAGACAAATTATAAACTTTATATGTCAATGTTAAGTACATGTTTTGAATTTTCTAATGTTAGAACATAGCTTTATTCTGAGAGTGATTTTTACAGTGCGTAAGCTACGCTTGTGAGGAAAGGGGGAGTTTCCTGCTAGCGTGGCTGCTGTCCTGGGGCAGTAATCCATACCCGCCTGGCCTCGAAGGTATCCTTGGTGGCGCATCGGTACAACCCTTGCCACTGTCCTTCTTTCTTTCAAAGACTAATTAAACTTGAAAGAGATGTTGAAGGCAAAGGAGGTAATTTGAGTAGATAAGTTTGGCTTATAACCAAATGGAATTGGTATCTTGGTATCTAGGTATTTTGGCAAGTTCCAGATGTCGGCCTGTTGTGTGCTATATTTAAAAATGCAATAAATATTTTATTTGGCAAGTGTTTTTGAAAATTCTTGTACTTCAATATCCAAACTAATCATTCCCATCAAAATTAATCAGCTTTTGTGTAGCTTCATCTTTATTTGTACACTGTAGTTTGCAAGTTTAGTCTTTTTCAGTAATGTCACTGCTGTTATCGAGAGCAACTAGCACATGCCACCACTGGCTAACCTGAGAGGCTTTTCTTCAGGAGCATCATGCTGGCATTTCAAAAACTACTGCAAGTTGCACTTTCCTGTCTAATTTCCTTTCTGCAAGGCCAAAAAGAAAATAGCCAATCACTAATACTGTGTTTTTATATTTTATTATAGATCTAATTGAGATTGACTAAAACTTGGTCATCACTGTCAGATATCTTGTAAGTATGTGTATATACATATTTGTGTGTGTGTTTTCATATGAAAATGTTCAAAGGAAAATCTTGAGTGTGCCTTACTGGTTGTAACTTATCAAGTCTCTCCAGATGTATTCTATTAAGATTTCCAATTGATTTTTGTTAAAATAAAAACCTTTTGAGGCACTACAGCTGTGCACAGATTAGCTGTTAGTTATCTCTTTAGAAGTGCTTTTTGAAGTAGTTCTAAGTAATCTGAAACTTCAAAATATAAGAAATTAGACCTTAACTTTAGCTTATACAAACTATGTGCACAAAGTGTGTCTGTACATGCACTTACTTCAAGCATTAAATGCAATTTCAATGAGGCTACTTGTGGAAAAACTGCTACTCAGCCAAAATAAATGACCTAGCCCTGTCTCGTTGTTAAATTGTTTGCATAGCCCAACAAGTCTGGTTTCTGTCCAGGTGGCTGGGCTTGCTGGTGTGCTGTCCCTGTGTGAGGAGTAGAGAGACTTCTCTCTTTGGTGTTTATTTTAACATATATCATGTCTAATCATGGTTATGCACTGAAGTTTTTAACTAGTCATAGCACTATGGCTGGATTTGTTTTACACGTGGGCTTGACCACTTCTTTAGGAGCGCTGAAATAACTGGGATGAACTGTCGTGCAAGATTTGTAATATTAAATCAGTGACCTTCATTTTAGAAAACTGGAGCTTAGGGAAATAACATATTATCTCTTATGCTGCAGTTTAACTGTTTGCTGAGCCATATTCTGGTGATGAAGTGGTTAACTAAAGCAGAATCAATTCTGAAAAGAATGAACTTTTTATAAAGCGAAATACCAAGAACATCCTTTTTTCTTGACAAGTCTGAACTTAGTTTTTGTACACGGCACTACAATTTTGTAGCTATTTTATTCTACAGATTTAATTAAAAATACAACACACTGATCAAGGTATCTGAAGTATTCAGAGATCTCTCAATCTTAGGTTTCCCTAAATAGTGCTAATATTGGCAACATATGACTGCAGACTGTAAATGTGCAATTCTCATAAAAAAACAAACACCTAGTAGCTTCTCCTTGTGCTGTTAGTGGCAGCAGCCTTTCTTACCCTGGCACGTTAATTGCTGCCTCCCTCACCTGGGGAGGCCAGCATGGAAACAAGGGCGCAGCGTGAGGTGTGCCACATGCCTGTGATTTTTAATGAGGCTCTCACAGTTCTCCCATTTTCATGCTTTCTGTTTATCAGATTCTACCCATAAAAGATTGGGCTTCACTACAAACTAGCCTGCGTTACTCTATCACTGGTGCACTTAGGCCATTAATGGCTCTGGGTGTGTGCACGGTTGGGCAAAATCTTGCCAAAATGTCTTTAATTTGGATTAAATTGGTTAGATTGGATTTCATCTGGAGTCCTGAAAGAAATATACAGGAGTAGCTTTGTGGGCAAGGGTGAAGAGAAAGCTTTGTAATACCTTTCGAACGTTGCTAATTGGAAAGACTGATTACAGATTAAAAATACAGTTTCTGAATAAAGGAATGTGGGGATATTAATTTTTTTTTATTGTAATATCTAGATTTTTGAGGAGTATGTATAAAAACACAATTAAATTTGAATAAACTTGATACAGCATTCATCAAGGCAGCAGAGAAACCTACTCTATCTTTCCATTGTAGTACAAATATTTAGACAGAAAAAAATCCTGCTGACCCTTGTCCCAAGTTATACAATGGTGGCATTACTCAAGCAGCTTAAACACAATATTATGGTGTAAAGGACAGACTTCACCTCACCAGCCCTAAGCTAGTCAAACAGAGATAATGTGGAAAAGACTCTGAAAAGTAAATATTTGTAGATGCAAGAAACAAGCATGGAAAAGATTCTTTAATCTGCAAAACAGTGCACTGCTATATCACGCAGCCTCCCAGCCCAGCTGCTTCAGTCGCCTTTGTCGTGATGAATTTGAGGTGAAATCTTAAAGGACTGAAACTAATGGATTGAGTATAATATTACTAATTTAATTCTTTTTCTGTTTTTTTTTTCCTGCTCTCTGCTTGGCTCTGGTCTTCTGCCACAGGTGTCCACTGCCAGCTCTCAAAGGTTACTAAAATTTTAGCTGCTGCTTAGAAGCCAAGCTGCCTACGCTTCCCTTACTGTTGCTCTTTCCCACCATACTGCACCGCTGCTTCGTTCTTGCCTTCTTCAGAGCTGAGGCCCTCAGAAAACAATAAGAGACTTGTTTTTTTTAATTCACAATGAAACTTAGGCTAGAAGTGTGTGCCCTTCTCTTGCTGCCTGTTTACGTGTTGATATCTGTGTACAGTATGCTTGTATTTATTCCATGGTATTTTCTTACCAACGCCAAGAAAAAAAAGGCTATGGCAAAACGTTTAAAAGCTAAACCGGTCTCGGACAAGCCCGGAAGCCCCTACCGGTCTGTTGCACATCTCGACTCACTCGCACACATCAACATCCCCGGGGCAGACACGCTGGACAAGCTCTTCGACCACGCGTTAGCCAGGTTCGGCAAGAAGGACTGCCTGGGGACCAGGGAAATACTGAGTGAAGAAAATGAAATGCAGCCAAATGGAAAAGTGTTTAAAAAGGTAAAATGTATTCATCTGTATTCTGATATGCTCTGGAGTTGTGCTGGCTCTTACCCCAGCAGTACTGGGTTTATGGGGGGAGAGGGGTTTATTCCTTAAACTTTTCTTCATTTTGTGGTATTAAATAATGCATTTTATAGTACTTGAAGAATAGCACACTACTGTGTGTACTACTCCAAGAAAAATGAAAACTGGTGAGGTCTTTTTTCCTTTTAATTTCAAGAAATGGAATAGTGTTTTGCACTAACTCACATTACCACCAGCTCCCCATCATCACAATTTTTTTTTTTTTTTTTTAAACCAGTTAATCTTAGGGACTTACAAGTGGTTATCGTACGAAGAAGTCAATCAGAAAGTGAATCACCTGGGGAGCGGCCTGGCGGCGCTGGGCCTAACGCCCCGCAGTACCGTGGCGATCTTCTGTGAGACCCGTGCAGAATGGATGATCGCAGCACTAGCCTGCTTCAAGTACAACTTTCCGCGTGAGTGATGAACTCGCTTACATGTCATCTATTTTAGAAACATTTTTCAACACTGGCTTAGCTGTTAAGTATTTTGAATGTGTCGATCCTGTGGTGTAAGGATTTAATAAACTTACTCTGCAACTATTTTTTTTAAGATTTTTTTTTAATCATCTTTTAGATTTTTAGAGTGGACAGGAAAATGGTCACTAAAGCAATTTGTAGTTGTCAGTAATTGCACTTACTCCATAAACTGTGGAATGTGTTTATAGTGTTTTCTTTCCGTATTGTAACTTCCACATCTGAAACAGAATAGTTTTTGGAAAGAATCATTTTTTTTTAAAAAAAGCAATAAACATATGCTAGCTTAAGGGTTTTCTTGTGACCTTCAAGGTCCTCACGTTCTTTGCAATACGATTTTTTTTTAATTAAGCCCTCATGAGCCCTCATGACTTAATGCATGGTAGGTTGCTGGTGCAGTGCTGAGGGAATGCTGTGTGCTTGCATGCCAGCTACATGTGCAGTGCACTATGAATGGAGTTTCTTTCTGTTGCCTTCTTACAGTTTTGCTTGCAGCAGGCTGCCCGTTTTTTCCTCAGCGTTAGTAGCAGCTGAATGCTCAAGAGGGCTGTGACTGAATGGAGTTCGCACAGGGCTGCTAAAGGGCAATAATGTAAAAAACAGCATTACTGTTGAAAAAGAATGAGGTGATCCTCATAGCAGCTCTGTCACATTACTCTCTTTTTGGTCCCCTGCACGATCCCCCTTTCACAGAAATATTTCCTTTACTTTGGAGGACAGAATTTAAAATAAAGTACAACACTAAAGGAAGCTACTTTTTTTTTTCAACATAGATGATTGGAAAGGGTGAACTCAGTGCGTGTGAAACACTGTCGCTCATCAGGGTTAAATATAATCTAGCAACATAAAAAGCAGTCCAGGATGTTAGTGTGATTCTCTGCCTTTGCCCCCACCCATAAGGGCAGTGGGATGAGCAAAGCAGCTGGCCCAGGGCTGCGAGCGCCGGCACTGCTGCCCAGAGAGCGGCTTGTGAAAGCCCCAAGCTGGGCTGGGTGCCTGTGCTCATCGCAGCAGAGTCTGCTCTCCCCTGAGTTTCAGCTACAGACAATTCGCCCAAAGGACCCAGATGTTCTCAGCTGCTTGTTGTACAACGGTTTAGTGCGTTTTTGTTGGATTTTAGAGGTTTTTTTGTGTTGGTAGTGTTGTTCTGATGACTTTTCCTCTTCCATGAAATTGTCCTTTTCATTCCACAGGTCTCTTGGGGGATAAAATTCTGATGTAGAGAAACGAAACTAATTTCCTAATTAGGCTCCCAGAGAGCCCTTTTTATAATTTTCTTCTCTTTTTTGCCTTCTTTTTGCTTTTTTGTTTCCTATACTGCTTTCCATTGAGCTAAAGCAAAAACATAGTATTACTTTGATTTTTAACTTCTTTGGTTTTCTCCCTCTTTTAATGGAACAGTTGTTACTTTATACGCCACCCTGGGTGAAGAGGCAGTCACCTACGGTCTCAATGAATGTGGAGCATCGTATCTGATCACCAGTGCAGAACTTCTGGAGAGCAAACTTAAGGTAAGGTAACATTACCTGTAACTTTAGGTAACTTTGGCACCAGCTTCACCCATTCTCAAACAACCCATCAATATTACTTTGCAGTCAGTGCTAAAAAATCCCTTTCCATTTCTCAGAGTGCACTGGCAGAAGTCTCCTGTCTTAAACATATAATTTATGTGGATAAGAAGACTATCAATAAATCCGAATACCCTGAAAACTTGGAGATTCATAGTATGCAAACAGTAGAAGAGCTGGGAGCCAAACCAGAGCACTGTAAGTGAATCTTTCTTGGAGAACTTAACAAGCAATCAAATCATGAAATTGGAGTTAGGCTAAAATAGTTAAAAATAGTTCAGCGAGAAAGAAAAATCGTGCAGGTCTCTATGGTTTCCTTTAAATAAGCAGAAAACTAGAAATGTTTGCTTAATCCCTATTTATTGTCCTGTATTTTTGTTCAGGTGTCAGGTACTTCAAAATACAACCTTATTTTAACTCATATGACATGACGAGAATACCTCATTGTTTTTATTTTAGCAAGTCAGGAAAATCTGATGTATTATTTTCCTGCCACACAGGCCAGCTTAAAAAGTTGATACAGACCAACAGCTAACTTGAAGGTTTTATTGAAAATCCCAAACTTTACTTTCTTTTAGTCACTTCTGCTTCTTCTCTAGCTGTGGCAGTTATAAAAGTCAAAAGATTTTCATTGTTACAGTAGACAAAATAAACTCCAAAGGATTAAAATAAAAATCAGAAATAAACTATTATAAGTTTACTTCTTTTCTACTGTTACTTAATTGAGGAAGGTTCAGTTAGAAGATGGGGAAAATATACAAAACCATCAAACTTCCTCAGTCTCGTAAGTCAGGCTCTGGAACAACAAATGATAGAAAAGTTAACCTAGTCAGGAAGCTGCAGCTTCTTGACTTTATTTTTGAACCACATTATTTCCCCTCCAATAGTGCACTTCTCTCATTCACCACCTTTCACAGGTTTGCTATCCTTTCACCAGGCTTTTTCTATGAAACTTCTAGTCAGCTGTAAAACATGAGGGCAGAAGCATCATGCAGACTGTGTTGCCTTGTGTTAAGTGTCTCACTTATTTCTTACTGACACTTTCATATTGATTAATTACAGAAATAACAATGTAGAAAGTACATGATAATTAACATGCTCTTTCTCTTGCATTTTGTAGTAAGCATTCTGCCAAGCAGACCTGTTCCGACAGACTTGGCATTAGTCATGTACACCAGTGGCTCGACTGGAAGACCTAAAGGAGTGATGATGATGCATAAAAACTTGATAGCTGGAATGACTGGACAGTGTGAGAGGATACCTGGGCTCGGGTAAGAAACCCAGCTGGAGATGCACTGACATTGCATCTGTGTGGGATGGAAGAGTTGGAATAGCTTTTGTGGTGGGCTTTCAGAACAACGTGGAAGCGATGCTGCAAATTTCTGTAACTAACAGATCTAAGTTTCTTCCCAAGAGACCTCTGTATTTCGTGGAGTCAATCTCAGTACTCTATTGACAGTTCCCTTTGTGTTTTAGAAGGAGGTACTACTGTGACTGTTAGGATTGTTTTAAAGTAAAAAACAATTTTAGCCTTAACTTGGTAACTGAGATAAAAATCTCCCATGAGAGGCAGCTGTTAAGCACTAGGGAAACATTCAGTTTCCTAGAAAACAAGGCAAGCCTGGAGTTCACAGGTTGTTTCCAGCCAGGGAGTGTTTTATCCATTTATTTTATGGTCTGCCTTTTATGCTCAAAGCCCTCTTGGATGCAAAAAAATAAACTCCACTTGTGATTTACATCTTTCAAAAACTAATAACTAAGTACACCAAAGTAATGAGCAGTATTTTAAATCCAGTTTTGCATCACTGTTGATCAGATAATTCTTTCTTTTACTAGGCCCAAGGATACTTATATTGGTTATTTGCCTCTAGCCCATGTATTAGAATTGACAGCAGAAATTTCTTGCGTTACTTACGGCTGCAGGATTGGATATTCCTCTCCGCTCACGCTGTCAGATCAGGTAAGGGAAAACTAAGCCAACTTAAGCACTCCTACACCTGTTGAAACTACAGCAGCAGATCATATCATATAACTTTTTTTTTTGCAATTATTATACTTAAGTATAATAATAAAACCTAATAAATGCTATATCATTATCCAGTGGAACATCAAGAGACAGAACAGCTGCTGATAGACTGAACGCAAGAGTGCTTGAAATTATTTTAAGTTTTTAGACACATTATCAGTTCTTTAATTGCTGCAGATCTTCTCTTTGGTTCTTTGCAGTTTTCAGCTTAACAGTTATGATAAAGGAAATAAAGCTGTTGGAGAAGGCTGCTGTATATTTTGCTGGTTTACAAATTACAATTGCATTACAACAGACAAACTGCTACAGGAAAATAAAGAGAAATCTAGTACTGTGAGGTGGAATTGCTTTATCAGATTTGGTTTATAAATCATTTGATGTTTTGGTCAATGTTTTTAATCAGTGCTTTTCCTATTGTAATAAATAAAAAATTTGTCAGGAAATGCTGTTTGGAGGGATAGGAAAGAGACTTGCACAAATTACATGGTAGTTCATCTCCCTCTTAATATTAATCATCTTCTGAAGAGCTGCTGCTTTTTCATTTTGTAAACTTATATTTTATTTTCTTTATTCCAGTCGAGTAAGATTAAGAAGGGAAGCAAAGGAGACTGTACTGTACTAAAGCCCACACTGATGGCAGCTGTACCTGTAAGTATAGGAAAACTGGTGATAAGTTTGTCAAAAAGGTGCTTTTTACCTTTTTCCTGCTAGCAAAAAAGCATTTACTAACACGTTTTCTTTCTTGCTTAAGAAACTGTCACTTTAATAGGCAAGAAAGCCGAACATACAAATTTCAGTTATTGATGCTTAAGGGATAGTATTGATGCTGCAAATGTGAGAATAAGAATACACATACACTAAAGCCAAGGCTCATTTTGATCCATAACTGTCAATTTCTAATGATATTTTACTAGGCTATAGATGCAGTAGTCAGAAAGTCTTGGCCATTCACTGCCTGAAAACTCTTTCTGCAGAGGAGACAGCTGGGCGGCTTTGGTTAATACAGACATTTAAGCCCATGAGCATGTGGCTGAGCTGAGCTGCTCTAGCTGTGGCGTGTCTCACCACAAGGTAAAACTTAGCCCAAGACTCTCCGCTCTTCATAGTGGTCTTAGCCACTTACGGTTATTTCCTGTGGAAAATAACTTCAGACTAACACCATGTTAGAGTGCTAGTAGAAACAGTATGTTTTAAATGTGATATAATTTCTTCTCAAAAGGAGCATTGTTTTGTATGTGCAAAAAATAAAAAAAGGAAGTCCATGCAGACAATTTCAAATGAAGTAGCCATGAAATGAGAACAGTGACACTGCTGAAGCACCTTGAGAAAACTCCCCAAACATCTTGACTCTAAAGACATACTACAAAAAAGCTAAGAGAGGAAAAAGTATTTGATACAGGTGGTGCATTTTTAATAGACAGCAGAGATGACCTAGAGTTCAACAATTTATATGGAGGGAGAGGTGGGTGCCACACACTTCTGAAAGCCTCTATATGAACAACACTCTTACCAGCACAATGACTTTGAAGGACTAAAAGGACTGATTTCCATTTCCTGTATACAACACCAGCCTTTAAAGTTAGGTTTTTACACAGGGAAGACCTGCACACTATCAGTGAGAATGTAACTATCTAGAGCCAGTCTAAAATACAAGACAACTGAAAACCTATGAGAAGTAAGTTTTGCAGGCAGAGGTAACTTGCTATATAAGTCTAATAAATAAAACTTACCTAGTTTCTCCCTAGAACTGCCATTCTACTTTTATCTTTAGAGTACAATATTGTTACTATTATTATACTATATAAGGAATGAAATAGAAAATAACTAATAGAATCTAAAGACACAAATATTTATAAATATTTGTCTCTAACAGAAGTTTCTAGCAGCTGTTAGTGGTTCCTTCCAGACTTTAATTCTAAATAATTTGTATTTCACTAGTTCTTCCAAAAAGCTACAATTAATCTTACTTTGCCTTCCAGAATTTGTCTTTTAGAGACATCATGTATTTTGTAACTAAACCGAGCTGCAAGTAGTATGTATCCTTTTTAAAGTTCTCATTTGTGTAAATCCACAGTGTGAAGATCTGAGGGACTATTGAAAAAAAATCAGAGCAGTTTCTATGAAGACTCTAATATTTTAAGCTCTGATATTTCAAAATAATTTTTATAGCTTTTTTTCAACTGATCTCCATAATTTGATTCTTGATATAAGGTATACCATTGTTAAAGAGCACTGCATTATGAAATAAAAGTTAGCATTCAACCAGTAAAGTATTTAATGGACATTGAAGGATTGGCTCCTTTTTGTAATCCAATTTATCATATTTTAAGTACAGTTTGAAGTGTTCTAGATAATGTAAGCACTGTATCAGCACAGCAAGCATTATTACACTATAGCACATTACACCAGAATTTGTAGCCACTGTTGATAAAGATTTTTATGTGACAGAGATTCTTCGTTGTAATTTTCCTTGTCCTTCTCAACACTTCATAGGAAATAATGGACAGAATTTATAAAAATGTAATGAGTAAAGTTCAAGAGATGAATTATATTCAGAGAACCCTGTTCAAGATAGGCTACGACTACAAATTGGAACAAATCAAAAGGGGATATGATGCACCTCTTTGTAACATGTAAGTATAGTTCACAGTCAAAATGTACTTTGATCATGTTTTAAGACAATCTAAGAGAAAACCATCAAAGCTATCTATATAGGCAAATATAAAATAATGACTAAGCTGAAATAATCCAAGCTCTTAGTGGAAACAGGGAATACATATTTAATGTGCTTAATACTCATACTTACTTGATGCAAGTATGACCAATCTTCAGAGCAGCAGATGACTGGTTATTTTTCATTGGATTGCATTTTAATATATCAAAGTTGGATTGCCTCTTTAGCAAGTTATAGGAACTCTGCTATCGTAAAGTATTTTGCAAAATGGACACTTTTTACTTTCCCTGTCAACTAGTATCTGCAAACGATTCAGTTATTTTTAAGGTGTCCTAGATAAGAAGGAAGAGGAAAGTTTCTCTCCAATTGAGCAGAATGAGTGATATTTAAATATATTTTTCCTTCTTTTAAGACTCTTATTTAAAAAAGTAAAGGCTTTACTAGGAGGGAACATCCGTATGATGCTTTCTGGAGGAGCACCACTCTCACCTCAGACACAGAGATTCATGAACATCTGTTTCTGCTGTCCAGTTGGGCAAGGCTATGGATTAACAGAAACATGTGGCGCTGGAACCATTACAGAAGGTAGTTAAAATGTCTGTAGAAATACATACCTTTAAAAAAGTTTTTTTTTTTAAAGGTGAAGTCAGAATAATTCCTATGTGCAATAAAATAACTTGAAATAAGCTCCTGTCCTATTTTATGGTTTGATATTCTATTTCAAATGACAAAAATCTCTGTATTCTTCCTTGTTCTCTTCCCAAGTTGCTGATTATAGCACTGGCAGAGTTGGAGCACCTCTTATTTGTTGTGAAATTAAACTGAGAGACTGGCAAGAAGGTGAGAGCATTAAATCTTTCGGCCTTACAGTAATTAATTTACTACTGCTTAGCTAAGTATAGTACATGAAGTAATTGTTCGTTATCTTTTATAATAATCATTTGTGTGTGTGTGCACAAATTTTAAGCAAAATTTTCAACATGTTTTCCTGGCATCAAAATGCATGTTTTGAAAATAACTATGTTTTGTATTGTTTTAGGAGGTTATACTAATAGAGACAAGCCTAATCCTAGAGGAGAAATTATAATTGGTGGACCTAATGTCTCCATGGGATATTTTAAAAATGAAGAGAAGACCTCAGAAGATTTCTCCATTGATGAGAATGGCCAGAGGTGGTTTTCAACTGGAGATATAGGGGAATTTCATCCAGATGGGTGTCTGCAGATCATAGGTTGGCTTCACTTTTTGCCATTTCTATCTATTACAAGATCTTAAAGCATGCTAAGCATGTTTTTGATCCTTTTGGCTTTGCCAGGATGAATGTATTAGTCACCTGCTTGCAGTGTAAAAAAAAGATTCCCAAAAGTTCTTACGGAAATTCTGGAAATTACATGATTTCCTGTGACATTACCAATATATAAATTTAGCATATAGGATGTGAAAAATAAATGTATGATTGATTTTCAGTTTTAGCTACATAATTTAAGAATCTGAGCCAGTTTAGTTTAAGAATCCACTTTTATACAGGCTGTGTGACATAAATATACCTATGTAGTTTCCAGGTACATCTACAGCTCTTAGCTGCTTTTCAAAATTGGAGTAAGATGTGGTAGTTTCTTTTCTGAGACTCGTGCACGGCACTTTACAAAGTACATGACAAGCAGTGGCTTTACAAAAGAGCCTGTGGAAATGCAAAAGTCAGAATGCAACCAGCCTTTTCTAATGATGTTATTTTGTCTCCTAGATCGTAAAAAAGACTTGGTAAAGCTACAAGCAGGAGAGTATGTATCCCTGGGCAAAGTAGAGGCCGCACTGAAGAACTGTCCGTTGATTGACAACATCTGTGCTTATGCCAAAAGGTAAGAGGGGTAAAAGTTTAGGGTACATCCGAAATACAGGTTCTGGCCCTGTCCTCCAATGATACACGGCTGCTAGCCATGGTTTCCACTGAACAACCCTGTACCTGAGCATGAGTTGAAAAGAGCTCCTCTGAGGTAGCACAGGTTCACAGATTACCCAAAAGATGAAGACTGGAGAAACAGATAGAACTTTTCTGTGCCTCGCCCTTATCAATCCAGTTCCACGCCCCTCCCAAACAAGTATAATTATATTAATCATGTATTCTGGCTTTCCATCAGAATTATTAGAGAAAGGTTAATCTGGGTGCTTTCTGCCTGACCCAGAGCTCTCCATGAACTTCGGAAATTTCTCCTTTCCTCCCTCTCTCCCATGCACTTTGTACGTGGAGGGAAACTGAAAGAACAAGATGGATACTGGGTGTAGCAGGGAACCTAAATTATGCTGTAACTCCACAAGAGTATACATTTAAATGCAACACTGATCAAAGCCAATCACGTAAACTAATTTAGAGCCCCTCTGATAAATCACTGACTGTGAAGACCTAGTGTACTCTTAAGACTTGGGGGTGGTAAGGATAGCTACAGTTCTGAAAGGATTATAGAGCTGTATATCTAACATCAAGAAAGCATTTTACTCTTTGAAATTGAAGCATATTTTGATTATTTTTTGTTTGTTTTCTTTCCCTCCTTTCGGCACCTTGGGTCAGTGACCAGTCCTATGTGATCAGTTTTGTGGTTCCTAACCAGAAGAAACTGACAGCTTTAGCGGAGCAGAAAGGCATCACTGGAACCTGGGTAGATATTTGTAACAATCCTATAATGGAAGCTGAAATACTGCGAGAAATTAAAGAAGTGGCAAACAAGAGTAAGTAAAATGGCATACAGTACATTAACCAGAAAAAACATGCTTCATTAACTTCCTTCTCCCTGTTGTTTCTGCCTGTTACACTTAACTAGTTTTAAGTTATGTGAATCTTGTTCCAAGAGTACTTGAAGCAGACTGATAAAAATCAGATGAAAGAGCAAGGGCCGGGACAAGGCTGTGGTGGGGGACATGTGGCCCTGGCCCCCTGCTTCCCCCTGGTGGCTGCACAATCTGGGGCTCCAGGAGCGCCCTTGCACCCTGCACGCGAGAGCTCCCAGGCTGTCGCAGAGCCCCTGCGCACACACAGCAGCAGGTAGGGCACTCCCGCTCTAAACAGACTCCTAGGGAAGAAGGATACCTGAAAGCACGTACCAAGTGTCTTGCCAGAAGGACAGCACTTGGTTATAACTTAAGTATCACATTTTTATTCTTTTTCCTAAAATAAGGACACAGCTCTAGCTTGTGGAAAAGCCCAGAGCTGTGAGTGTTGCAGCTAGAATGGGTGGAGGGGTGTGGTGTATGCAAGGCATGGGAGCTCACAGCAGATGTGCACAGGGGAATGAGCTGTTCATGTGCTTCCACAGCCAGGGCTTCCTGTCAGGTGCTGCAAGGTCTGTCCAAATTAAATGGCTCCAACAAGCATCACACAATATAAGCAGGAACAAAGTTATTTTTATCTTCTAGTTTTTAAATTTTTTATCCCAATATTAAGTCTCTCAGATCGCATAGCCTTTATTGCTAAAAAAATTCCTGATAGATTTCAGCATGTCCTCTTGTGACAATAATCTCAGATCTTCAGGCTATAAACTTGTTTGTTGCAAACATCAGACTTCATCTGTATTGGATGTGACAGTGCTATAAGTACACTATGTTAACAGAATATTTACACAACTGGCACTGAGCACTGTTACGTTTCGTGACCCACTTCAAGGTTACTTCATTAAGTAGGACACCATACCATGCAAGCTACATAGCCTTTGCCTTAGATTTTAGGTAACGTGACCAAGTGTTTCAGTGTAATAGTCATATTACAGTCATGCTTTTGTTTCTTCTTGTCCCTGCAGTGAAATTAGAACGGTTTGAAATCCCCATCAAAGTACGGTTAAGCCCTGAGCCATGGACACCAGAGACGGGGTTAGTAACAGATGCTTTCAAGTTGAAAAGGAAGGAACTGAAAAACCATTACCTCAACGACATCGAAAGAATGTACGGAGGCAAATAAACTTGAGTTGTGTTGACTAGACAGTTGTGCAGAAGTTCTCATGACTCAATTTTGGATGTCCTTATATACTGTAGTTCATGTGTTCAAGATAATACACAAAATGGATGAATGTTTCTGTAATCTCTAATGAGAACAACAAAAGACAAAAAGAAAAACCTTAGGCTCCAAATTCCTAGTTACTAGCAGAAAACATTGATGCTCTTAAGTGTTTCATGTGATTAGCTCCAGTTTTGAGGTGGACATTAATTACATGACAGTGTGACTAGGTCATTGCTGCTGTTATTGTTCCTCTAGCATATTCAGACTGCTTTCATTCCTCTGATTCCCGAAGTCTGGCAGATACTTCAACCGGGACTAGTAATACAATTGGGGTGATTATTATATCACAGCAAAAATCTTCATAAGGGGAAAAATATATTTAAGGCTTACCATTCTTCATTAAAAACAAACATATTAGTCAAGAATTTGCTAGAGGTCACTAATAACACGTTAGAGATGGATTCTTCTGTACATCAATTAATATCTTGACTACAGTGCCTAAAAGAGAATACAAAGTATACTTACTAAAATAAAGGTGAACTGAAAAGCTTTCAAAAAATAAGTTACTTGACACTTCAAGAGTGTTGAATCCTGCTTCAACTTCATCAAATACATTTTACTTGCCACTGTTTTAATTCAAGCATAACTTTCAACTCGGGCAGCCTAACAGACAACTAAGACTCCCACGGCTGCAAGCAGCACTGACCTTACAGCAGTCATCAGTGGAAGCAGAACTCGCATCCTGGCAGGCAAACAGTTGGACAGTTGCCTTTAAGTAGATTTTAACTAAAAGAACTTTGGGCTTGGGGTGGGAGGAGGAAGTCGGAGGAAATGGTTGCTTCTGTTTTTTAAGACACTGGATCCTTCAGATCTCTACATGTATATGAGTAACATTACAAGTCACCTGTATATAAGTTACAGGGTCTAGGATAACTGTATTTACAATATGAAAAAGTATTTCTGTTCACCTTTTAAATACTGTAACCAAAACAAGACAACAAGAAACCAATAGCAGTTTCTCCATTGTCTTGTTTTATCTGCAGCAAAGTAATGCCTGGCTGGAGATCTCTGTTTTAAGGAACTTGTAAAAAAGGGACAAATCACTCTATATAGAAAGTGATTATAAAAACAATGTTCTTTTAATAACTGGAAGCTATAGATGTGCTGAAGCAGGAGGATAGGGAATAATTTAATAATAGTTTATCACTTTGTGTGCAGTATCCTGTACTGTGTCTCTTTGAATTGTTAGTATCTGAGTTCCTGCATCCCTGCTAGCATTTTGCACTTGAACCATAAATGCTGTAAGAAGTGGAAATTCTTGATACTGTTCTACTTTGCACTTTTCTTAAACATTTTATATATGTTGCTTACATTTTGTACAGGTGTGGCCCTCAACTGCTCTATATTATAAATGCCTTTTGAAGTATTTATAGATTTCATCTATTCATGTTTGTGTTGTGTATATGATGGTTATAATGCAAAATGATTTGGTATTGCCACTGTACAGAAAGAAAAGGTTTTGTAAGTCACTTCTCTTAAACATAATAGCTTGCAATTTCGGGGCAAGTTTTTTCCTTTACTGGGGGTGTGCGTGTGTATTTTTGTTGTCCCCAAGTCAAAACAGTTTTCAGCAAGAATAAATCATGGCTACAGCTGTGTTAACCAAACTACCCCCTTCTCCTTGGGACCAGCTTCTTCTTGCTTTCCCCTGCAGTGAGAGTAACTACAGCCAGCTGCTTGTGCAAGACCTCTAGTGCTGACTGCTGCTAGTTGTGTGTGGAGCTGAAACAGCTCCAAAAGGAGCTGGTTCATCAAAAGGAACCAGAAAAAAAAGGCTTTCTAAAAAAAGAATTTTTAAAAAAATGAATGCAGCCGTTTGTTCCAAAATGGTGCATACCTTAACAAAAGCAGTTTATCAGAAGCAGCAGCTCATACATGTTATAGAGGATGAAAACTAGTCTGCTTCCAGACCTCCTGGCTGGGGGAGACAGCCACGTCAGTGCTGGTTGTTCCTGCCCACCAGCTGCCAAGCTGCCCAGCACCATGCGGAGTGACTAAGAAGCCATCACTCGACGGCTGTAGCCCACCTACAGCCCACTCAAGCTTTTGCTGGCAAGACACTCCTGGCCTTGAGAAGAAAATTGCCAAGAAACATCACTCCACCAAAATATAAAATATATAAAAGAAAAAGCTAAACAAAAACTGGTCCTGTTCAAAGAAAGCTCTCAAACATCCAGCTTTCAGCTCTCTTAACCTTTTGCAATGTCACTTATAAACAAATCAAGGCCTCCTCTGAGAGTTATTATCTATTGCATTTTCTATTTTATTAGTTCCTTTCCAGCTACTACTATACTATTCATAAGCCTCCTTCAGATTATGAGAGTGTAAGCTGCCTATAACATAGCAGAGCCAAAACAAAGTGCCCCTCCTTCAAACTCTGCCCCAGCAGACTGCGGTGTCTGGAAGAGGCCAAGTCACACCAACACTCAGCGCCCCATTCTGCCCATCTTGCTGAGCACAACAGGGCAAGCAGCACAGAGCTCAAAGCAGCCCAGGGGAAAGGGCTGCAGAACCCACACAAAGTAAACGAACATGGATGGTGAAGACAGCAAACCCGTAACACACACAACTGCTCTCTTCACCTAGAAGTGCCACAACTGAACTTAGGAAGCTGCCCCTAAGGCATCTGAGGCCCTCAAAGCATTCACAAGATTTCAAAACACCCATACCATGAGGCAGGAATGGGAGAAAGAAAACTTGCCTGTGCAAGTCCCAGGCCCTCTGGGATCAGCCATCCCAGAAGCAGGCCCTCACACCCACTCCCTTCTGCTCAAGGGAGAGCCTCTCTGCAGCTGATTATCTACTGGTTCCAATTGCTCCCATCACTCTGCTGCTGGGTGTGTGACCACCACAGCTGCTGCTGCTCAGGCTCCACTACCCACCACCTTTCTGGGCTCCTCCTGCCTGCCTTCCTCTGCACTCATCCTGCCCCAGGAGCTGCCCAGAGCCTTGGCACTGACCTGCTTCAGCATCACCACCTGACCCAGGAGCCGCTCGAGGTGAGCTCCCTCCCTGCATTTCTTGCATGAACCATCCCACCCAAGCACAGCCCTCCACCCAGCTACGCCATGCGGCACCAAAGGTGGCCGAGCTGTTATCATAGACTGCTTAAGGTCGGAAGGGACCTCTAGAGGTCATCTAGTCCAACCCCCCTGCACACGCAGGGTCACCTACAGCATGTGGCACAGGGTGGTGTCCAAGCAGGTTTTGAAGATCTCCAGAGATGGAGACTCCAGAGATGGAGTTATGCTCCCAGGAGCGCTCCGGTGCTTCAAGCCAAGCCCACGGACACTGACCGTGTCACCCCCTGCTTGCACAGGTTGCTCCTGCGCAGCAGCTCGTACTGTGCTCATGGCCCACCCTGAGGCAAGCCTTGTTCCTTGACTCTGCTTTGGTTTGTGTTGCTTTCCTACAACACTCCTCTGTGCTACTGGACCTCAAGAGAGCTCTGTCATCAGTCACCTTTAGATTACAGTTTAAGGTCATCTTTACGACCAACCTATATGCCACCTTTGTATCTGACCAAATGTTCTTACTACGGGCAGCATTTCAAATAATTAAAAGCAGTACCATTACCATTGCATTAGCCACTCTTCTATCTCATTAAAGCACAAACAGCTGTATCTAAGTCTAATGGATTAGGAGGGTCAAGTCTCAATCCTTTAAAGCAAGAGGGTTGACTTACGTGACAGCATTACAGGAAGGGATGTTGTTCTCATGAGCAACGTCTCAGAAATTCATCTGATATCTCATGATAACTTTTAAAGCCACCAATAGCTTCTTTTCATGAATACAGAAATGTAATATCAGGAATATCTTAGTATAATTGAAATCTTACCTAAGCAAACAAGATACAGTATACACACTTTCTAAAATATCTAGTCAGGTTATTTTGGATATTCTAGCCAAACTAACACTTTTATCATTTTTCCCCCACTTCCCAAATAAAGACTACTGAGCAATATTATAGACCATGTACATTCACTAGGAATGCTGTGCTACACAATTCAGTTCTTTCAGCACTATGATTTTATTCTGACTGAAGGAAACAGAAGCTTTGATATTAATTTCAAAGGAGGAGAAATTCTGATATTACACACTTGAATTTCCTCCATAATGCTCATAGTGCTTTTGTCCAACAGCAAAACCTGCTCAACGAGTTTCAGTTTAGCATAAATTTTAGTAAGAATTGTATGGGGGAAAAAAAAATAAAAAAGGATGAGAAACCAAGCAGCTACCAATACCCTTAAAATCTCTTACCAAGCAGCTATACAACAGTCAGCCTCTATCTGCAAGGATTCAGGCAGTGAGACTCTGGCATAATGCAACTGCGAGCTTCAACCTTGACTTTGTGCAGAGCTCTGAGTAAATATATTTTAAGTTGCAGAAACTGTGACTTTTTAATTCCTGACCCAGTGATAAACATCTCTTTCCATTTGAATATTGCCCATCAGCAGGACACCATGGGCTCTATTAGCTGAGGAAATATTCAGGAACTGCAGTGCCAACCACCACCACGCAACTCAACCAGGGTAAACAAGAACAGGGGAAGGACTGCTACAGTTTCTGAGTATGACAGATTAAAGCTTCTATGTGTCAGATGCTCAAGTATGTACTCACTACATGTTTTAAATATAGTTAAACTACTGTTTTATTTAGCATCAACTGGTTACTGACCTCTTCCCAGGCAGTTTTAAAAGCTTTTTTAAGCTGGATGTCCAAAAAAACCTGATTAACCACTTACCTTCCCCATCCATCTGCTTCTCCTTCCTCTTGCCCCAAACATGCAAAGCACATGCAAGACAGTGTATTTCAGTCCTGCCTTAAAGGTTGACCTTCTGAAAAAAATTAGCCTTTTACTGCACAATTCACAAATAAGAAAAGCACAAGACCTGCTGCCAGGTAACACTAGCCTTTAACTATTATAAAGAAAACAAATAATTTCAATTCTCTGTTGTCCCAGTTGTATCTTTTCAAGTCCTAAAAGAATCCCAGGGTTTTGGTGAATTGTAGTAATTTGTGATTTACGTAAGTTCATCTATTCTGCCTTATTCTTATAGTTCAATCAGACCTTTAAATAATAGCACCATACATTAAATGCAGTTCACACTTTAAAAATATATATACTACATATACAGACAAGCTTAAATACAGTATACTGTATCTACAGTATCTACAAATACATAAATATACAAAAGAAATATAACTATGTGCATCTGTTTGATCAATTTAACACGTTGGATCCATTTCTAATATTCACAATGTCTCCAGGAGACGATTTTTCTGAAGCCTGTAAGAGGAATGTAGGTTTCAAAGTATGAATAGACACCTTCTGGCTTACAAAAGATATAGAGTGCAAAAGTAAGTAGTAATATTCTCTGATTTAGGGCAGAAAGGTGTGCAAAACTCTGCCTGCACACACCTGACAACAAACCTCACAGTGATCTACTATGTTCTAAAAACAGATGGTGTTGATTTGTTTCCACCTGTATTTACATCTTATTGACCTTTGGGGTGTGATAAGACTACAACAAAGAATTATTTTTACTTCCTGTACCTGTCACACACTCGTTTGATCAGCAGGGAACAAAAAACAGTTTACATCAGTGGAAGAGTACCACACACATTGGAATCCTGTTAGTGCTATTAGTATCAAGATGATGTGGAACCTGTGACTGAAAACTATATAAAGAATTTTTCAATTTTAGAGTTCATCTTTGTACCATGAATACAGAGTGTTATTTCTGGTAGAAGCCCATATATTGGCCTAAATTCTATTACATCGTAAAGAGGAAAGCACACCACAGGACAATCACATCAGGGAATCAGTCCCATAAGACAGAGTGACCTTCCTCCATAAAACCTTGAGTTCCTTTAGGACTGCCCTTTTTTCAGCAGGAAAGAGGAACTTTACAGAACCAGACTATAACATCTGGCCAGGCTGCACTGCCCCAGGACTCATGGAAAGGTAAAACAAATAACCTTTTAGTACAAACTTTAGTCCAACAGCAATTCAGGTCTTGTAAATCAATATTGTTACATGTAAGAATTCACAATGCAGCTAAAGACCATCCCATGAAGATGACAATGTGACAGCTTGTTGAATCCTGATTAAAAACATGCTTTTAATGCTCTCAGAATGGAAGAACTCGTCTGTTTTGACATAAGGGTAATTTGTTCACATGAAGGTTCATTCCCCTCTGTCGGCAGGAATATACACACCAAAGTACTTAGCTAGCTAAGAGGTATTCACATGTTGCCACAAAGAGACTTTCAAAAGTATCAATCTCAGCACCAAACATTCAAACACCCTTGTTTGTTTCAGTGTTTCAATACATTGGATATTAGTTGGAAAAGTTGGAAAAACATGGAGCTGCAAACCCCCTGGGGCTGAAGTGAAATCACTTTCAAGAATACATAAGCTAGCCACTGAAATGAAACATTTGTTGCATCAATACTCTTCTAAGGTTCTTGTGTTACTGATGCAGGGCAAGACACCAGTCTCCACAGTTCATTCAATCACTGGACATGACAGATTAATTTAAGGCCAGTTTTCAGAAATAGTAACTCAGTATCAATGACTGCTTCTTTTCATAAAGATCAAGATTGAAAACTTGTTTAGAAACACTTAACTATTCTGTTTTTTTAACTCACCAGAAATATTGCAAAGACAATTTCAAGATTCACTCTTACCATACAGGTGACGATAACGTGGGTTTTGTTTCCTAATTGTGAAGGGGTTTTTTCCCCCTGGCACTGCTGACCCTTAACACTGCCTCAGCTGTCACAGCCTTGTTCACGATAATCACACACACACAAAAAGGCTTCTTGCTAAGCCTCACCCGATTTTAGATGTTGACCTTCCCTTCAGCATCAGGTTTTCACTGCCAATAGCTAAAAACTATCTGCACTTGTGGAAGTGATCATCAGCCATACAGCACTGCAATGAGCAAGATAAGGTATCACAGCTGCCACATTAACCACTTCTTATTTGAATGTTTGACTCCATGGATATATTTGTTGGACAGCAGTCTAAACTTCAGTAAATTTCAGAGGACAGAAATGTTGTATTTAAGACTTTTACTCTAGCCAGCTCAACACTATTTGCAAGTTGGCCGTGCTCTCAGCGAGGCACTTGCTGTGGGATTAGTCACTATTCCAAATATGCTCTTTTTGCTGCAGCAATGACAACATCCTCATACCCTGCTGCACCACTTAGAACACATAACTCGCAGCTAGAACACAAGTAGTAAAGACGGGAAAGTCACAAGTTATTTGCTGTACTTTTAATACTATAGAAACAAACTATGAAAACTTCTAAAAAAATAAAGTAGAATATCTTTTTATATGTATATAGGAAACTTAACAAGAGGTCTTGAACAGCTTTAAAAACTTACAAAATACATTCAAGTGTGGAAAGTCACTTTACTGATAAAACAACATTTCTTTATGTGTCTTCTCCCCAAAGAGGATATCAAAGTGTACACATATCAAAAGTGTCAATCGGTCACATCATCAGAACATGTTGCTTTTCTTCACGCCCACAAACAGCACATATATTTTAAGTCAATTTAACTGTAGTATAGCAGAAGAGCAAAGCAATATTAAAAAAAAAAATTAATATAGACAATAAAGGGAATACATACACAAAACAATACCAAGTTTTGGTAGCCACTAGTTGGCATTTGAAAATGCTTAGCTCTTCAGCCAATCTGCTGTATGCTAGTAATTTGGTATAGATGAGTAGAAAATAGCAGTTTTAAGTCCTGGTCACACCTCATTATGGGAGCATTGAAGCACTGGATGAACAGGCAGCCCCTGACTAACACTTCTGCCTAGACAGAAGTAATTGGCCTCTAATTAGTGTACACCTCAAGTCCAATTCCAACTATACATTTTACAAAGATAATAAGAGTATACACTGGCTTTGTATGGTGAGACCAGTTAGTAAGCTTTCATATAATATTTCATCTAGTTAAAAAAAAAAAAAGTTACTCACAGATATCAGATTTAAAAACTGCAACACAGCCTATATTTGAATAGCGTGAAAGTAAGTGATAGTGACATTTGACTGCAACATTGCTGCAGAAAATCTAAACTTTCTGCTCAGGTTAGAAAAGGTTTAACAACTACTATATAAATTAAAATGTACAGAAAAACCGCCAATAAATATTTATTTTCATTACAAGCTTACTGCGTACAGATAGAAGTGTGTCTTCCGGTGACTGCCTTCAAAATTCAATAGCCAAATGTTACAGTTGCACCCTTCACTATGTATTAAGAGTCAAAACCTGCTTTGTGTGTGAAAGGAGGTATAATACTACTTATGTAGGCAATAGCAAATTAAGAAGAAGCAGCACATCACACCAGGGACTGTTCAACGGTGCTACACCAGTAACAAGCAAATTGAAAGTTAAGTTTTCTTTTCAAAGTTGCAGAAGAAATACAACTATATGAGCCTCCCCTACTACATTAAGACAAACTGCAATGAAATAGGACAACTCTTTATCACATACAGAATAACAATGTATTTACAGTATTTACAATTTTCAAAGAATTTGGGACTTTTTAAATTGTTTTGCAACAATTCATTTTTTCCTCATTTAAAAAAATTACACAGTAGCTTTAGGCACTATTCAGAACACTAAACAGTTCCTGTAATAAATCATGTTACTAATTTTAACTTATTGACATAAAGACTACAGTGCCTTAAAGAAAATAAAACCACCATTTCACATAAATATCATGCTATCCCATAGTTTGTGGGATAATATCACATATCTATGGATGTTTTACACAGGTCAGGTATAGTTTATTTTCACAGTTTTCCAATTTAAGTAATAAAAACAAGGGAGCTCCAGTTCTAATCCTGCTGTGTATTCAAGTAACAAAATGAAGAGCCTCTCGTACATATTTTCAGCTACAAGCAAGTTTAATCTTCTGTACATAACTTTTATTTTTTTCCCCAGCTTAAAATAGAAACATACCACTTTCAAATAAAATATGCTGATACTCGTATTTACTCAGTCCCCAGAACAAGATGGGAAATCTTCTAAACTTCAGTTTGGAAAACTACTTTAGAGCAGTCAAAAGAGCTTTATCTTTAAAGTTTAGCTTTGAAGTTAAAGCAAGATTAAAAAAAACAACTCTACATGAGATCAAAATATTGTGTTTCTCTGTCCAACTTCACAATAACCAAAGCACCTGTTCTGAATAACAGTACTGAAGAGAAAATTGAAGGTCTCATTGATAGCAATGCACATTTTCAGTGCCACTTTTCATTACGGTATTTTTTGAAGAGACAAAAGGGATTCCAACTACACAGGTTTCAATGTCACTTTTTTAATAGAATATATCTGGACAACAAAATAGGAATTTAAAACTTGGCAGAAGATGAGGGAAAAAAAAGGTCATCCTTTATAGCAACATAACTAACTATTAAAGCAGACAGAAATGTTGTTAACTGATTTCTTATTCTGCAAGACTTCAAAAGTAAGATACCCAATTTGAAATCCTTTACATGCATTTAGCATAGCTGTTGTCGCTGAATCATTCAGCATTTCCCACATATGAATCAATGTCTATTAACCATAAGCAAATTCTGAGAAGTTTACGTGAAATGGAAACCTGAGGAACACTTAATCCTTCCAATTTTTTCACAACAAGGATGGTAATATTAGCTTTTCAATTGATTACTTTTGAGACATTACACACTCAGGAACCGTATTTGCTACTTTCACAAACAGCAGGCATCATTACCAATCCTTCCTAACCTTTACAGCCAACTGAAAGAAACTAACTTTGAGAATTCTCTACATATGCACAAAAAATATCTTCAAAAGAGGGAAGAGGTTGTTGTAAAAAACATTTTCAAACAAAGTAATTACTTGTTTGGTCAGAGTTGTACATTAAGAGGTGTCTGAGTTCAAAGTAGAGCTTCAGCATTCAACTTTAGGTATAAAAAGTCTGTCAGTGGCAGCGTTGCTGCACATAAGGCATTTTAGGAATGATACCAACACAACTTATTGCCTTCAGCTTTTCAATAGGTTCACTACCATCAGCAACCTCTTACACGTTAAGATTGC
The DNA here is from genome assembly GCA_003342815.1 of Eudromia elegans. Lineage (NCBI taxonomy): Eukaryota > Metazoa > Chordata > Aves > Tinamiformes > Tinamidae > Eudromia > Eudromia elegans. The sequence goes on from PTEX01000032.1 coordinate 5,678,026, forward strand.
TTACTCCTAAAACCACAACCATTGGGATCGATCAATGCAGAGACATCCGTAGAGCCTCAGTAACGAGTATGCAACAGGAAGAGTGAGCCTTTCCCAGGCCTGGAGAACAGCTGTCCGTACAGCTAACTTGAACACGCCGAAGGAAAGAGTTCTCTTCCCATAACCCATCCCCACTAACTGGCCCAGTCCTGAAAACGGAAACAGTCACTCGCGATCTTCCACACCGTGTTGGTAGGAGTGGCTTGTGCTGTCAGCAGGAAGTTCTGATTGAAGTAGCGCTGCTTGTTGCCATCAAATTTGACTGTCCCACATGTCACCACGAGGACTGTTGTCTGGCTTTGAGTAGCTTGCTCTTTGCAAGGAGAAAAATTATATAGAAAACCCAAGAACCCAAAAAATGACATATAGCTAAATAAGCAGGAAATGTACACACAAGTTTCATTTAACCCTATATTATTTACAGACTAATACATAGTTATATACCCATGAAAAATACATTTTATTATATAATTTCTACACAGACCGTCATTTATTAACTGCTTTTTTAGGGTTTTTTTTATTATTATTTTCAACACATGCTGCAGCACATTCTAGATCATTGTGAAAATTCCCTGGGTTTTTGCTTGGAGCAAGCTCTCATTATTTGATATATTTAGCAAGTTGCATACAGTATTTTCCCCACTCACATCTCTTAGAGACTATACTCTTCACAGCACAGCAAACCAAACAAGGTTTGACCACAGTTTTTTCCTTGCTTATATTTCCAAAACACTTATTAACTTCTCAATTATGTATTTATCAAGTATTTATCTGGAAGTTGCAGATTAGAAATAAAAAAGTATTTTATCTACTATAGATATTAGGAAACGAACATACAGAAAGAGTAATGATTTGTTCCACATTACACTGCAGGGCAGTATCAAAAGCTATATAGAGCCTCTCCCGACTCTCAATCCTTGTCAAGGACAATGTAACATGACAACGCATATTTTTTTCAGTACATAGAAATGCCACATTTGAGTCTTAAAACAGTATCTGAAACCACATGTGGTCTTAATAAGAATTTTGCTTTAAAAAATTTGCTTAAAGAATTTCCCTTGGCAGGTGGAAAAGCATGATTTACATTTCAACCAAATTTTGCACTTAATGTAAATGTGCTCCCCAAGGATAAATATTGAGCACTACTGTACTTGCTGCTCACTTTTTGCAGTTACAAAGAAAATTATGTATTAAAAAAAACCCCAAAAACGACCTACTAAATTATATAATAACCTTACCGTGAACAGGTTGGCAGTCCAGTACATTAACCTGGAATTCACTAGATGGCAGCATTTCAAAAAACTCATTCAATGCTTCCTGCCCAGACACTGCATTACCATTCCAGACTAACGTTGCTTTGTCCAAATAGAGTCTAGTCAAAACCTGAGGGATTATAAACATACATATTTGAGAGAAAAGTATAAAAAAAATACAATGCACAACCTTAGGTTTCAAAAAATATCATTTTGTGTTACTGAATTCTTCTATACCTAAAATAACATCCTCTTCAAGTATGAGCTCCATCAACAATTAATGCCCCGACTAAAAATTCAAACTACTAACTAAATCTTGTAATAACTGAACAAGACCATCAACAGTGGAGACTTCCACAAGGACAGATCTCTGCAGTAGCAGACCAGAGCTCTTCAAATTTTCCTAACTTGCAAAAAGTTGAGTAACTGCATTACTCCTGCAAACTGTTGCTGCATCTCCACCTAACCTGCTAATGGGCAGTGTCACTAAGGAGTAATTTCTGAATGCTGACACTTTCACGTAATATAGAATTAGTAAACTACCACTGTATTATATTAAAAATTCCAAATAACAGTCAATTTTCATAGCTGTTTTTTGATGTACAAGTATTTATTACATGATACCGCATCAATGTGGTCCACGAAAACTTCCAAAGCTTTATCTTTAGATACTTTTAAAGAGACAGACTAATATAAAAGTAGTCAGGAACCAACTTTCAGATGCTTCCAAGCCAATATTAGTTAGAAAAGAAAGGAAAAATGCAGCAGGTGGAACTATTGTCAAAACATCTACATACCCTCCTTCTTTTGTCCATTGTCTCATAATAAATGTTGACAAATTCTTCAGCTGCTCTACAAGCTTGATCCACATAGGTTTTGAAATCCTGGGGAGAAGAAACCATATCAAATCACACATTATATAATTAAGCAATTTTATACAGCTAGTTATCCAAGTAGTTTTTCCAGTTAGCGAACTACCCATTTGTATATGACCAAAGTCACTGTATTTTCCATCATCATTAAAAGATAGTGTCAAACAGTATTGAAAATTATATCAAATCCCTCTTTCCTTGCTAGAGACACCAACTGTTAGTAACTTTAGAATTTAGCTTTAGGACTATTTTTTTGAATGCTGATTTATTTACTATATTTGAATTAAAAGGGCTCACCAAACTATGACTAGCTGTAAGAGCAGTGAACATAGAAGCATTCAGCGAAAATATTTGGTGCTGCAATGGTCATACTGTTCTGACAAAAAGCCTTAGTGAATCAAGATTTATTCAGGCTATTTCTGAACTGTATCAAGAAGCTTATCACATTTCAGTCATAGTCTCTCTCGCTTTTTTAAACATCTTAAAATGCTGAGAGTGTGCATGATATCAAACTGGATATACTCCTGTATCCATCACTCCATTGATAGATATACAAAAGCAAAAGGAAATACTTTTCCTTACATCTGATTATTTTCCTTACACCTTTCCACTTTTTCATCTGAAAGCATCAAACCTTGTTGTCACATCACTGCACTGGGAGCTCATTCAGGTATTCAGCTTGTTAAGTTGTTTGAACCTTGATCTCTTACAGACCTCCAACTGTGACATTCTGAAAACGGTGTTTCTGAGTTTCATATCACAGATGCATAACTTTGTTTCTATCACAACACTTATTATCAGTTATTCATCTATTTTAGCATCATAATCTCAATATTTACAACTCAACCAGTACTCACTGATTTAGCTATCTACATTTTTCTATCACTCTTTAATGAATATAAACCAAGTCTTTAACGAAGATATATCAAGACTACTACTAATTCCTACGAGAAACATTTGTATTCAAGAGCCATACTGCACAACATTTATCAGCCTGTCAAATAATCACTGCTTACTCCATGAAGACATACACTTCCGCATTAGAGTCAATTTGACCTCCCTTTGTAAGGGAATAAGCAACGCTCCGTTCTACCTCCTCCAACAACTTCTGAAACCACTGGCCAATTCCAAGCAAATATGAGGAAGCTGACTTAAAGACACTGTATTCCAGTACGCTCCCACACTAATTCTTTGGCCACGCACACCCCTGTGCACACCCGCACACACAGAATCTGAATCACTACAGTCAGAAAAGCCCTTCTAGATCACTGAGTTCGACCATAAATCCACCACCATCAGGTCTTTAAGTGTTTCATCTACACACACACATGTTGATTATTATTAGAATAAACAGCAGCGCATCATACAGCTAAACTGGCAGACTGCATGTGTGGGAGAACACAAACCACCAGGAGGAATCCAAGATGAGCTGGTAGGTAATTGGCAACATAAGTCAAGAGAAAAATAAGTATTACTAGTTCTGCCACTCACGACAACTTCTTTTTTAACCAGAGCAGCAAGTATATTTTAAATTTACGGTACTAACTTAGCTGGAAGGCCCCTGAAGATCACCCGGCCCAAAGCCCAGGGCAGGCCACACCGCCGAGGCCGCCCACTATCCCGCACAACCCTGCAGCTCAGGCTCGTTTCTGCGACATCTCCCACGGTGCTGGGGCTGCAGCCGGTGCCGGCAGCGCCCAGGACCCCCGGACACTCACCACGGAGGCGGCCATGCGGAGGCGCGGGCGGGCGGGACGCGGCTGCGGCCCCTTCGCGGCGGCGAGGCGGGCGCCGGATGTGCGCCGCGCTCAGCGGCCCGGCTCTTCCGGCCGCGCGCCGGGGCTGCGCGAGATGGCGGCCGGCGGGGACGCAGCGACGAGCCGTAGGGCTCCCCCGTGAGCGGCCATTTCGCGCGGCAGCGGCTCCCCCGCAGAAGCGATTTTTCGCGTTAGAGGTTTCCGTGCGAGTGGCGAACGGGGGTTAAATCACCCGGCCGGTGCCTGCAGCCAGGGACAAGGGTGCCCGGCGGGGCGGGGAGTCGCGCGCGTTACCGTGACAACGGCAGGGGCTGCGCGGTGCCCGGCGCCGGAGGGTGCGGGACGAGGCGGTCCGGTGGAGGCGCCCAGCCCCGCGGGCCCCACCTGCCTGAGGGCCCTCACACCTCTGCTCCAGCGCCCTTCCGCAGGCGCCGCCGGCACGGAGCCGCAGCGGGAGGATGGGGGAAGCCCCGGCGCTGCCGCGGGGTCTGCACCCGACGACTCCATGAAGGCAACTTGTGCTGTTGCCCTGGCACGGGTCACGCTGTCTGGCCAGCTGTAAGAGCAAGTTTAAAGAGAGCACTCTTGAGGGAAACGCATAACACAGAGTGAGGGAGCCTCCAAGACCTGGATCCCTCCGCATACGTGGTAATACATAAAATAAACATGGCGAAGAGGGGCCGTGATTGCATCGTATGGATGGCAGTATAGGAGCTCTTCCCTGCTACGGCCACATCTTGGCTCGCAGACTGTGCTCAGGTCTGTGTGCACCTCTGTGGGCGCTGTGGACCTGGTTCCCCCACTCCAGCTACCCGCTCACGGAGCAACAGCAGAGCTGCGTCACTGCAGTGCGTAGACACACTGCTAATTACACGAGGATCAACAAAACTGGGGCAGAGAACTCAGGAGGTCTGCAAATAATTAATAAAGATGATGCAGAGCTGACTGTGAGGAAATCACATCCTGAAGGTGATAAACGCTCTGGGAATGGAAAGCTGCATCTCTGATGGGCTGCTAGGGAGGGGATTTGTTTGGGCCAGGCCATGTGAGGTTGTGTTCTTTTATATACTGACTTCCATCATTGCTGAGGAGGAGTTGCATCACTAAGAAACAACATATCCTGCTAAGCTAAAAATTGCACAAAATTAATTAATACAGAAGTAAAAAATGCTTACATTTGAAAACTTATCTGCCTTAGGCTAAGGAAAGAGTTAAATGAAACAGCCTATCTGACTTCTGTTTGGTTTTATAATATATACATAGCTTTGGGCTGTTTTGTGAGCTTCAAGCACCTCATTCTGTCATTACATTATCATATTATTTGTCTCAAAGTATCTAATAATACCAATCTCATGCAAAGAAGAAGTATCATCAATATCTTGTTGAAGGTCCCAAAAGGAGACAACTGCAAAGATGAAAATTATGGTTCTAACCTGTGTGGCCTTCACAATATAAGCATGCTGAGCAATGGATGTTGTCTCCCTTGGCTTCAGTAAGGCTTCTGACACTGTCTTTCACCATATCCTCACAGGGAAGCTCAGAAAGCATGCGGGCTAGATGAGTGGATATTGAAGTGGATGGAAACCTGGCTGAAGGGCAGAGCTCACAGGATTGTGCTCAGTGGCATAAAATTTTACCCAGCTGAACTTTTAGGACTCTTCCTACTATTTTTGCTAGCTATTTTGCTGATTGAGCAAAAATAAACTTCCAGAACACTCACCTGAATCTCACTCCCTGAAGATATATTTCCTTTACTTAGAAAATATCATTTGTAGTGGAAACAAGATAATCCACCTGAAACACAGAGAAATATTCAGTTGCTTCCCATTGAGAAAGTCCTGTGTTTGCAGGTCTTAAGAGTATAGACACTTTGAGTTGAACAAATTATAACAGTACTCTACATTGCACAAATGTATCCCTAAATATGCATTTCAGTTCACGTCACAAGTAATTGTAAGTCATATTTTCTCTTCAAAAGCCAAGTTATTGCTAACAGGTTTTTTTAGCCTTTGTATTTATGGACAATTTACCCATGCCCTTTCATATCCTAGAAAGAACTTAAAAAATGCACATGCTAGCATGACTCAGCAGTAATGCCACCGACCTCCCAAAGTTTGCATTGAGATGACTCATTAAAGTACCTTTCCATCTGAAGATGATTCCTAGAATTCACAGTTCCACTACACCCACCCACCCACCAAAGGGAAGGTAAAATAATTTTAAATCAGTTCAGACCTTACGGATCAAATTATTCACATACAGGCATAAAATGTAACCCCTCTGAAATAGCTGGTGAATTTAGCTATATGTGATATTTTTAGATTCTATATAATGCTTACTTTTGAACGTATTATTTTCTGGAAAGCTTCCCAAATAGCTGATACTAACAGCAATAAATAAAAGTTGTAATTGCAGTTAAATGGCAAATAAGATTATATGTGTATAGCACAAACATCTATATATAGAGAAGTAATTCTCAGATATGACTGCTTTGTAATTTTAATTAAAGTTTAGTCAAAATACCATAACTAAGTGGCATTTGGAAGAGGGAACATTGCACCATCTTGATTGCCCTAGATTTTCTTTTGTTTCATTGAGTGATGCTAAGTTAATTAAAATTCATATCAAAGTTTGAGATGATTTCAGAATCCTTGCCAAAATCTTGGCACTGATTTTTATTTTACATGATCTTGATATTGGGAAGATCCTTTAATGGTCACAGAATTAAAGTATAATTCAATTTCCAACAAAGTAAAAATCATCATTTTTCCCACAGAATCTCTCCATGACAATTATCTACATTATTGTCTATGCAAAATTGAATCCAAACTGCATACTGCTAGGCTACTTTTCAAACTTATACTGCACAATTAACTATGAGTTTTCTGTTAAGACTCCAATAGCAGACTAAGATCAGGTTCATCTGTCGTGATTACTCATGTCGAAATGGGTAGTCCTTAGTTTTGCATATAATCTGACTGTAATCAATTAACATGTTTGTAACTTCCATGGTTTTATAATTTATTCTCATTTAAGGTTACATAATTAGCACTGACAAATTTGAAACAGAATATGCTCTATTAAAAAAAAAGAACTAAAGTGCTTTCTTATTTATTGATTCAGTATATTAACATATACTCAAATCATAATATATCATGATCAAATTCTGAAGGTTCAAAATCTCCCTGCTGGGGTGTACGCAACACTATGGCTTCTCTACTGAAATAAATAAATAGAGTCCAAAGACACAATACAAGGCTTACATCTTTGATCAAAATAAAACTAGTAGGTTCACTCTCTTATATTAAGCTTATCTGCCTTCACTGACAGCATGGCACAGCCAGCTTCCGTGTTAACAATGTCCAATTACAGTTCAAAGATTTTGCAGGTACAGTAATGTTTACCAGAAGGATTCCCTCAAAGTCAGTGATTCACACAGCACTTCAGCCTTCAAGCTGGGAAAGCAGTATGTTTACAGACTCTCATGCAGAGTAAATATAATATATGCTATCTCCAAGTCCTTGAATCTTTTGAAATGCTGAATGGTTCTTGTGAAACACCGTGCTCTGAACTTTTGTAAAAGCTACCAAAATGCATAAATAATGTTAGTCAGATGTCTACAAGTTCAAGGAAATGCATCCTAACACAAGGCAAGCAATTGACATTAGCCAAATCAAGACAGGTTCTGATTAACATGATGCCTCTGAAGCCAGATCCTGAGTCAGTGTCTGAGGGTTTTGCCTGTGCAAGGGCTGAATGAGAACTCAAGGATATGTCTGTTCATTTCAGTGGGAAGAGGGAACAGATCTCAAGTGTTCAGCACTTTCACACTATGACCTATACACTGCATAGGAAAATATTGATAAAACAGCTTGGATTATTAAACCACAGTGGTCTTAAAGGAGGGCTGGTTTAGCCAGTTCATTTTCAACAAAGACGACATGTTGGTCTGGACAGACTCAGACAGAACCTGTGTTGGTCAGAATCTCATGGGGACTCTGGAATATGCACTCACTGCTCCACCTCAAATTCCTGTCATACCAGAGCTGGAGGAACGCTATGACTCTTACCCTGATAAACATCCCTCTTGTTTCTTAAAGACAAATTGAACTTGCAATATACTAAACAGCTAATAGTATCAGCAGGTCTCACAGACCTACAAGAATATAGTGAGATAAAATACAAGTAATTTAATCCATGTGAAAGCCCTCCCACGAAGGGCAATTTTCAAAATAGGGCAATTCTCAGTGTTACCCCAATTGGTAGGTAAAGAAATCTTAAAATGCCAAATAATGAAATAGTATCTGCTTTCTTATGAAAACATGTTCTTGTATAATTAAATGGCAGGTAAAAATATTCCAAGATTCCATCATGGTTATACATAGCAACTTGATAGCTGAATTGTGTATATGTGCACACACATATTTATATGTATGTGTATATACTGGCGGGGAAGAGGCTTACAGCCTTACCCTTAAAATTATTATTTGGTTCTACTTGAATTTGTCCATCTATCTCACAGTTTTAGATTGAAATTTCAATGATGGCTTCAGCACTATATTGCATCACTGTGCAAGGCCTCAGCTCACAGTTATGTCCTGTATATACAAAACAGAAAATGTGGCAAATAACTGTTATCCAGATATCTAGAGTATGAGATACTTGTATAATACCTTGCATCATCATATCAACTGACTAAAGGCTTTTACAAGTATCAGGAGCATGTTTTTCTTTAACTTAGGTGTAGCTGAACCAGCCCAATCATCTCTCATCTGGTAGAGGCACAGTGCTGTGAGCACTGTGGCTACAACAGTTCAGCTAGTTCTTTTCCCTAGCTCCATCTAGTACTGCTCAGTTTTCACTAAAGTCTGCCTCCAGATCTCTCTTTATATAATTTGCCTTTACACACCCAGATCAAGTTTAGAGGAAAAAAGTATCTGTATTTGCCCTTGACGGAGTAAAAGCTCATCCTCTGAAGCATCTTCATTCTGGAGCACTGGGAAAGCCTAATTCAGCTGATATCTGCTAATTCAGCTGATATCTGCCCAGCTTCAAGTCAGACCAACAAGACCAATTGGAAATGGCAGTAGCAGTCTGCATCTTGAGCAGACCAAAAGAATCTGAGCTACAACTTCCAAACCTGTTCTAAACAGCATTAGATATCTGCTGAAAAAAGAAATAAATCTGAAAATAAAGCACTGTAAGCAAGACATTTAGTTATCATTGTCCTCTCCTTTTGTCCAGTACAAACTACCAAATATTCATCCCTTCCATGTTTTAGTTGTAAATCCTGAAAAGCCCTAGGGCTATTAACTACCTTCTCATGCCAAATGAACCAATTTATTCGTAAATCACAATACTGCCGACCTGCTTCTTATTGGTGATTCTTGGAAATCTAGTCAGGCAAATATATGAGAACCTCTAGACTTTCTGAATAAGACAGATTAAAAGATTAATCTTGTGCAATGAGAAATCCCAAAACAAATACAAAGAATACCACAAATAATATTATCTTTAGTATTCTATATGCAGCTTTTAAAATTGAAACTATTGCTTTTGGAACAAATATATGTATGTATGAATATATATGCATATTCCAGTAATAATAAAGCTTGTGACATTAGAATGCACCTGAAGAAGCAGCTAATACAAACCTTAGTTAATAGATGTGCAAAGACTTTTTTTCTACAGTTGCATCACACAACATTATAATGTTTCCATGGCTTTATCGAAGTTTCCCTGTGCATTAACTTACTTTAATTCTGAGGTTCACAGAAATACTATGATAGGCTACATAGACGAAAATCACTAGCATAATCATGGATAAACACCACCATGTGTTGATCTTTCTTTATAAATGGGTAGAAAATATTACAAACAAGAACTGAACTGTAAAGCATATAATCCAAGGATAAATATATACGACATACTAGATTTTTTGCCATGTTTTCCAGCTAGCATCCATTTTACCTTTAGAAAGAATTTAAAAATATTAAAACAGTGCAATATGCATCTTGAGCATTTGTGCACACCATCTCTTTGAAAAACCCTTTAAACTTCCTGTTTCTTTTCAGTGAATTCATTGGGTATTTTTTTTTCCGGAAGGCTGAGAAGTAAACTATTACCTGACATACATTAATATACTTAAAAAAAGACATATATTGACAAAATGTTCTAAATATAAAATTATTTGCTGGTTCCTTTCCTGTTGGATGTACTCTGGCAAGGTGTTGCCTATTTTAAGTAACTCTGGTGGGAAGTAGCATGGATTACAGGACCTGGAAAATTAGTTTATTTTCCACTAAGATTTTCAATAAAAGCAATGCTTTTACAGTTAGAAACACAAACAAGAAATAAGCAGGTTTTGTTTGTGGACAAGTTTTCAGCTGCTCTGGATCAAAAGCAATGTTTCTTCCCAACTTTCAGGTATCAGGGGTTTTCAAACTCTTTTTCCCTACCTCCTCCTTTTTTTTAAATAGTCTAGTTGAATTTCCAATTTTCATTTTAAGAAGTTTTAAGAATAAGTTTTAGATCAACTATAGATTGAACATTAACCACTCCACATACCGAACAGAACTATGCAGCAAAGTTCATTCAGATGAGAAAGGCCTGCAGGGCTAGGATTATGGTTTATATGCTCTCTTTATTAAAGAGTTAGGTCAGGTCAGCTTGTAGCATATTCTGAGCTCAGTTTACACTTGGCTCACTTACATGCTGCCCAGCATCAGTAGGAAGATACAATAATTACCTGGTTAATGAGATGACTTTACAATAAGCAAATACTAAGCGATATTTCTCCATGCCAAAATTACCCTAAAGAATCACCTTCAGGTAAGATGGGCTGGAAACGGAGTATCAGCACTTGCTTTATTTTAAATGGAAGAATGTAAAAATGTTGTGTCAAACACACTTACCTGAACAATTTTAATCTCACATCAGGCTAAGTAAGAAATATTAAGTGAAAAAAAATTAAATAATCATGACTGAAATAAAATATCCACTAAATAATACACCATACAAAATCAACATTACCATCCCAAAACATTGCCTCACATACCTCTAATTTCACAAATATTTCCTATATTAGAAGATATTTGGAGAGCAACCTGATGTTAGTGGAACATTTAGACAAGAGAAATACAAACAGAAACAAACCACAGAAAGAAGAAATACATATCATCTCTTTTTTTTCTGATTGTACTTCAATGCTTAGATAATATTGATTGGCGCATGATGGATATACAGAGCAGCAGATGGTAAAAGACAGTTATTATTCTGCAACAATGGTCTGTTACAATTTCTAACCACCATTTCGCATTGTACTTTGTAGAAAAGGGGTTACTTAAAACAAAACAAAATAAAAAGAACACTTTATCATAGAATCATAGAATCATAGAGCGGTGAAGGTTGGACGGGACCTCTAGAGATCATCTAGTCCAAATCCCCTGCTCAAGCAGAGACACCCAGAGCACGTCAAATTATTGTCTCTCTGCTTCACAACTAAATGTAAAACTATGAGGAATTTGCAGGGAGATTCAATTGATAAAACATTCCCCTTTTCCCTTAGATATTTGAGAAGTATTAGAAATGTTTTATCTCATTAAAATGAGACAACACTTGCCATTTGGCAAATCAGCACATTGTCTGCTCACTGCTGATGCAAACCTAGAGTAATTTTTCAGTATGTATTAAGACATGGAACCAAAAGAAGCTATTCTGACATGAGTATCACACACTTTACAGTAAAAGAAATCACTGTAAGTATGTATCCAATGACTGCAAATTGCTATGAGAGAGACAGTGACCATTCCCTAAAGCATCAGTAGTCCTGTAGTCTTTCAAAACAAAGGCAAAAAATTCACTAATTTTATTGGAAGCCAGATCTGACTCTTGGTTTGTTCTATCTAAATATCAAATTCAGGAAAAATCTAATTTTCTTCAAAATGTAACTTTAAACTCTAAGCTACACCACCTGACTGTTCAAGCTGCATTTTTTTTGCAGACATCCTGGCTAAATGTCAAACAATTCCATCAGCTCTTTGAAGATATATATTAGACAGACTGTTTCTGAAGTAATTTCCCCAAGCACCATGCACTTAACCTACTTGGCTAAAAAGTGATGCAAAGATCAATATTTTGTAACAGATGCGTCTGTTTCATATTAAACTAATCAACAGACATCAGACCAATTTCAAATTAAAGACCAATGCAGACAAAGTTAAAATATCAAGCAGTTTATGTACTAAATACGTTGTAACTTAAAACAGTGCTATTGTTTGTTCAGAATATTCCCTGAGTTATAGTTTCAATATATCACTGCTTTTAATAAATCTGCTGCCACTTTGCTAAAACAAAACCAAAACTCTTCACTGTCATTTTGGGAGACCTCATAAAACAGGTGCCAAATGCCCCTGTTGATTCTACAGCAGCTGTTAACTGGAGCTCTGCATTTGGTTTCCTCTGACGGTATCAGTTTTAATAGACCTGAATATTTGGAATTTTTCTGTCTTTTTCTTTTCTTTTTCCTTTTTCCCACAAGCAATCTCTCTCCCTAGTTTGTTCTACCAATGTACATACATACCAACTTTATCAGAGAGGAAGAAGAAAGATGCAGCCTGAACTTCCAATGATAAATTTTAGCATCAAAGGTTGCAATTATATTACATTAAGACATTAAGTATGCCAATAAAATAAAGGAATACAAATATAAACAAACATGGTTGCTTGAACTCTAAGAGAGTAATTCTTACTAAAAAGACAATATGAACATCAAAGGTTGCCATACCTCAAAGTCAGGAGCTGTCATGTTTGAGATCACCTAACCTGCCTGCCATCAAAAAGTTTGGTTTTGCTTAAGTTACTTCTACACTTTTATATGACAGTATCTTTTTTTTTTTTTTAAATAAATGTTGCTTTGTTTACAAGAAATAATTTTTACCTTTCTATTCATTCATGAAACCCCAGAGTTTATAACTTCTTATATAACCACTTACTCTATTTTCCTCTTGACAAATTATAATCTTTGCGAGGGACTTCTTGTAATATAAAGCATGTGAATCCTTCCTGCCACATTTTTACTGCTCTTATTAACTATTTAATAGGATAGGTTCTCATTCCCAATAAAACTATTAATAATAAACTGAATTGCTGCAATCAAAATACTGTTTCATCAATGAACACTAAATCTGACCACTAACTCCAGTGGTTGTACTAGCCTGCCTGTAGGAATGTCTTTAAAAACACATCAGTAAGCATGGTGGGAACACAAAATGTGAGCAATGCAGAAGAGCTTTTTGTTTTTATAACCAACCAAGAAAGGCAAATATTCCCCCCAAAAAAAAAGAAAAAAAAAAACTGCTATACCTTAAAAATTGTTCCAGAATTCCTCCAGAGTTTATTTCAAAGAAAATAAAAAAGGTACTGTTCCTCCATGTTGCCATTCTACTGAAATGAGGTTTAAGAATATAAAGATTCTCTTCAGAAACACACAGACCAACTGAGCCAGAAACATGAAGAATTTTCTAGATGACCTTTGGATTTTTATTTCAAGATGATTTCCCAGGAAGATTGAGAGATAGTCTTTCTTTTTAGGCACTAAAACAAATCGAATAAGAAGATAATTCAAGGTCCTAATAACAGGCTGCAGAACCTTACACATTTCTACTTTCAATCAAATTCATCCAACTCCTTCAGGAACCTATATGTCATTTATTGATCCCAGTTCAGGTCTCAGAAAGTAAATAATTCCATTCATAACAGTTCAACCATTGAATTACCTGGCAAAATGCTCTCGCCAGGAAAATGAGGATACAAAATAAGTGAACTGTAAGTAAAATACTATTTCTGCTCCTGAATACCTTAAGAAATCTAAAAGGAAATGTACAGGGAAAGTGAACATCTCCTGTAGCCAGGTTTTACAAAATGTAAGTGAATATACCCAAAGAACAATAGACTATGCTCTGAATTCCCTTCTACTGGTAATCTCAGTGATATCTCTTCCACCTTATTACAGTATCAACACATTAATATATTATCATGCAAAAATGATTTCTTAAGAATTGAAAGGACAGCATCCAAGAACTGATAGAAGTGCCATAAAAACAGTCATGAATAAATGAACATGCCAGTGTTCTGTTGGTTTATTCTATAGCGATGCACCTGGACCCACCAGCTGTCATGCATACTCCATCTGGAGTAACAGCTGTTTGCTCAATAGTTGTCATATTGTCTGACACAAACAATTACTTGTTAAATTTGTCATCAGTCATTCTGTACGGGTTTGAAATACTGGAAAACGTTACATTTTGTCCTCAGGCTTCAAATATTTTATCTCACATGATGTGTAAGTTTCCAGAATGAGATTTACTGCTGCTGCGTGTAACTGTCATCAAAATTATAGGTTTTGTAGCATTTCCAAAAAGGTCAAGTTTAGGGTGGTTCACTGTAAGCTATGGACACCTAAGGGAGGAAAGGTAGAAAAGAACATTTAAGAAATTATGCAGCAAAAAAGAGGGAAGGATGTGGTCATATTATCAGTCTAACAAACACATTAGACAAAACACGGGGATGAAGGGAGAGGGTAGCTAAACATCATGGAAAGTATGGATGATGTTACAAGTTATGGCTGGAGAGTGATCTAGAGTCATAGCTCAGGGGAATGAACAAAAATGTTTATTAGAAATGTTATTAGAGAATGTTTTGCATTAAGCAGTGGAATTTGAATACTGGATGAATGAAGTAGCACATTATTACAAGGTTGAGCAATGAAGAGGACTGTGGGGTGTTTGGTTTGCCTGCAAAGAAAAAGATACACAACAGGAAATGAGGCAACACTGTGTAGTAAGAGAAGGCTTAAGAACTGGAGAGGTAGATCTGAAAAAATTCAGAGCATGGACAAGCCTTGAAGATCAGAGCTGATGAAATCACCATAAAAAATGTGTATAACAAGAAAATGTGGAAATCAAAGACAAAGTCCTGTAACATTCCCAAAGAACTGAGAACAGAAGAGTACCTGTCAAGGCAGACATTCAATGAATAGTCAGAGATAAGCACCAGCAGTGGAGGTGATGAAAAATGCAGATAGAGACGTATACTTAAAAAAGTATTTTTAAAATATGTTCCAATGGGAAATAATACTTTAACAAAGCACATATTGCATGGGCAATCTACTTAACAAATAATAACCTGCCAAAAAATTATCCACCTAATTACTTCTCTGTATCTACTCTTTCTGGCAAGGAGAATATGGCATGAATGAGAATACTCAGCATGTTAATTTAAACTGCTCACAGTGTACAACACATCAACGGACACCAAACTCTCTTCAAAAAATCTTTCACTAATGATGTGGGCATTATCAAAAGCATATGTATTCTGTGAAACTCTAGAACAGACAGTATATACACAACACAAGGAGAGTATCCATGTCCTTGAAAACAATCTGCTTCCCTCTCCAGTGAATGTATCTGTGTGGTAGCAGATTTGCTTGCTTTCATTGGATCATGATAAAAATTAAAAAATAATATACAGTGAATTAAAAGAGGAGCTGTTTTGTATGACAGATGTGGACTCGCTGTAACTGCTGTCTCAAAATATTACTCTTCTAAAAATTGTTAATGTTATAATAAACATCACTAATGTAAAGGATCTTCAAAAGATAATCTGTTGTGTAAAAGAATGAGTTTGAAAATAGAGAAAAGTGAAGATAGTCTCTATCACTGAGTTAATGAAGGGTAAGTATTTTACTGAACTAAGGTTGCCTTATGTCAATTTTTAAATTCAGTGAATAACTGAAAATACACACAGATGGAAGGAGAGAAAGAAAGAAGGAAGGAAGAAAAAAAAAGAAAGAAAATTCCTTTATATCCTATTGATGTAAGCAATTGTTCGCTCTCACCGACAGGTGGCATAGAAACAACGTCCTTAAGTAGCCTTTTCCACAGCCAACACTGTAGAGATGACAGCATGGTGTATTTCTACACTCCAGTAATGATTTATAAGGTCAGAAATAGGCTAAACATTCTTAGACTACCAAACAGTATATGGTTTGTGAATGAGGTCAAACATCAGGGTAGCACTTAGTCATCACATGGGAGAGCAAAGTCTAAAGGACAAAATTTGGTGCAATATATTTACTTTCCAGCATTGGAGGAACTTTGGTTTCAGCAGAAAGTAATGGCAAACTAAAAGATATATTTGTGCATGTTCACTAATACGGTCATATGCCCATTTTAAGTTGTGGATAGCATGTGGCTTTTGGTTGTTTTGGATTCCTTTTTAATGTACAGATCACTTCTATCTCCTAGTGAAAACAAGGTCCTGAATAGTAGATCTCAGGATTTCTTGCCCCAGAAGCACTGAAGGGTGAACTTCCAAACTTCTGGCACTCTTCTTCATCTTAGAGAAGGATGTGAAAGCTTTCATATTTTGCAGTGCTCATAAAATCTTTGAAACTGGATTGGAATAGTAATTAGAACATAAAAGGCATAAAAACATAAAACAACATTAAAGTGCTAAGAATACTGAGACAAAACCTAGTTAAAGTCGTTTTTACCAGCTGCATTTATCACTGGCATCTACCAGCTTAACCAGGTATGAGGCTTCTCAATACCAACTGCATGCCTCTACAAAATAATAACTAACTGTAATAGTAAGTGATTTAATTCCAAGCAGAGCACTCTATAACTGAGAAAGGAAAAGAACCAACAACTTCATGGAGACCAGCTGGGGCTTCTGTTGCAATCTGCCAACCTTTGATGAAATGGCGCATCATTTGCAATAATGCAAAAGGCTGATAAGACTTTTTAGAGTATTTTTCATTTTGGAATTCAGCAGATTGTGCAAAATGTTAGACATTTTAAGAACATTAGATGGGAATGTTCTTGAACATCAGAATGTTTTCTCAAGCAACATAAAGCAGCCTACACACATCCCACACAGATATATAGCTTCTTAGTATACCAGATCTCTGTCTAGCATCTTAGCCATGAAAAAAAAAACCCAAAATCATCTTACTGAAATTTAGAAATGACACTGCAATAAAGGATTTTCAAACATTGAATGTCTCACAAAATACAGTTAAGGCAATAGCATAGGAAACTATTGAAAAAGTGAACTATTTTTATATTCACAAATACCTGGAAAAAGATGTGTGGCACTTAAGTACAGAACCAGAATTGATATGTCCAAGTTCCTTTCCGGTTTTCAAGCAGAAAGAAAAGTAGGCAAAATTATTATGATGGTACATATCTCAGCATGTTCAAGTGCAGAAAAAAATATACATTTCTATTGTTAATAATTTAAAATGGGCTCTGGAGAATGCAATAGACTGATAAATATTGAGGGATTTTTTACAATATTTACACTAGATGCCTCATCTCTTAAAGACTTTTAAGACCCAAAGAATTCTTGTCACTGGACTGTAAGGAGTAGGTCCTATAAGCACCTTAAATGTATACTTCTAGTTCTCCCACCACACAGTCCTGCAAAGAGCACGTTTCTTCCAAGCCACTTCACTTATGGTACAAAACTGGCCTTTTGCCAGCAGGCAGTGTCATCCAGGGTGGCTACACAGTCACTTGTCCCAAAAACAGCACTCCCTGGTGCTCTGGTGTATTCAGTACTGTTCTATATTCAACTAAGACTGTTAGTATTGGAGTCAGGTGCTTTCTGGTTGGTCTCAATTGAGAAGGGAGACAGAAAAGTGCAGAAGGGACATGTTCTAATTTTTATTTTTAGACAGATCTTTACAACCTTGAACAACTATCAAGAAAAAGAAGTCAGGGTTGTAAATAAAGTCTGAACTAGAAATTCTTAGCTAATTATTCAGGCAGTAGAATCAAAAGACTGAAAAGGTCTCTGTGAAGCAAAATGCAGGGGCTTCCCCAATTCCATTTCAGTATTCTCACAGTATCTTCATCTACTTGTCTGTAAATACCATCTGCTTCATACTATGCAAAATCTCAGTGTCAGTTGTTTTAAAACTCTTTTTAACATTTGAGCTCTTCATATGCAAATCAGAAATACTATCGCACCCTAAAACAGGCAGTGAGAATTCTAACTTCTCTTACTCCCAGTGCAGACTTAACTGTAACAGTAACATGTTGGTCTACATGGAAGAAGAATTAGAAGACCAGAGAAACAGCAACGTTCTCTTCATCCTCTCAGGCTATATTAAATTGTTTCCTTATAGCAGCATGCTTTACAGCACTTAAATGCTTACATAAAATGGCAATAAACTTGAAAAAGCCTAACATGGACTTCACTATCTCCCAGGTGAATTTTGGTGAATTCTGCCAGTGACCCAAAGTCAATTGATTTACGCTGGTGGAAAATTCCAGCATGGAATTTTTATTAAATGGTAGTACAGATGAAAAGAAATTTGGAAAGTGACTAAGGATTTCAGGCATAGGATGTGATGTTTACATATTTGAGTAGGGAACTTTATAAACAAAAAGCAATTTATTCACAACAACACAGCCTCCACCTACATGCAGTAGACCTAATAGTCAAGTTCTGAACTTGCCTGGTATCAGTAATAAATTCTGACCCCCTTATCTGCTTTCCTTAAAAAGACTTGACTGGTCCTATAAAAAAGCAAGGTGATTGCTTCTGGTCCTGATATCTCAAAATATGTACTATAAATATGTACTAGTTTAAAATGTGTCTTAGACTAAAGTAGTGGACACAAGAATAGGTCATTTTGGGAAAATTCCTGCTCTCTGAGGGAAATAAAAAATACATTCAAAGCACTACAACCCCTCAAATAGAAATACTTATGTTTCAAACTTAAAGTTGTATCTGCTGATTGCAGCCTCATGCCACTGGACCTCCTTGCAATGCAGCCCACTATTGCAGGGACCCTGGAATAGCACAACACTGACAGCTATTCACAATAAACTGCCTCACATTGCCTGTCTCTCTGAGTCACGACTGTGTGCACCATTGCACATCCAGTCCCTGAAAACGGGAAGATTTTAAGTTTGTTCACTTAAAATTTGCCTCCGTATTAGTAGCACCCAACAAGGAAGCTTGCATAGACAAAATGATTTAGACATAGTAAACAACAAAAGAGTTTCTGATCTGTTACATTATAGTAAACTTGATATCAAAATAATTACTGTATGAGTTATGAATCTAGTTCCTGGAGCACAATCTTCTATTTCTTCCCAAATAAGGACTAATATACGTATCCTCTGTGCAGTGAATATGTATCATGAACAACTTGGAAAGTATTAACACTACTGATAAGCACCTATCTGTTCTTTACGTCTATATCTGTCATTTGTACTGAACTTGCCTGGCTATATGTCTCTAATATCACAAATATTTCTGCTTAGCTTTATGGTATTCCAATTCTGGAGGCAGTTTTACAATGCAAACTTAGTTCTTTTGAGATGAAAGTGATACAAAAAGGAAAGAGATATTTTCTTTTTATACTGCAGCTGGAGGCAATCCTCTAGCAACTATCCAGCACACCATATATTCAAACAAGCTCCTTCCCCCTGCAAAACTCTTTCAGCATCATGGTATAAAAACTGAAACACAATGGGCTTCTGCTCATTGCCCTTTACTTGTCTTGGTCTCATTTCTGTGCCAGAACTGAATTTTATCTCTCTTTTCTAAGTCTTTTCCTTCCTTAGCTTTGGTGCTCTTTTTGTGCCTTCTCCTTCTCAGTCTGCTTCTCATGGAAATTCCACGACTTAACCCCTCCCTGCTTTGCAGCACCTCCTTCTCCCTTCTTACCACATAAGATTTCTCTATTCCATTTACCCTTTTTCCTTCTTTTCAACGTGTCTTTGCTTGCATTCCAGCCGCAGTTGCCTAAAGGCACATCCTAGGAGAAAAATGATTTGGTTACACTGTGTTAAGAGATGGACAAGAGCTTTTCAGTCAGAGGGATTTTCAGCTTGCAACTGGCTATTTGCTGGCCGTCACAGTGTTGGATCAGAACACAGCAATACCACATTAAAAATGAAAGCAGTTGTTCCAAGATCCACTATTAGCTTGGAGAAGATTGTCAGATGTGTCCATATGACGACAAAACAGATAAGATCTTCAGAAGAATTAAAACTATGAAAAACATGCTCTCTGCAGCTGGCAGCTGAGAGAGTGCTTGAACTCTTCATCTTTGATTGGAATTGAGGACAGCAACTTGGCAAGGTGATATTTTGGTGCCCCCTTGCCTAAGCACACTTCTGGCTTCATAGATAGCTGCAGTATGGGAATCAGGGCAGGTAGAAAGTCACACATGTCTGGGTACACGGGTGGTCTGCTGCTGGAACAGATCCTGGAATACGTGAAGACTAAGCAAGAAGAGGGAGAGTGGCAGCAAAGGCAGCATAGGCTTGGTGTGGTCAACAGCAGCAAGAGGAAGGGAGAGTTTGTAGACTGGAGCCTCTTCTGTGGTTGCTGTTATGGAGTAAGGCTACTGAGATCATCAGTGGGAGACAAAGGACAGCGGACTGTGCTTTTTGCCAGAGGGACCAGACTACAAAAGAGAGCAATGGATTGTTGAATGTTTTCAAAATGAAGTGATAGCAAACTGCTGTGTACACATTCATTTGCTCCAAGTCAGACAGCACCTCATAGCAAATAACTTTCCACACTAGTCCTCAGTAGAAATGTGAAGAAATCAGCAATTACCACTGCAGCATAGTAATTCAAATACTATGAAAAACACTGTCATAGATTTTACTGAGAAAAAATCACAGGGAGGAGTACAGGACACTGCCATATTGCAGGGAGAATGCTAGAAGGGAGGATATCTTATTCTGATGTGAAATGGTGAGGTAATGGTAACATTATTTTATAAACTGCATACACATAAATGACAACTTTAAGCTTAATGTACTGGAATGCCTTGAAATAACAGAAAAAGAATTCATCTGACCAGATAACAGACACAGAACACTCTTAATGACAACTCCAGCAATAAAACCAAGAGGAATTTTGTAGGCTTACATTGACCTGGGTTGCAGACCAACATTCCTCATGTGTGTGTCAAACAGAGCTTTTCTTTACTTTTTTTCCTCCCAAAAAAGGTTAGCATAGGAAAATATAACAACATGCCAGATGAATCTATCATGTGCTATCATCTACTAGCAATGAAGGTATATGAAAATGAGGTCAAGATTGTGCTGTACATTCTGTGAGAAAGTAAGTCAGAAGTTACTGAATGTACTTATAAAAGTAGTCTGACACAAAATGGGAACAGTGTCCCAACTACTCTATAATTTGCTAGAAGAGCACGAAGTCGTTGTGCTTCCCAAGAACAGCACATAGCAAGTTGATATGACTAAGGAAAAGAAAGGTGTGCGTAGA
This sequence comes from Eudromia elegans, assembly GCA_003342815.1. Taxonomy (NCBI): domain Eukaryota; kingdom Metazoa; phylum Chordata; class Aves; order Tinamiformes; family Tinamidae; genus Eudromia; species Eudromia elegans. Next base: position 5,699,269 of record PTEX01000032.1, read on the forward strand.
ACCATATCTAATATACAATGATGATGTGGACGATCATATGTTTGTTTCCTTTAGTAAACATTTTTGGAGTGACAAGCAAACACAAATTCATCAGTATAACATACAGAAGTTTCGCTCAAAAACCCTAAGTACCGTTTAACAATTTGGGGTTATAAATATCATGACTTCTACCAGTTCTGACAAAGCCCAGAAGAGCTTCTAAATGACCAGCAAATAATCTCAAGCAGGCTTATTACTGAATTTTGCTACCAGATGTCATGTCAATGCTGCTACCTAATTTTGCTGGTGCCTGTTGGGCCTGGAGCCATCCTACAGTATCATATATGGGTTTTTTTCTTCACATTATCCTCTCATTATCCCATTACTATCAAGATTGCTTCTTTACTTATTTTATTTAATATGCATTTTTTATTTTGGACCATCCAAGGATTTGATTTTACAAGATACCGAGAACTTTCAGCTCCCACTGGTTTCTTTGAAAGCTAAAGATAATAGCACCCTGGAGGACAGACCTATTCAGCTTACAGAGGCATGGTAACAGCAAATTCTCAATAAAAGTTTAGACTACTAGCATGTCTTCTCCAGACATCCCAGGTGTACACTTTGGCAGCAAATAATTTAACAGAGCTATTTGAATTGTTTTCCTTTTTCTTTTTCTTTTCATTTTGCTGTTCTGTTTTGGTTCTTTTTCCCTGTTTAATTCTGTAGACTTAGGAGCTTCTGTGCTTGCCCAAATACATCCACTATATTTATCTTTTGCAATGCTTCCTGTAATGTCATCTTTTGCTTCAGTTTTCTCAAAAAAAAAAAATCTTTTAAAATTTCTTCTCTTTCAAAATGCAAGCGCTTACACCTATTGTAATGCTGTTCAAGCAATGCCTTCCTTCAAATGGCAAAAGAGCTGCAGTTCTGATGTCCTGTTAGAAAGCAGCTAGAACTTGGAGAGGCAACAGACACACCAGACTGTTGTTTCCTATGTTCTCAGTCTCAGTCTAACGGTAACATAAAATTTGAAGACTTTTGGAAAAGTTTCACGTTACTGCTTTTTAGATCCTGGGGCCTGAAAACTGAATCATGTTTTCTTCATTAAAAAAAATTTTTCTTTGATGACAGCTGACTCAAAAATAGCTTCACTGTTGGATTTCCTCTTCCTTTGAATGTATCTATCAATTGAGGAAGTTGTAATTCTTAATAAATAAGCACACTGGCCAAAGAGGAACCAGTGCTGCTCACTATTTAAGGAAATAATTCGGTGTTTATTGACTTCTTCATGATGGTTGAAGAGGAAAGTAATTAATGTTGGAAGAGTCCTGGCACTCCTTTCCAGCAAGCACTGCAGTTGTATTTTTTTTTTTTATAGAACAATCTTGCGTATTTGCCAAATCATATGGGGTCATATAACCTTGCTTTGCATTACATGACCACATTAAACTCATCTATAAAACTGAACAATTAAAAAAAAAACCAATAAAAATACTATATGTAAAATGCTGACTTGTTACTCTCTATGTTTCAGAGTGTTCTCTGAAGGTTTATGGATGGAAGCCTGTGTTATGGAAAATCTGAAAAAGGAATTATATCAAAAAGCAAAACTAGTTTGGGATTATTTGTTCATCACCATTAGGAATTCCTGACACTTAAGAAAAAATTCTATATTTGTTTTCTATTACTACTGATGTTCTTACTTGCCCTGTTTTGGAAAAATAGCCATTCAAGCAAAACTCAGGCCTGGAAACCCAGCCTTCTATGGGTTTGTAGAAGAAATCAAGAAAAGCAGAAAAAAGATGAAGAAAAAAAAAAGTAAAAAGCAGAAACAGAGTGTTGAAATGCTATAAAGGTTAAATCTAAAATGTGCTATTTATAATAAAATGATACACTTTCTTCAAGTTTTCTTCAAGAAATTAATCTTATAATTAATGAATTTCATAACCTTCTTAATCACGTTCAGCTTACTCTAAAATCATTTTTATCATTTATGTTTTGACAGGTGTAAATCCATTTCTAGCAGGAAAATATTTCTAAAGAACAGCACCCAGCTTTTTTTTTTAGAATGACTGTTAAACTAAGGCTCAAAAGATACTTTGACAATAACAATACTGTACAATCTCCACATATTTTGTTTCCCAAACATCTATTTAATCACTGGCACTCTCAGGTAAATGAATGCTCAAAAATTTTCCTTCTCGTGTTTTTATAGATCCAATATATCTCAATAAATCCAAGTAAATGTTCCACAGACTGAACTTACAAGCATCACCTAGATAAAAAAGGGTATCAAATCAGTGACATATCGTGAGAAGAACAAATTTTAGAATATGCAATCCATTTCTTTTTTCTCATCTTTTTCCTCTTATCACCAATCTATCAGGTAATAGGCAGAAAGGATGTTAGTGATTTCACACAGAAAAAAAAAAAAAAAGTAATAGAGGAGGTGCATCATCCTACTCTGCTAGGTGTGAATACCCTTGTACAAAAACAGACAGTGCCAGCTCAAAGGCCCCCTGCCAAGGGTACTGGAAATGATCTGAAGTGCAAAAAGAGATAGAAACCACTGACTTCAGTGGAATGCAAGGCATGCTTTCTCCTTTGTTTTCCAGCATGTTTGACTATTAAAAGAAAACATTGTCTTTAGCTTTGAATCTTTCCAACTGTAACACTGGTCAATGCTGAGAGGTGCTGAGCACTTGCTGGGAAGGTCCAAAGCCCTACTAATTTCCACAAAGGCTGCTGGAGCAGTGAAAGAAGAGCCTCCTGACACTGAAGCATGTTTGCAGTTTTCAAACTGAAATGGTTCTGTGTAATAAAACTGCCCTGCTGGTACTAAATCTAAGCAGTACCACGTGCCCCATCTCTCATGTAAGCATGTTTTGGAGAATACTTTCTACAATAGCTCATCTGTGGATTCAACCACAAATGAAATGTCTTGCTTATGTTGCACTCCCTTTCCTGCCTGCACAGAATAAAATCAAATGTTTTTAAGTTATCAGGCAACTTTCTCGCTTCTTTAATCTGAACATATTCAGCATATAGCTCTGGGATTATTTTATTTCTAAATTCCCTATGCACATATATGCATACACTTGCAAATAAAAATATAACAGTTCCATTTAGCCAAAACTGGGAACAAGTATGGAATACTTTTGACTTTAAGGTCTTTGTGGAATATTTAATCACTAATAAGCCGTTGTTTCTAAAATATGTGTTTGTATAAGGTCAACAGGGCCATAAGAATTACTAAATAATTCCGTGAATAAAAACAGCATTATTCCATACAGATCTTATGGTTTATAGAAATAATGGAAATAGAAATTTAAAAAATTAAAAATTAGGAAGCATTATTCTTACTTATACACTCCCACAACCAACTAACTCAACTAGTCATTCTCCACCATCTATGAGGAAGTTCTCACTGCACAGTTAGAGCTTATTATTCCCTACACTGCCAGGTGTGTGTGCAGTAATGCTCTCCAGTTCGTGCTCCTCCAGAAGAACAAAGGACTGAATGGTTTCTTGTACACTTGTGAACTGTCACCACAGGACTGCCAGCACAACTCTCAATATTTCTTGATCAAATGCTCAGATTTTGATACAAACTGCTGTTTCATTTTTCTTAAAAAAAAAGAAAGAAAGAAATCTGAACAGGCTTCTGGTATGCCTGTCCTCTAGGGAGCCATGAAAAAAAAAAGAAGTTGCATCCTAGTTTGTTTCTATTTCTTAGAGAGTTTAGTAGCCTTTCAAAGTTATTCTGCTGCTGTTCACTTAGAGTTGCTCCTGAATGCTCGAGGACCCTCCGACTTGACACAGGAAATCATTAAAATTCCTAGTATTCCTGAAGCAAGCTTATGCACACTTCCTTCCCCTCTCTTTTTCCCGTAAAGACTGCACAAAGCTGTACATAGTCAGCTACAGCAATGAAAAAGCTCTTGCATTAGATGGACTATTCTATCTGATCGATCAAAAAACTTACATTTTAAGTGAATCATCTATCACATGTAAATTAATGACAAATGAATGGAATGCATTTGTTTTTTATTCAACAATATTTTGCAGTCCTTAAAGTTTCCTCTGTGAGGAATTCCAAATATTGCATTAGCATTAATGAGTTAGTCGTTATAACCAGCTTGGGAATCATTGTCCCCTTTTACAGGGGAGGAAATAAAGGCAAAGAGATCAAATGCCCTATCTAGAGTCACAAGAGGCTTGTCCCAGGGCTTGCACAAACACACAGTCCATTTCCAATCCTACTGAACTTATACTCCGAATGGACAAGATGAACAAGTCAAGTGGAAATGGACACACAGAAGGATAAAGTCACTTTCCTACAGTCACATAGACAGGAATTCAAATCTAAGGTGCCATGCTCCATACACAATAAAAATGTCAAACTTGCTTGCTAGGTCAAGTCCAGACATATAATCACATGCTAGAGGAACCACACTAGCCTTTTTTTCTGCACTATCAACCCTTTTCTTGTTCTTCTTCCTTTTTAAGTAGGCTCACAAAGAAATCTTTTTTCATTCATAAAACATTCTAACTTTTCAGATTTGACCTACGGTATATATTGGCCATTCAGTATCTGAATATTTGAATGTCTCATTATAAAGATTAGAAATAATGTTTTCTTAATGTGATTTTAAAACATAAAGCAAAGTTTCCCTCCTCTTCCGCCTCCCCCTTGAAAGAGAGAGAGGGGAAAAAAAAAGGGTTTCACTATCTTGTCTCTAATAGAAGTGTTTTTGTACAACAGCTAATTCTTGTTAAATTGGGCCTAAAGCAATTAACCTATTTCTTACTGCTGAATTTAATTGTAATTTGACCTAATTAAAGACTAAAATCTGTGCTACATCTGACTTTCCTTTTTATATAGCGTCTGAAATACATCACAGCTGGTATAGGTTAAGCATAGAAGAATGAGCCAATTTCAAATATGGGGCTGCTAGGCTTTCAAAGAGAAAAAAAAAAGTCTGCTAATTTCAGTAAGCATAGAACAGGTACACTCTAATATCTCCCTGCAGCTGCTGGTGAAATTACCCTAGATATATGCCAGTTACAGGTGAAATAAGACATCTATTTAAAAGGTATGATCCGGAAACTAACGAAAAAACACAGGAAAAGGCTGTGTTTTAAACACCATTCAAACCACTGATTTCTAAGATTCTTGGCCAAGCAGCCTTGCTATCTCTCTACTATTTGTTTATCACATTCTATTACAAAGACAAGGATATATATCTGGACCACAACTAAACTCCCCTATGAGCTGAACTAGTATGACGAGGAATTCCGTATTACATAGCTCATTCCTTATTTTCAACCAAAGGTAAACCATATCATCTGAAAGCTAGTAGGAAATTTGACTTATATTGTGGTTTTAAAATAAATATTTTGAAATAGTCCTTCTTTTCAAAGGCACAGATTATTTAACGCTTGCTCCAAAATAAAAATAAGGATTATATATATACTTGCGTGTGTGTATATACATATACACACATATGTACATTCCTATGTGTGTGTACACACATATACGAGACATAACGTTATACCTATAAACAGTCTTAAGTTCATTCTACAGAGTAGTATACATTTGAGCTTGCACAGAGACTGCACGGGTGTATCTCTTTTCTATTTCAGAAACCTGAGCATCCCACACTAAAGTACAGAAAATCAAAAGCGGACCAAAAGTGGAAGGCAGCCTGAAGCATTTTATATATATATACATATATATACACACACACATATACTTTGTACCAGCTTGACGGAGCAGAAGAAATAATTCAACAAGACCTTAGTCTGTAGCATCTGTCATCCCGCTAAAGGTTGTTTTGCCTACGCAGGAGACTTCATGGGATGTCTGAATATTTTGGTTCTTACTTCTTTTGCCTGAAAAATGACCAGCAAGTCAGACTATCATATTTTGACAAACGGAAAACACTTGTTTGGCTGGTTTTGTAAGAATTTACTATTTTTTTTTTTGTCTGTTTATGTAGATGTTCAGCAACTTACTTTCACCTCTACTGTATATGAACAGTCTACTTCACATTGTAACAGGTAGCAGTGGGACACAAGGGAGGTTTCAAGATCTGACTCAGCTCGTAGCCTATCAGAACTATACAAAGAGATCCTATGACCCTATAAATATAACAAGTTGTAAAAGGCCATGGATATGTCAACTGATTCATTTCCCTGTTACTGGAAAACTGACTTTGCTGCAGTAACGCACTGTACTTTAAAGGTCACTGTGAACAGGACTCTGACAAATCAGGCTTGACAACCTCACAGTCAGTCAATGATAACAAAACAAGAAGCTTTAAAATAAGTAAACGATAAAGTAGGTAGAATAGCCAGCTTTCTATTCTAGTCTCATTATCAAAGTAAGCAATCTAAGTAAGAAAGTAGTATATTTGCTGTTGACTGGAAGAGACTGAAGAAATGCCCATCACAGTATTAAGATTCATGGTGTTAAGATAATTTCTTTTACTTCCATTTTATTGATATCAACAGTAGTTGTTCCGGTAGCTACCCCAGAAAAGAATTAATGCACTTCTCCTTCCTATATATTCATTACTAGGCATATGTACACAATTTGTTCATTTCTTCAGAAAAAAAAATCTGAATTCCTAAGAAGAAATTATGCATCAAGCTTCCTGACCATAATGGAAGCTGGAGTTTCACCTTTGTATACCTGAAAATTGAATGATGTAAGACTGAGAATAGACTGATGAGACTGGAAAGAGATTTCTGGCATCAAACAAATTTAGATAAAATATAAAATATGAAATCTTCTGGAATAACCAACAATGGCTGGTAGATGACCAAATTTGCAAATAAAGGAGTTTAGCAAGTTCATGCTTCTGGCATTCATGAATATCCCATAGCAATAGGTTTACTCTCTAGATACATTAAATATAGCATTTGCTGATGATTGTTGCTTTCTGTGTCTTTTAAGCACATATAGACTTACAGTAAATTTATATTACCTAGTTTTATCTGCATAATTCAAACTGTTTATTTGTCTCTCAGAAGAAAGGGACATCTTGCACCCATAAGACTTGCCCAAACTTTCCAGTTTCTAACCTAAGTTCAGAGATAAGAGTTTCCATAATAAATAAATAAACCCATATATTGGAAGTAACTATTCTATTCTTAAAAGTCTATTATATACAGCAGTATATTAACAAGATTCTGGATCTAGTGAATCTTTATTCAAATAAACTAGGCTATCCTAGGCCATAATGCTTACTATTCCTATCATCAAAATACTTTGGTGTTTGATTTGAATAGAGTGTACATTTTATTCTTTATTTTGAGCCTTAGTCCTAAATCTGAAATTAACTTACTGTGCCTTGAATTATTGCAGAGTATAGACTTAAATAAACAATGTTGGTTCCCTTTTTATCCAAAGAGCTTTGAGCTACTGTAACAATGAGAACAGTGCTAAAGCTGATTAATTAAATAGGGATTATGTTTTGTTTTTCATTATCACAGTAATCAAAGTGTATAATATATTACTTTGCTGGAAGCAAGAACAGGTAAAACATAAGGCACTGGATATATCTACTTTGTAAAATAGGTATGCTGCAGAGATTCCTAATCTACAGTTATCTTGCACTACATATTCAGTTGGTATGACACAGTGCCATTGGAGATACCAGTTTTGGCACATGAAATAGATTAGAATCCTAGGATGCTTAAGGTTGGAAAGGACCTCTAGAGGTCATGTAGTTCAACCCCTCTGCATACGCTATGTTTATTGTTTTTAATGAAAATAATACAGAATTTTAATTATAATAAGATCAAGATGACAAAATATTCCTTGTGGTCACTAAAAATCAGATTCTATGACAAAAATGTGACTGAAATCAGGTTTCAGCTCCTGCAGTTTGTTCCCATAAAGAAGAGTTTAGATAAAAGGAATGTAACTATGTAGACAGGCTAGAAAAGATGTCAGCTGAACCACTGTACAGAAGCTTGTCAAAACTGTAAAGAGTCCTATTTTGATATTACAATTAAATCACTATACATACTGAAATACTTTGTTATTTGCATGTGTCATTTTCACTGACGCAGTATGAAAATTCCCAAGGCAATTTCTGTATTTTTTTCTAAGACTTCCTTTTCCTCATTTAAAGCTGAATGATTTCCTTCTATGGTTTTATTAAAGGGCCAGAAAAGCTGATAAGATTGCTTCCTTCCTCTGTTAGATATGTTTGGACTTTTGCCATCCCACTTTGAAAAGCAACACATCTGTTCTCCTGTCCTGTGTACCAACAATGAGTATAGAAGGCAGCTAGCTTCATTCACAAAACGTGACCAGAAGATTGACGTAAGTAACAGAATAATAAACAAAAAGGCAAGTTTAGATTGGAGCTATTCAGGGCCTCAGCCATTGCACCTTCAATAATCTGTATTTGTAAGAAAGATCACATGAGTTCTGCAAAGCAAATCTGTCTTAAAGAAGTACCTGATTATAAACTACTGTTAATCCCCTTGACAAGGGAGGTAGCAACAGTCCTAAACTCTCCGTCTGCCTTTCCCTTATTGCTTCACTCTCCTCTCCTCTCCCCTACCCATTACACACTTTTCATAGAGAGCTCTACTTTTATCAGCTCTGTGCACACCACAGTAAAGTAGGTGTGAGGGAGCTGAAAGCATGACCTCCTTTAATCCTGGTACCTCTCCTGTGAACAAGAACTGCCAGGTTTACAGCCAGAAGTTATTCTGCACTTGCTGTATGGGCTGGATCTTTCCCTTCCCTCTTCATCCCCATAGCAGAAACAACTGTGGACTTAACAGATAGAATTTCAGTATATATGCTACATGTCCTTGTACCCTATATTGGACTTCAGCCAGCACATAAGTGAATGAAGCAGATACAGACAGCTTGGATCAACTCTTGTATATAAATGTGAAGAGGCATATATCATTAAGTTATCTATTTCCTGAATACAAGCATGAAGGCAGCAGCTGTTTTTACAAGATAAACAATATCATATCCTCCTGGACCTGAAGGAAAGTCTTGAATTGCTATATATTGCTTTAACTAGAAAGAACACCCAACAATTGGTATAAAGTTCCCATAGCATTTTTGTGTAATTTTAAGCCATACTTAATATATGGGAGAGTCTTCTAATATAATTTTCCTTGGTTCTGATGTAGCATTCTCTTTTTTTTGTCCAAAAAACCCACTCCTCGCAGTGCTTAATGAAATGTAAATTTTATGTCTTCATTCCGCTTATAAATATATTCCACTGAGAGGTGGTAAGATTGGGTCTGCAACCATTAGCTGGTTCTGGCTACCACATCAAAATAGATGTGCCCAACTTTGCAGTTACTCTATGCAGCTTGCTATGCTGTTGTCTTCAGGATGAAATAAGCCAAGTTCTTCCCTCTCCAGCCCATCCTTCTTCTTGGTACACTATCTCTTGTTTTCCTTTAAGTTCTCATAATTGCCGGTATTCCCCCAGCTTCCCTGTTCTCACCACTTTCCAGTTCTCTGCTATTCTTCTCCATTCGATCCTTGACTTCTCTCTCTATCCACCTACACCCATCTAAATTTCTTCCTTACCTTCATTCAGATTCAAGCACAGAGTATGGAGATTGCTTCTGATACCTACTGTATGAAGCCAGAGGAGAACCACCATTATATGCTTGTAGTTACTATTCTGATTTTCAGGCTGAATGATGTCCTTAGTTGTGCAGCCATCTGGAATTCACAACCTACCGCTGCAGGGCTGGAAGCACCTGACTCATGCTGGGTGTCAAGGATTACTTAAAGAGCAGAACTGTGCCTGCTGTGTTACAGCAAGGAACAGCCTCAAATACTCTTGGCATGGGCCAAATCCCCTTCCCTGCTCCAACAAATGTCAAGATACTGCAAATTCTAGGCACAGTTTGGAATCTCCTAGAAAACCTGTAACATGCTTCCTGTCCAAAAAAAAAAAAAAAAAAAAAAAAGAAAAAAAAGAAAAAAAGTGTGACATAGTTGACTATGCCTATGTCCTATTACACAAGAAATTCTTTTCAAGGTCTTTTCAAGGTTTTCCTAAAGGACAATATCTGCATGATAATTGGTCTATTTAAGAAATTAATTAGGCTACTGTGCAATAAGAATGTGGCCACTATATACCTACTAAGCACTTTTCATTATTCGTTCCTACAAATTCTCAAATTCTGTAAAGCCCAAACCAACAAATTCTATGCTTCCAAGCTTAAAAAGAAAAATAAAAAGTGTCATCCATTTAACTGCTGAGCATGGCAATTGCATGAATATGGAACAAATTAAATTCCTAAATTATGATTTGGTTAAATTGAATATGGCTTGGAAAAAAATGCGCTTCTACTGAAAACCAACCTCTTGAGGAAATTTAAGAAGTGAGATCATAATGTGGGTTACTTACTGCCAGAAGACAACAATGTCATCCCACGCTGAACTGCTGATTGACCTGGCAGGAATCTGAATATTTGGGATATTAAAAATATTAGTGTTCAAAATATTTTAGCTTTCAAATGCATTTAAAGCTGAGTTTTAACTTTAAAATCTGAACCTTATAGCTTGACCACAGTAAACACAATATAATCAGGGTGAGAGAAATAGAACATTAAGAAATCTTGCAAAGTAATTGGTTTTAATTTTCCATGACATAGAAATATGTGGTCTAGTGGTCTAAGTACAGTAGCAAGAGCCAGGAACTTCAAATTTGTATGTCTGGATCTCCCAATGGCTTAAGAAAGCTCTTCTGATCCCTTCCACCTTAGTTTTCTGGAGAGAAGAAAGTCCAGTAAGAAGCAATGACAATGATCTAATTTTTACTAGAAAGGAAGATATCTGTAATTTTGAAATGTGATGGAGAAATTTCCCCAAAATGGACTATTTAGGAGTATTAAGAAGATTATTAAATGTTAAAGTATTAAATAAAATTTTTGCATCTCAAATTTGCTTCTTGTGGACAGTGACAAAACCGCCTTTTTCACAGAAGCTGGACCTTCGCAGAAAAGACCAACAAAATACAGTAGTGATAAAAATACACAAGATTATACAATTACACAAAAACAGTACCATGTTCTACAGGAAAATCTATATAATTTCCTAGAATATCAGATCCTTTTCTTTGGAGCTAGTTTGAAGAAACTTATGGAGAAATATATATGTCTTTATTATAATACTTATTATGATCTGGTATTTATAGATAGCTTTTCATTTTTTATTAGAGTTGGAAAGGCATCCAAAAGGCATTAAAAGAAAGGAATAGAATTCCATTCCTGGAGCTAAACATTTCAGTGGATTTCAAGTTGTTTTAGACTTTACAATTCTATAAAGTTGTTTGCCCTTGCTTCTACTATTGGCAACAGAAATATAACATAAAGCAAATATATAGACTACAGGAGATGAATGAACATCAGAGCAAGTCTAGAATTGATTTTTGATCTGTTAGGAGACTGTTTGCTTTTCTTCTCCATGATACCAAGTTGCCAGTGTATTCTACATTTTCACAACAATTCTGAAACCATGTACGACACCAACAGTCAGCACCTCCTGGAAAGATTATGTAGCATTCTGTGCTCTCTCCTATACTATGTCTGCTCATCTACCAGTAAACATATATGTTTCTTAAAAGACATTGATATTAGACATCAGAAACAATCTCCACATGAGTAATAGTTAGGCCCAGACAATGGAAGAAGAATGCAGATAGCAGCTAGACAAATGCAAAACTACATAGTTTTAAAAATATATGTCTAGAAATTTGACTGGATACTGCTGTCTAATATATACATATTCTGCCTTATTAATTAAATCAAGCATTGAATAAAAACCATGAGATGGACTCTACTCTTACAAAGTCAACTAGAATTCTGAGATTAATTGTACAGAAATGGGCGCAGACCCCTAACAGAAATTACAAAACTAAAGAAACTTAGCTCAAAAGCAAGTTAATTTTGATTCTCTGTATAGTCTTCTTTCAACACCACAGATCCCCTTTTGCGTGTGTGTGTGACTGCCTTTACCTCAGACAGATCATAACTAGCCCCTAGATAACCTTATGCCGTTTTCCTTTAGCTCTTTGATAAAGAATTCTTCATAATTTAGTTCTTTTGCAGAACTGTAAACTCTGACCATTCTCCTCATTTCTGAAAATCTTGCTCAAAGCTCAGCACTACAGAAGATCGACATGGTTTCAAATGTACTGGACAGGTTGTCTTTCTACCCACATGTTGCCTGGGAATGTGTGGGATTCCCAGCCTCAGACACATAAATGTAAAATTTGGAAAGCAGACCAACTGTACAAATTAATAATTACTTATAAAATTATTTCCACCTGTAAGCAGCTTGAAAAACTGCACTTTATCATTTCATTTGACTTAAATAATTCAAGGATTCTGCAAGATAATTTATAAACACTTTCTGCACAATAATTCTTGGTCCGTTTTTTAACTATTTCTTTAAACAATTGTCATTCAAAATGCACAGTTTGAATGGTGTTCCCAGAAACAGTCCAGCAGTTTTTTATTCGCAGTCTTTTGTTGACAAATCAGAGAAATCAGGAAATTATAGTAGGGATATAGATTTTATAAACATAGTTTCCTTTTGAAGTATTCTTCCAATTCTTGTCAGTCATCCACATCCACTCATCCACATTTTCCATACAGAAATATTTGTCATTCCTTTCAAAATATCCTTTAGAATCAAAAATAAGTCCTTAAAAGTTACAAAGTCATCCTTTTCCTTTAAAATTATCTCTCATCTTTTCTGTAACAATGCAAATATTTTCAAACAGAGACAAAGATGTTAGGCTACAATATTTGTTTGATTTTGTGTGTTAGTGACCTGTTCTAACCCTGTAATCTGTGAAGTTCACCTTTTTTTTCTGTTTGTTTTTACATGATTCTTATATTAGTATTTCTTACCAAGTGTTAGTGAGAGCTCTAATGTTATTTGAAACAGAGTCTAGAAACTCCAGCTCTAAATCCAGTTATTCACTCTGCTAAGGCATGACTGTCCCCTTCCTTACATGTCTAGTAGACTTTATACATCAGTTCTTAAATATACTGAGTGATTTTGTTTCCACCTTTTACAATCAAATAGGTCTCACCGTCAAAAAGTTTTTCCTGCTATTCCACATAAATTTTCAGTTCAATTGTAATATTTCAGTTTGCATTGCCTAATATCTCTCTCAGAATGGAATCCCTTTTAAAATATGGTGTTTTGATTGTTTGGTTCTTTCATAGTTGATATTTTAACACTTTACAGGAAGTAATCATCACAATTCTCCTGTACTACATTTTGAGGTATAAGTTAACAAAACCATTGGACAGTCAGTAACAGAACAGTATCAGCATAGTCTGTGATTTTTAACTAAATGGTATAGGGAAAAATAAAATATTCTTTTATTTGTAGACTAAGCATATAAATACTATAGATGTTAAGCCTAATGATCACATTTTTTAAAAATTACTGCTGCCTAGTTGATGCATCTAAATCTCAGCAGATGAGCTCTAGCAGTGGATTATTCTTTCTATGAACGTATATAGGTGAATCTCTTGATCACTCACTTCACCGTTCACGCTGAAGAAACCCTCCTTGCTGTTAGAGTAAAAGCAAAGCGGCTGCCAAACATCTGTGAGAAGTTGAACACTACCCATTTCTAATGTGCAGCCTCAGTGGACAACAAGTGGTTGGCCTCTTCTGTCTAGACTGCTGTTGTTATCCCCCTTACCTCCGTGTAAAAAGGTCAGCCAGGAACCTGCAGGCCAAAAAGAACATGGTCCAGATGACTAATGCTTTTCAATCAAGCAATTCGCTTGCACACTCTTTCCTCACACCTCCATCAAGATACCAGTAACAGGAAAGTACGATTTCAAAGTCGATAACTATGAAAATAAAATGCCTGGCAGAGGTTCTAAGAAAATGCATGTCCTGGATTTAATTTGTTTTATGCAGTGGGCCTCTAAAAGTGAAAAAGCATATGGTATGTTTGAGATCTCTTCCAGCTACAGGACAAAAATAAGTTCATTTATGGTCTTATTTTACTTACAATCCTTTTCATGTGAAGGTGTTCTTTTTTTAATCCCTCTATTTCATCATTAATCCTTTCTGTGGGGCTTCTATCTCTAATAAAATACTGTCATCCAAAGAATGCAAGTCACTCTTAAGTTTCCCAAATTAGGTTTACATTGAAAAAAGGTAGGTACTACAAGCCTTCCCTGACAGTCTGGTAAAGTCATTTATGGAAATTCATTAAAAAAATACAAGGGAGATGTCTAACTTTGCATGCAGTAACAGCAACTTATAGATACTTAGATGTTGATTTTTTAAGGGTTGATCACTCAAATTCAACTGAATTTAGTTAATAATTTACAACACAAATATAACTAACTATGAAGTCTTACCCACATGAGGAGACCGCTACCTCTATAGTACAGCAGTGTGGCTGTAATGAATTAAATACCATTAGGCTGACAAGCTGGAAAGAACTGGATGTTGTAAGTTAACATCAGCCTGAAGTCAGCATAGCATGGTTAATAGGTCAAGATCTCAATCTGAGTTGAGCTCTAATGAGACTGGAGTATGCCATAACAGGTCACAGTAGCAATGGAAGGAACCTGGAGAATATTGATGGGGTCTCATGTACTTAATCAGTTTTAAAAATGTGCATTTTTGTATCAGGTATCAGCTTGCAAGATGACCCTATTTTATATCAACAAAACCTTTAGCATTTAATCAGTATTATAAATTCTTATATCCACTAGATTAGGTATGAGAATTTGTAGAGTAACAATTGTGATTAACCACACAAATGTCTCTTTTTAGTTTCCATGGTATTATCTCTCTTTTTCTTAAAAAAATTAAGTATTGCTGTGAATTCTACTGTATTTAATTCACTTTTAATAACTTGTTAAAAGAACATATAACAGCAATGAGGATTACTGATAAACACATCACCGTAGATGTAGTAATCATAGACTGATGATCACTCTCTTGAAGCTTAAGTTGAAACTTGGGATTTGACTGAATACACTGGCTTGAATACATAATAATAATACAAGATCAGACTGAGATTGAAATCCAATTCATAAGTGCTATGCTCGTAATACACAGTGTATTTTGACAAATACACAGTCAAACACAGTCTCTCCCCAAGAAAATATAAACTATAGAAGAAGGTAGTATTTTTTCTAATCTACAGGTTTTGAACTAAAACAGAGAGTGATTGCAAACCAAACATCATGGTTTCTATGGGCTCTGGCTAGACTTTTGGATTATATCAACATTGTTTCCAAATGTCACTTCAGTAACTGCCAGACTGAACATAGTAAAACACAAGGAGTTTTGGCAAGACAGTGCAACAATGAGCATTCTGCCAGGCTGCTCTGTAGAATATGCCGTATAGGCAGCAGGGATACCATGGATCACCACCACGAGAGCCTGCAAGAACATATTGGAAGATTCCGTACATCTGAGTGTTTCTGCAAACTTCCTCCTGTTTCCCAACACTGTCTTTATAGCAACCAAAGGGCAATCCAAATTTCTCACTGGCTAGATCATCACGAAACGTGGCCTTAAAGACACTGTCACAGGCATTCTTACCTGTACAGATGAGGTCTAAATTACTTGCTCAAAGTCATATTGAATCCAAATCTAAGCTTCTCATAATTCAGAAACAACCTGTTCCTCTAGTTTGAGTCCTTAGAAAGTTAAACAGTTCAGCCAAACACATGCATGTTTGAATGCTCCTGAGGTCTCCTGAATCTGCAAAAGTAGGGCAAGAAATCTCATAAAAATGTGTGTGAAGTTCCACACAGGGTGTGGCTGCAGAGCAGGACCTTAGGAAGTGCTTGTTTTGTTCAGATTACCATTTCCAAAGCCTCTCTGCTGAACCAGTTCTGTGCATACACTACTGGGTATTTATGTTTGAGCTATACAGATATTTATGAACACCCCAAAGTGGGGTGTATTACTTTTTCTGGAGGATAAAGGTAAAAATATATGACCTTGCTCTTATTCTAGTGGTTTAAGATGATGGTCATTAATGAATAAATCCATGACAGCCAAATAAAACTAAAAAAAATTCAGGGTTGCCTGTACATTCCATCCATACTAAATATGTATGTCACAGTTGGTTCATACTTTTTATAAAAACAATGGAGCCATGATCATTACACTTAATTTTGTACTTTCTGGTTTGATTTTCACCCCTATTTTTAAATAAAGTCTGACAGATATTATAATCTATAGTCTCATTTAGTTCATATTGCTTTTTATAAAGCATTCTTAGAAATTTTAAAGTGTTTCTTTATTAATAATGTATTTTCCATTTTGTTTACACCTACAAAATTAATGCGTTATTGCTTTAAGATTTCTGATAAGCATGACACATACTGAATTTTCTCAGATAATTATTTGCTTTGAGAGAGAAAAACATGTCTAAGGGATTAGTTACTTCTTATAATGCTTTCCATTGCATATGCCAAGTAGTATCTTTGTCTCGGTGAATGCAAAACACCCCTTACTTCAATAGTATCAGAATATCATCTACTAACACAGATGCTGCAGTATATGATTGCTGATATTTTCTCCATGTATAAAAAATACAGCCTCACCAAAAAAAAAAAGAAAAAAAAAAAGAAAAAAATCACTCTCACTATAGTACAATAAATGTTCATATGATTAAAAAAACAATCACTAAGTGGCAATTTCTAAAAGAACACTTCTCAAGGTCTTGCACTTGAAACAACTTCATCCTGGTAAGTTAATCATTTCCGTCTGACTTGTGCAGACACTTGGATCTGTTAATACAGACAGAAGCAGTTCCCTTGTGGTTACCAAAAATGAAGTGAATGGATTTTTTCACTTGTTTTCTCATTATAGATCTGATTCTGCCACTTTATACAAGGTAACTATATCAAATAGGAATGCTGACATGAACAGGACTACATGACAAGTCCCAATATCATTTCAATCATAAAAGTCCAAGTACGGTAAAATGCAGTAGCAAAAGATGCTTTTACTGCTTTCGATTTTTGGCAGGGCACACTATGACAACATTTTAAATCTTCAAAATAGATAAAATAGATCAAACTGTACAATCTCATACGAATACAGTGTATTTGCTGTAGATTTTAACTAGTAGGAAGTAGCCATGGGCCCCCTGAAAAATCAACGATCAACCTGCTTACGATGTGATTTACAAAACAGCCTTCAAAGCTCTGGGTTCTGCAGACATACAACAGGTCAAAAAGAAAAAAAAAGTAACATTTTGACTATATCAGTCTGGTTTATATGTCTGTTTCCTTATTAAACTTGATGTACTGAATATAAATAACAAAATTCATAATCTTGCAAGCAATAGCCATATGAAAACCATGCCAACATTACTTAAACCTTATGAGCTTCCTTTCATTATCATTACTGTCTCAGTTAAGAGAGCATTATAGAAATGAACAAAGCAAAGATACTTTTAAAAGGAAACCTGTATCTTATGACCTTGCATTTATCACCACTGTGAGTCACCAGTCCAATGGGATGCTTAGTTTTGTCAGTGAAAAAAATTAATACTGTCTTCCACAGGTTTCATACACTTTGTTTCAAATAATTCTGAGGTCGTTCAACTCTTTCTTAATATTGTATGTCAACCTGCCTCTCCTTTTTTTTTTGATCAGACCTTTCTTCTTTTATATTTGTGTCCTGAAGGTTATATTATGCATAAATGTGGATAAAATACTTTTCCTTACATATTACACAAATAAGTTCTTTTGGACACATATTCCACATGCTTAGCTTTTTTAATCTATACTGTCTTTTGACATTGGTTTGTTCAAATACAGTCTTTTTACTCACCTGTTTACTTCTCACATACACCTCACCTCTTAACTTACTCAGTTTATTCTAACTCATTCATTGATTCATTCTACGTGCACATATTGCACTCAGCTCTCCTGTCTATCTCTCCCTTCTCTGTTTTTAGCTCACTGGTCCTGGTCAGGAAGTACAGATACTACAGGGGATAAGAGCACCTCAGTGGGTTTTCTAAGTCTCAAATTCTTCCCCAAGAAGCAATAAGGGAGAGCAGGCTCAGCCTTAACAGTCACTCATTAGAACCTGCCAAACTTTGTATAGCTCTGACTCCTGCTACAGGGGGATGGGGAGGGCTGACACTTCCCACTGCCACTTCCAGCAGCTCCCAAACATCAGGAAAGCACTGCCTGAGTGCAAGGATCTCATTACCTACTCCAAGATCTGTATTCACCCCTTCTGCATAACCATTGTTGGTTTACATAGTCCTTTTTTTTTTAAAAAAAAATATGCTGATGAAATTGAGGACTGAGGTTAAAAGTAAAGCCACAAGATGTTCATTTGGGTAAGCATTGCTCACAAGGGAGTAGAAAAACAATTTTGGATCTGAACAAAATATCAGCAACTAGAATTGCCTTAAATTAAACACTGAAATACAATTTAAAAAACTTGCAAGTCTAGCTCCTGTAACTACTAACTATTCTACAATTAATTGGTTTATCTTATAAAATTTCCACTAGTGAAGGGGCATGACATTCCAGAATTTTACAAGGGTAATGTGATACCCAAAAGTAAATCTGGATTTAATCCTGGATTTTCTCATTACTTTTACAATGTCTCAAACTTCCCCAAATGTAACTTTTAAATTTTAATAGAATAAGGAGAAATACAAATTTGGATCTACTTTTTGTCTGGTGTCCTTGATAAATATCAGAAGAAATTGATTTGTCACTTATTTTGAAAATATTAGCTCTCAACATATTAACCAGGACTAGTAGTATGATATTAATTTTGTCATAAATCTAGCAGCTATTTCCCTTTAGTATTGGCTCAGATATCTTATTCTTTCAAACTGATGGAACAGATTTATTATCAGAATTTATCAGCATTTGAGATAGAGGATTGAGGATTTCTGGTTTCAGAAAATAGACAAAAGAAAAAGCACACTAGAAATAAAATTCAAATTTAAACTAGCACCTTTTACACTTTACTATCCCTGGAAGATAAAATATGACTTTTGACCAGCTTAGCAGCCTAGGAAACTGTCCCTCAAGCCTTAACGTACACAATAGCAACTGAGCACAGTACAGCAAAGGCCCAGCACTGAACTCTGCAAAGGCCATCTCTAAGCATATGAGTGAACCCATAACAGAAAGGAGAGGAGGAAGCGCCTGGCAGTAGAGGTGCAATGTGCCCTGGAGGGTATTCAGTTCATAACAACTCAACTAATCAACAGACTCACCTACCTCCTGCTAAGCTGACATTGTGTTTCAGTTGATAATGCAACTTCTCAGAGCCACTGGGTTTCAGAACAAGTTGTACTTGGCAGATTGCCACAGCGCTGAGTGATCCTTCTCCTGAGGGATTCCAGAGTTTCCACAAACACAACAGGTCACTTTCCACTAATGTGACATAAAAGAAAGAGATTGAAAATGTCAGTGTTGACACTCCTTGCGTGCTGAAATCAGTATGCAGAGCCAAGCTTTGTTTACAATGCAGTTATGTTAATGGGAAATCACTCCCTCCCCACCAACATCACCCTCTCCCCCACATGCTCAAGCTGCCACAGTGCATAGCTACTTGGAGTTCCAGAAGAATGGTCATATATTAAATCATTTGAATTACTTTTAATGAGCGTGCATCTAGCTGTAGAAGGATAAAGGATGAGAAACAAATGCTATATTGTCTGGCTTCTAGTGAAAAACTAACTCCACCTGTAGTACTGGAATGAATGGACAAATAGGTAGCAACAAGCACTTCAGAAATATCTCTTGGACTTTTTAAAAACCAATCTGCAGAAATCATCATTTGGTATAACATACAAAGAATTTTTTTGTGTGTGTTGTTGGGGTTTTTGCACTTTTAATATATTTAATGAATGGAAAGTACAGTATTTTGTCTGTAGATAACTAGACTCACCTCCCAAGATCTGCTGTGTTTATACAACAAAAAGTGGACTCTCAAAAAACAATCAGAACTAGATCAGTTTACACAATTATGAATATAACCCACACGTAGAAAAGATTCTGTATATTTAAATAATATTTAACATCAGAATGTTTTGATTCCTAAATAGACTTTTGAGAGACAGCAAGCCTTTCAGCTAAAAATACTGCTGTAAGTATATCAATGATACTGCAATCTTGCATCACCTTATATATTCCATTATTTTTTACATTAACAAATAGCTCAAATCTAAAAAGCTATGGACAAATACAGGAGAGAGAACACCAAAGATCAGCCAGACAGCTTTTGTGATTTTAAAAGTTTCTTGTTTATGTCACACTTCTGTAGTCTAGTTGGTAGCATCAGCATGGGCTGGTTGGCCATTGACAGTTTCTATTCTGTGTTTACTTGTACCCATTTATGTAAACACTGGAGCTGGTTGATGACCAGTTTCCATATCGCCACAGATTATCTCCTCTGTTTTGATAAATTTTCTGAAGCCATGAGGCAACTGAATATTAAAATAAAACTAGAAGTTTTTTTCTGAATCCTTGCAGTAAATTTAGTAATTCAGTGATTGTCAAAATTTCTCCTACTGGGGAAGAGGGATCCCAAATCAATTAATATTTAATCATTATTATTTTTATTTTGGAAACAGCAATAGAAACCTGCATCAGTTATTTATAATGGTATGATGGTCTCAAATAACATTTATCTTCCTTGTGTCAAGGAAGACTTTTTAAAAGGTGTTATCTTGTAATCTTTTCAAATTATGGCATGTGCTATTTATTGAGCCTCTTATCATAGTAGTACAAATAAATCTACAAGAAGATGCAATCAGTCAGCAACTGTGATCTTACAAAAGTCCCCAGAGTGCACTTGAATATGAAGTTGCTGCTTAGAGAATTTCCAAAGAGAAAGTAATGAGACTTTTTGAAGACTGAGTGCAAGAAGTCATTTAACATAAGAGAATTCAACAAAAGAAAAATCTTAGAGGAAGTTTAAAGTGAATATGTATAGAATAATTACTATATTTTCTGTATCTTTTATTTCTCTGTTTTGCTTAATAAAACGGGGCTTAATAAAACCCAGGCAGTGTAAGGTGGAAAGGGTATCTCTAGACCTGCACACCAATATATGCCATGGAAATATTCAAGTGTATTTTAAAGAGATAGCTCAATGCCCAAATTAGTCTAGCTGGGATATCAAGGAATTCAATGTTAGGTAATTTTGCCTACCAGACAGAACCTAAGCCTTGTTGCAGATGTGTTAGGTCATCGATCATAACAGTAACTCAGAACGTTACGCAGTTTAAAAGGAGCTATCATGGGGTTTGATCTAATAATAACATATTAGTACTTAATCAAGACTGGCCCACAGGACACTGGAGGGCACCGCAGAGACATCTGCCACCATGTATGCTATACTTGGATTGAAGGTTACAGAGCATGTTTATACAATGCAACATTGAACAATGTAGCTGCACAGTTATTTAGCAAAGGCTTCTGACCTAACAAGCCAGAGCGGAGGGTTCTATTGCAGAGGCTGCTTCCAAGAGGTTCCCTCGCTCTGCACTGTGTAGTACCATGGAAATACCTTAAGAGCCTCTACGTCCTCAAAGTGCAGCAGGCATGCAAAGTGAAACAGCCACGCTAACTTCTCAAAAGATCTAATACACACTAAGCCTGATTTTGATAACAAATAAAAATGTAGAGCCTTCCCATAAGGAAATATTGATATGAATCATCCTATTTAAGAAAAGGTGTATTAGAATGGCATGAATCATTGTTTGTTCTATGCAATACTCCAGCACAATACGGGTATAAGTATTATTCACCCAGACATGTAGTAACTTTAGTAAAGCATTGCTCCTACGTATTCTAGCCACTGGGACATTCTCTTTCTGCAATTTATAACTACTTTATTCTGTGAAGAGGTATTCTTCTAGTCTATATATACTAATACAAACAAAGTTACGCAATAAGCAAAATCATCAATCTAGTATTATCAGGTACATGTGTTTTTTTCCCTTCTGGGAGTCTGTCTACACAAACTGAAAGCTCCAAATCTTATTTCATCTTAGAAACTGAACATTACCAATTCTCACTAGCCTTCACATTGGAGATTTTAAAACTCTGAATCACAGCAAAACAAAGAATCATGACTGATTATTCAATAAATATTAGGCCTCGGATATTACAAAAAGTGGACTCCTATACTCTAGAAATAAAATAATTTCATAGATAAATAATATTTTCCATTTCTACAAAAAGATAAGCAAGAGAACAAAAGTTATTAGGACAATTTCTTTTTTGTGCGTGTGTGTGATGTGAATCAATTAGAAATAAATTCATGGATTATTTTTCTTTGAAAAACTGAAAACATCCAGTGTTGAAAGTCAGTAACAAGCAAAGATAATGTCAGCAAAATGAGAGAGAAACAAGTGATTCAAGAAACATATATAACGTTCTCTTAACTTAAAAGAGTACTCATTACAGAATTATAAAAAGTAGTCTACTAAATTGCAGTTATATCCCAATTGAATTTAGCCTACCAGTTTTTGTTGTAAACAATATTTGTGCCTGTAACAGGACAAATGACATATCTTAATTTAGTAAATTATGTAAAAAGGGAAATGGATTTTACAATACAACAGGATATAAGGATTGCAATAGCATATTATTATAATTGGAGACTCATAGTATCTTCCTGCAAAAATTGAAGACCAGTAGATTTGCATATTTTATATTTAATATATTATAGACATCTCATATATCAACTTCTCCATTAAAATGATTGAATGCAGGAGAAATAGTCTTCAAAGTATCAGTTTTCTAACAAGTCACAATAAATTACACTATTAGGCAAGAAGTGTTTCAATACTGTTGATGGACTGACAGAAATGTAATTGGTAACGGTTTAAGCTGTATATAGTAACGATGTGAATTAAATTCCTTTCATAATGTATAAACGCTGTGTTCTCAGTAGGTCCATGACAGATACAACGGGAACTCCCTACTGGGAGGGACATGCGTCCCCTCTTAATACTAGGCTTGTTCCTACTAGCCTAGTATCTAAAAGAAAATCAGATCAGATAATCTTGATTAACAGTCTTAGTTACTATTTACATTTGTTCTAGCAAAGGCTAGATTTTTATTGGACTATGGATGGCAGAAAACCTTCCAATAATGTCTAGTACATCTAAGCATGATCTATATAAACAGAGAATAACATCACCCACCATTTCAAAGTATTTACATATGGTTTACTTCCATACAGCATCAATAACCATTTTTGTTTCCCTTATCACATTTAGTAATTACATTTATTGGTGCTGACCAAGAAGAAGAATATTCTTCCTTCACTTTGAAACTGCAGTAACTTATTCTATTGCCTTTACTGAACTGAGGCTATTCCCACGTCGCAATATGTTGTGACCCCACCAGAACTCGTCATTCAGCATCGCTCATCGTCAGTGAGGATGATCCGTACAGCCAGTTCTGTGCCAGACACGTGCTATCAACACTATAAATGTGCTATAAATACTAAAGCACCCTCTATTCCAGTAACATAGTTTAATTCTATCTGAACTTCTTTAACTTGAAAATGGCAGGACATAATTTTCCCCTAAAAGTATCAATATTAGCAATTAACACAAAGACAATTCCCCTTTTGCTCTAATCCACTGCAACCATTAGCAATATAGGTGTGTATTTTTAAGACACTACTACCAAAGAAGACATCTTGAGTTGCATGTGACCTTCCTTCCTTCACAACTCTGTTCCTTGGAGTATGTTTCTTACAGCTTTATCGGTATATATACCCCTAAGCAGAAACTGGCCACATGTAAATGTACTGTGGCAGAAGAGCTGATTTAGTATTAAAAGTCCAGTTTTGGTTAATCTATTTCTTTACAAAGGGCTTCATTTTTAAAATAAATGATTTGTGTTTCTAGATTCAATTACTCTTACAAACACCACCACAGAAAGCAGTGAATATCTGGAGTGCACTACCATGACTACTGCTGGTTGCATACAAGGCAAAATATTGAGCTATGAATTCAGTACCATTCTGTCATTCTTTTAAAACCTTGATCTTGTGTGTGAGTCAAAAGCTAAAGATTCTCTTAAACGATTAGTCTCTAGAATCTTGAGTGTCAGCTCATCATCTGTGAACTCCTTGCAAATATTAAAAAACAAGACAGAACAGTTGTGTTGACTCAACAGTGACTGAACAACATTTTGGTCCGGTAATGTGCGTGAATGGAGTCTCTCTGTCATTATGGACATTGTGAAAAGGTCAAATTCTTGCTCTTTCTGACAGTCCAAAAGAACAGCTCTATTTACTGCATTCTTTTTTGAAGTTTTTACTTGCTTTTGCTTGTACAGGCTCTAGCATCCTGTATCTCCTTCAAATTAAATCCTAAAAAAAGGCAATGTACAAAAACAAAGAACACTTTGAACAGAAATATTGACAGCTATGTAAATAAAGTGCACCAATTTTTTGCATGCAAATTTACACAAGCAAATTCAGACTTCACATACACACCCATGAGCCTAAAATTTTTAAGAAGATGCTTTTGAAAAATATGGTCTTTGTTAGAGATTCAATAGAGTAGGCATTGACTACTATACTTATATTATACAATCTATATAGTGTATATATATACAGTGTATATATATAGTATATATATATAATATACAATATTATCTGTTATTCTTTTGTTTTGGGGAAAAAGAAAAAGGGGATTTTAGCTTTAGAAACCACCAGCTTTCACTGTTTTGATATCCTAGCTTGCAGCAATTTCTAAAACTTAATATTCAGAAATACTTTATGTAATATTAATCAATAAATCACTTCGGGAATGTGAACAAAGTTCTGAGAAAAAAGCATACATTATTATATATGCATGGAGGGCCATATCACATTACAAGATACAAATATAGTTATTTAGTAGAAATATGAGTCATAAAACCTTGTTTGTCTTTATTAAGCAGTCTTAGAGATTTTGGCGAAGCTGCTCTAGATTTATGAACTAGCTTAGAATAAAGTACACTCATACTCTGATACCCTACTTCCCCCACTCCACCATGAAGTCACACTTTCGCCTCACTTTTTTTTTTTTTTTTTTGCTTTTAGAACTATAACACATTAGTGTAGGGCTCTCTTTCCATAGCTTGCATAATAAAAATCAGCTAATATAAACAAGTACATTACTCCACCCTAACCTCCTCTTTTAGGTTGCACCACCTTCCAAAATCACAGCACCATGTCACTCAATATCAGTTCAGAGACATCTCTGATGGAAATATTTTCACATTGGATTTTAGCTACATGAAAAGTAATATTTTGTTAACTGTGTGAACAAGAAAAATATGTATTTCAATTTACGATCGGACAAATAATCAAGTCTGTTTACTAAGGAAATGTAACAATTATTTACCAGAAGCTTTTTCTTTCATATGCTCTTTCTTTCAACTCAATTCTTTCTATAGGATATAAATAAATTGTTATCACACATACTTATTTCTTCACTTACAGAGGATATCAAATACATTTTACTGGGTATTGCTCAGCCTCTGCAGCTTGTCTGCATTAACTCAGTTGTAGCACCAGCCTGTTCTCATTTTTTATGGTACTAGAGACATGACTTTCTACTTTTTTCCCCATTCCTACTTTTTTTCTGAGTGCTCACCTTATCACATTGAAATCCATTTTACATTATATGTTGCTTTACCTAAAACACAGGAAGCTGACTAGACTATAGAAGTGCACAAATCTTCTTAGGAAATATGAAATTGTCATACACACCATAAAAGACCGCCAGGAAAGCTAATGAAGTTAAATAGATATTTTAGCTTTGCCCATACAAACTTCGGTAGCCTTCAGCAATTTCCCTTCTTATCTGTACTAATTTGTTAATCCAACACATAATTATTTTAATAATATAACGATGACATGACACTGTTGTAGAAAGTTATCTGGTGCTCATTTTAAAAATAATCTTTGTCAGTTTTCACAAAACAGAAAAAGGTTTGCTATGATAAAGCCCCTTAAGCCAAAGTAAAGTTTCTTCTGCTTTATTTTAGCTACTTCCTTCAAATTGAAGGATTAGAAACTTGACAAATCCCAGTGAAAACAATGCTTTCATTTTTTTTTCCACACCAGTGACCAAAGAGAGAAAAATTGAGTCAAGCATGATTTAAATACAATCATCCATTCTAAACATTGCATTTTACTATCTTTTCAGAAAGCATCTTAAAGAGTAAGGAAATAATACTTGACACTGTTTTTTATTTTCTCAAATTTCAAAAATATATCTTCCTTTTATCTACAGCAATCTAAAAATTATTTGAAGATACTTTGAATATGAGGTTGATAGCTAGATTAATGAGAAAGTCTGTCATCAATAGACATTACCTTTTAAGGACTCCAAAGAACTGCTGGAAGAAAATAAAAATCAATTTAAATCTAATAGAAATAATAGCAAATTCCAGACTACAGTGTGGTTCTGAAAACTATCTCCATAGGTGAGTTTCTATCATATTTTAATTCTTATACTTGAAGCAAATTTTATTTTGGGAATAACACAACTCTGAAAGTGAGTATAATTTACCGTAATACCTATGATCTCTGAAAAGTGAAGCAGATGACAATAAGACAGCATAAAAAGTGATTCAATAAGAAATATTTTATGATAAGGCTTGTCTTTCTTTTATTATTAATATTTTATCTTTCTTATGCACTAATAAACTTCAAAAAGTTTGAGATGGATTCTGTTCAAATGTTATCACACTTATGTTAGACCTGCCATTAAAGGATTCTGTCTTTACACGGTTATCTTCTCTTATCATTTTTTTCAAATCAAAATATCCAGTTCGTATGAAGTATCATTTATTTATCATTTTATATGAGTTTTGTATCTCTGATGTAAGAAATATTTACTTTTAAAAAGTTATATTCAATATTTTTCCTCTTTCTCTACAAGAAAAAAATATGGGAACTGTCAAGAAACAAGACAGTGAAACTGTAATTACGACCATATCGTACTGACAGATGCTGAAGACAGAAAATGTACTAAGTAAATAACAAGTATACTTGTATTACTTCAATACTATATACATACTTGGTGTACACATGCCAGGTAAATTGTCAAACGTTGCATATATTTTTCTTTGTAGTCATCAGGATACTTACTGATCACGGCAAAATGCTTTCCTAAATGTAATGCCCCAATTAGTGGAACCAAATTGAAACATAACCACTGAACAAATTTGGCATCTGATTCTAACAGTACTGTGTTTCTCTCACATTGTAACTGCTATTCCTTCAGCATTGACTCAGCTATTATGATGAAACTTATTAAACTACTAATGTATTTTCTCGCAACATGACAAATTTTTCTTACATGTGTCCTATTCAAGTACAGATGAGGTCAAATTCTACTTAGTTTCTGAGATCTTACATGATACTACCTCAAGCACAAAAAAAATTTAAACTAACATGCTTATTACCTTTGTCAATGTGATCAACATGTTAACTCTTGTTAATTTTATGACTCAAAGAACTAGACATTCAGTGTTCCTCAGTTCTGGAGTGTGGATAGGTTTTTTTTTTGTTTGTTTGGTTTTGTTTTTTTTTACTATTATTATAAAACAAAACAGTAAATGAGTTCTCAGTTTTGGAATATTTCTTCCCTAGTGAATATATTTTGCATGCAAGCATCCTAAAAAGACATATGCTGGCAGATCTGCACTCACTCTATTGTCATGTTAAGTAGAAGTGAATCAGTTTACGTCCAAGGCACTACACAGGGTAGTAAGTCTTGCTGCATATCTGGTTTCTCAGTCTGTGCACAGCATCATGCTAACATAACTTACGGATTGCCGGTGCCACACAGGGTTTGCTAGCTTCAGGAATGCACAGCATGAAGCACATGAAGTACATGAAGGCAATTGTACAACTTCTGAGTCAGAGTTAGGCTGTGACTGGTTATCTTGGACTACCAGCATAAAAGTTCAGGTCAGTCAGCAGAGATGCACCTAGATCTGTCCTAGTAAAGATTTCAAAATAGCTATATTTTGTGGTCTGAAATAAATATAATAGGGCCAACTTCTACTCTTACTTAGACAAGAGCAAGTAAAAATAACGGATTTTTCCATATTTCACTTGTTGATCATTTACTTCAGATCTGCTTCTACAGATTTATACTGGTGCCAGTGAAAGTAATATCTGCCCCCACAGCTTTGAGATGGCAGAAGCAACCTACGTGCAGAACTGGTGTAGCAGTATCTATTTTAGAAGATTCCAGATCAACTTGTACTAACATCTACTGTTTAGATATTAGCATAAAGATAGAGAATCAAAGAGTTCTAAAGTGTGGAGACGGATCTGCTGAATTATTACTACATATTATTATATACAATGAGGACGATAACTATTACTATTGGTGAATTTAGTGATTTGATTGTTTTGAACTTAAAGGACTAATAAGGGTGGTTAGAATAGCTCTGCCCTCTGCATCCTAATAAAACTTTTTCCAGTTTTATTCTTTCAGTTTAAATCTTACTAACTAAATAAGGATTTTCCCACTCTTGTGTTTTAAATGAATAAAAGAGCATTTTACCTTCTTATTTTCATTCTCTATTTTCTCATTTGCTCTCAACTTCTCAGATTCCACTTTGTGTTCTAGAGATTTCAAATAAAATCTTTGCATATCAGCAACACTTTGATGTTAAATAGTGTTATCAAGGTCTTTCTGACAAAAAAGACCAGAAGTAATCTGTTTGTTTTGAAACTGGGTGTTTTGTTTCAATCTGTTTATTTCTGTATTAAGTCTAGGTACTCAGTTGTCATGATGACTCAAAACTAAGTTGCAAAGCCTCAGTTCTACAAAGGGATTAGTCAGTTTGGGTTTTTTTGCACCAGGTTGCTCTGAGTCAGCTTCACAATGTTGCACATAGAAAATCTGATACATCTTCAAATGGTGCAGGTAACTCTAGTGCAAATTTCTGAAAGAAAAGCATTCTCAGGATATCCAAATAGTATCTAACTAGGTCTGTATTAACTGCTATCCCTCTCCAAAACACTGGGCTTTAGAATTAGGAAAATGATCATATGAATGCCTATTTATACTTTTCATACCTAACCAGTTACCACTCTCATTAAATATTCTGAGTGTATTACAACAATTGCTTTAGCTGTGTTCTTAATTCATCAGTTGTTTCAAAGATTATATATTTAGACATCAAACTTTTTTTTTTTTTTTTTTTTTTTTACATTCAGCCACTGGAAATATTGCTTCTGTTTTTTACAGTGTGGCGGTATAAGATTATAGCAAAGCCGAGAACCTGGTTTACAAAATTAGACCGGTTTATTGACTTGGTTCTAACTTTACTATCATTGTAAGCAAGTGACACACTTGCATTGATCTGTTTTATTTATTTATTATTGATTGCCTGGGCTATATCTTTTCTTTAATCAGACGTATATATGTATTTATACATATACACATATACGTGTCTGTGAATACGCATGTGTCAACTTCATATTGTTGTTGACTTTCTGATGATGAGAGTTGACAGGATAAAATACCATTTAGTCTGCACACTATAAATCATCTAAATATGCTTCACACCATTTGCATTGTAAGTCAAAACTCAGACGGTGTTTTTATGACACTGAGGGTGAAAATGAAACATAATTACTACTGTACAAGTAAGTTTATATCTACAGAATAACACTATAAACTCAGATGAAAAAGGAATAATCCAAATTGCAGGTCTAAATATTATAATCCTGAATGTTTTCAGGAAAAAAAATAGAAAAAAGACAGACACCTTGGAAGAAAATGTCATATTTCTCTAAATCATATAACTGTATTAATAATTTTATGTGAATCCACAGGGAAGCATACAAAAATAACCTGAAAGCTAAAAGTAGTGGACTCTAAGGAAAGGAAGAGATGACCCAGTCCACCTGACAGTTCTGAAAAATTATTGTTGTTTTCTAGAAGGCCACATTGATTTCTTCTTGTATGAGGCTTGAACTTGCTTCTCTTTTCAAATATGTTATAATCTTTTTTTTTTCCCCCTTCTCTTCATATCATCTGACCTATTTTGTTGTTTTACAAAGCTTTTACAAAACAGGCTTTAGCATCCCTTCTATTTAAAGCATGTTAAAGAACAAGCAAATGCTCATATCTTGATTCAAGTCAAAATATCTATGTCATTAAATGATTTTCTAGAAATAGATTATGCCTTATTATTTTTATTATTTACTTTCTAGGGAAAGTCTTATGGCTAATGCCTGTCAAATGTCTAATCACTGTATGAAAACATTACAATAAACCCTACTACTTCTACATACTTATCTATCATTTACTCATTTTCTGATTTATTTAACAACTAATAGCTTCTTTGTTTATCATGAAAATAAAGAGGCAATTAATATCCCTATGTTCATTCCTATCCACATATTTATCTGTAAGTACATTTAAAGAATGAACAAGTGTTTATGTCCTTCACATCTATATCCTTGATGTTGTTCTCTAACTCTCTCTCCAAATCACAAAAAATAATATAAGTATTTTAGTAACTTATTACATCAGAATGTTTACAATGCTATCCTGAGTCAGGAATTCCCTCAGCCTATTTGGGATGCAACTTATTTCTAAGACACCGCATGAAAAAAAAAGTGTCACTATATCAAAAAATGCTTTTATGCAGAAGGGATCAGCATCCTATACAAGGTTCACTTTACAAGATTCAAAAATGACTGAGACTCGGAATGTGAAAGCTTCAGAATTTGACCAGCAGAATGTTAAGTAACATTTTGAAATCTGAATCCAATTATTCTACAAACTGCTCAGCAAGGACAGCAACATTTTGCTATGAAAAGCAGCAATATAAATGCATATCTGGTACTCCTATCTCCAGGAATTTCAGGACAAAAATTTTGGAGAAAGTCTATTTTGAAAAAATTAATAGGTATTGACAGCTTTACAGTACTAAGTGACAGAATATCCCTTTACTGAAAGCACAACAGAGTAAGGGAAGCCCTGAAAGTCACTTTTGCACTTGCACAACATATTTACAGACACTTTCTTCTCTGCTATCTGCATTCAATATTTTTTATCAAAAAATAAAGAAGGTTATGAGTATTTGAAATTGAATGAAAATCACTCCATCCTCCAGGACACATCAGTATAAAGAAAGTTTGAGTTAATCTGTGTTGATGTATTAGAAGAAGTATATTATGAAACAAACCATATTAATAGTGTCACAATTACCTGATATTTACTATAGGTAACACCTTTTCTCTAAAATCTTTAAAACTGTGGATAACACGACAAAAATCGAGTATATTGACACTTGTTCACTAGCCACATGGTATACCAGTCACAGAGACAATACAGATCAAGTTAATCAATTTTATCTTCTGTACCATAAGGGAATATCTTTCAGGCTCTTAAAAGCACAGACACTTGATAATTTTGATAATTACTCTTATGATTATTTATTACTCACTCTGTTCTTCATTTTCCATAAAGTGATAGAAAAAAAAGTATAACAAGTACAAGACATGAATAATAGCAGAACAACCTTGACAATAGAATTACTGGAGACAGAGTAAAAACTCATTGACAATCTCCTGTTGTTTCAAATTACTGCAATATATTTATTCAGCTTCATTCGTCTGTCCTGTAAAAAATTTTGGGTTTTTTTGTGTAAATGCCCAGTGAATCTGCAGAAGTTCTTCCTGAAGAACAAAAGTGGGTGTAAAGATCATATAGGACTGAATTTCAAGCTATATGCTCAGAATCAGACTATACAATTTACATTCATGTTGTGAGCAGTTACTCACCCAAGCAGTCCTACAGACCAAACTGACAGTATTGACTCCTCATGAATTGATTTTTTACACTATAACCACAAAAAATGTAAATGTTTAACACTGAAAGGAATGATTTCAGGATACATTTTCTCAACCACTTTGGATTTTCCTCCTTCATAAGAGAGGAAAACAAACAGCATTCATTATTTGGTCTTATATATAATCACTGACGCTACCAAATTAGGAATTCTAAATACCTATTTCTGAGTGGGTTACTAATACTGTTAACCTCTATAAATGCTTGAAACAACAGACTTTGCAGTCTGTCTGATCTACTATAAACAAATGAATGTTTAAACCTCAATTATTTACAGGTAAATCAGTGTTGATCTATAAAATCTGTGGACTTAATCTTGTTAAAATTAATAGCAGAGTTTAAGTAAAAGAATGGATAATTATCTGGTGATTCTATGATTCTATTATTAAATTCTTAAATATAACACAAGAAAACATTTATTATTGTTGATTTGTGAGCTGAGCTATTTTTAAAAATTACCAAAAATATAGCTTTTTAAAATCATATTTTACTTAGTGATTATTAGCCTTGCCAGATCTGCCTGCAAGATCTTCAAACTCAGACAGTACTTTGCAACCTATGTTGGTGTCCTGATAAATTCCCTCACTGCCACAGGTTTGCTGCTTCTTGGTTGTGATCAAAAGCAAGTGCCCAGAGAACGAGCAGAGGTTCAGATCAAACAAGAGGGTACAATGCACTGTCTATGAATGAGCAGCAATACATACTTAACAACACAGTAACAAAGTTATGTACAGAAGTTGTAAGGTATTCCTGCATTCTACGGTGTCACCATGCCACTCTTCCTGCAAATTGTACTATGGGCACCAGGTTAACAGGCAAGCCTCAAAGAGCTAATGTCTCCTTTTATGAGCAAGTGAAGACGTTGGGGTAAATTGGATCGGAAGTAAATATTATATTGCTCCCTCTGCGTCAACAAGCAGAGCTGACTGGACATGAGGGAGGGAATATAATTCATCTGGCAATAGGCCGATAGCATACTCCCCACTTGTGCAATGCTACAGCTCACGGGAAATATGATTCAGAGGACTGTCTCTGAGTCATAACTTTTCTTTTTGAACTCCTTCTGAAGTGGTGAGGCTAAATCTTGTCCCATACTCAGAACTACTTGCAAAGCTTCCATCTTATTCAAAAATTTTAAATGTGCCAAGGAGATCAAAAACACTAAGTTTTTAGGGGGAATTTTCTATTCACTATTACCTCACCTAGCAATAATTAAATAAAATTACATATTATATTATTAATAAGAGTATATATTATATTAACAAAGGACAAATCACAATCACCCACTCCTAGTGACTTTAAACTGTAAAAAAAACATGTTTAATATCTGTTTCTAAAATGTCTATATTATCCTCCTACACATTTAAGATGATATACATCATAATTTGTATGGAAAGCAGAGACATTTATTAAATTATACAGACATGCTATCTCACTCAAGCACCACAAAAGATTGTTAATATGCAAGACCACTTTGAACAATAATTTTAGCAAATTTGCTATTTTACTCTGTAAAGATACTAAGAGGGAAACTCATCTGCTAAAAATTAACAGATAATTTCTTTTGAAATAGAATCATAATTCATTATGGATTAAAACTGGAAATAATTTGTGATTTTGTTAATAACTAACATTTAAATCCATGTTGGAGAAAGATCACAATCTAATTTACATAGTAAAGGGCTGTACTTGTAAATATGTTTCTTTATTGCAAGTAGAGAGGTTGAAAACATCCTTTTTTTTTAACTGCATCACAATGTGTCTTTGTTCTGCTGTTCCAGAGTCCCCTAACTATTGAAAACATTGCTAAGCTTTCCAAATCATTCATGCTAAGCCTAACAGATAATTGTCTTTATCGGGGACTATAAATAAATGTTAACTATCATTCAGATGTGGGCCATGACAAAAAAAAAAAATCTAATTTTAAACAACACAACAATTTCTGACACTCCAACTCATTTAAAAGAATATTGAAGGCATCATGAAATAAATTAAAAATCTAGCAAATTACCACAGAAGTGTTCAGACCTTAAAGTATACTATGGGAGAAGATAGTGCTGAGCATTACTAGACACTGAGCCTGAAGCATAAGTGTTTTTATCATGCTCCTACTTCAGGTAATGTTCCAATTGGCTCAGCCAGACCAGACTCTCCTGTATAAGATTTAATGCTTATATATACTGAGAATTTTTTATTTGGTTTTATTAGCCTGGATAACACCTAGTGCTGGTACTGTGCTGCTATAATGTAGCTATCCTATCAGCACAAAGCATCCTTATTTGAAGTTCTTGATTACTTTCTGAGGCATCTCCAAATCTAGAACATGAAGCAGTATGTTAACTAAGAAGTTCTGCAGCCAGCATAAGCTGAGGATGAACAAAAGGAGGACAAAATTCCATACTATAGACATATTCAGAATTTGACTTTAGACCAACTTTAATTTGGTCCCATTGACTGACTGCTCATTAGCAGTTGGAGTGCATTAAGGCTGTGTCTATGTTAGCAAGAAATATGGAACCACAGAACAGAGTTGGGCCAAAAAATGGTGTTGAAGACTTAATGTCCACGCCTTGTGCAGTTTGCAGTTTATTTATAGTAGTTCAAGGCTGATATCACAAACTGACTGTTTAATTTCATCTCAAAGGAACTAAGTCTGTGTACTTCAGGACTGTTGCACACTGCAAACGAAAACAAGGTAAGCAGGGACAAGTGAGGAATTAATTTCTAAAGTTCACTTCTAATTCAAACTAAGACACTAATGTAGACATGTCATAAATCCTGAAATGCACCTTTTCATTTAGATGAATTTGAAAGGAACTTAGTTTGTAGACTCGAAGACTGTTCTGCAATCCAAGAATGATAAGCAGGGACAATTAGGAGACTCACCTGGAAAGTGCTCTCTTAAACTTAACTAAAATACTATTGTAGACATTCTCTTTGCAACAGAGCTACACAGTAGTTCTGACATTCTCTGTTCTTGGCTTCATCCTTTGCTTTCTTGCAGAGTTCGTCTTGTGCATGGAAGGCATTGAAGCTTTAAAATGAAAAAATGTGTTTCCTGGAGTAGGGTGCTACTTACTGCATCATTACCAGTTCAAGAGAGTAGACAGACATAGGATATGGCTTTGCTACCTTGTCGGGAATACCTGAATTTAAACCATAGTACGTTAACAAGAAAAGCATGCAAAAATATATCTGTTCTTACCTGCAGATTTGTAAAAAAGCCTCCATAATGTGAGGAGCAAAGGAGCTTTCACCGTGTTTTTTTTCTGTTTGTTTGTTTGTTTTCCTGTAAATGGACTAACCACTGCAATTACTACAAACCATTCACCGTCTAAAGGAAGACTGAAGCATTTTCACACTAAGTTGGCAGAAGCTCTACCAAGAAATTTGGCTATGTTTGTCAAAAAGCAGTAAGAATCTTCTAAGTAAGAAATACCTCTATATGATCAGTGGAGACATTTCTGAGTTGTCACTCAAAGATACTTCACAGCAAAAATATCAGTCCAACTTTTCCAACAGAAACAAACTGCAGGAAAAAGAACAGGTGGGACTGCCAACTTCTTTATTGAATAGCATTCTTTATGCCAGGATTCCTTTTTTAAAATATCTTCCCTTAAGTTAGATACTCTTTCCTCTTCTGATTAGCACTTTTCTAAGTTCACTTGATTATCTGTTGCTCTATTATAAAACCACACAATTCTAAGAAAATCTGATTCTACTCCGTAATCTTACAAAACAGTAAACACAGGACCTCTAAATAAAATACTAATCAATTAAAATATATGCACACCAATTTTCCTCAGTAGTTCATACATGTATAAAATATGCATAATTTACAAAATTGCATAAAAAGAATAAAAATTAAGTCACAGTTTAGACTCATTGGAATTATTTTCAGAAAAGTATTTTGATGACTATGCCTAGATTCAAAATTCAATCTAATTATGCTGTACAGAGCAAATATAGTTCTTTCTCTCTTGTACCAAAAAGAAAGGACAATTTGTGTCCATAAGAATAAAGTATAGAATCTAAATGAAAGTGATGCAACATAAAACTGCTGACAGAACAGTCAATTCATAAAATGTGGCTGTTGTTAAGATAAGCACAAACACACTCATTCCCTCAGAGAGATATTTCTGGAGGAATTCAGTCTAAGAACAAGCCAATTCTCAATGTCATTCAAGTGATGATACTCCAAGATTTAAACTGTCATCAGAAAAGGAAAGAAAAGAGTGATCTGTTGACTTTGCAAACTTCTACTTTCTCTATTAACCTCTATTGCTAACATAACCTCCTATTTTCAGGAAAGGATGACAGAAATTACTTGTAATTTCAAAAAAAAAAAAAAGAAAAAAGATATAGTGAGGCAAATAATTAAATATATATATACACATTATCTTAAAGCATTTTTACATGTAGGGATGGAAATAACTGGAGAGGCTACACCATTCAGCAAAATGCTGATAATTCTCATTTATGAACAGACTATGTAACATTAATTTCCAGTGACTAAATTTTAAAAAAGAATTAATTAAAGACATACTGGCTTATTTTCATACTTACATATTTTCAATAGATGGAATGTATTAGCAAAGACAAAGATTCATTCACAGTCAGTTTGGGGACAAAAATGTTCTGCTTTTAACAAAACAAACCTATTTGCTCATCAGCATAAATATCTGAAAACTGACATTTGTTAAACACTTTTTATTTCCAGTTATATAAGTGGGTACCTTTTATTTCTGTTCCACCCTCATATTCTGCAATGAGGATCTATTTCTAAATAAAAGTTTGGTTGCTTAACTTTCCATATCCTACTGACATTGATATATAGCTAAAAAAATGTAATTTGCAAGGGAAGGACACATTCATGCTTCTTTCACTAAAGCAGTTGTATAGTATTTTCACATAATTTCCATGTAATCATCACTATATAACCCAAATAGTAAAGAAAAACTATTCATAAATTGGGAAGCAAATAGGCAGCATAATCTTACTATTCATTCCTGGTCCAGGGAGAGAATGTTTTGCAAATTTGAACATATGCCTTTGAAAAACAGCACTCTGTGGCTCTTTTCACTGCGTGGTGACACTATCCCCAATTATACAAAACAGTAAAGAAACCAAGCATCTGAGTATTTTCTGTAGACAATTATGCAATAGGATTAGATAGATGGTGAAAGGAGTATAATGGAACAAGTAAACAACTAGATCTTCACTATCAGAGAGGTGCTGAGCACTCACAGCTCCCTCTAAATTAAATTTAGAAACTCTTTTTAATAGGTCTGCCTTTAATCCCTGTGCGTAAAAATGTTAAATTCAGATCTATTTTACTAAATAAGCCTCATAATAAATGCTGTGAAGGTATATTATTTCAAAACAGGAAAGAATGAATGACAGAAATATGAGTTCATATGGCTGCCTGAAAAATGTACATTTGGGGACTCTGGTCACACAGTGGATCCTGCTTTTTGATAGGGATAAAGGAAACCCTTAGGTTGTCTTTTATACCACTCTTTTTATACTCTTAACACCACAATAGGTAATATCTGAGTTTCTCAGACATTAATACTTTATCCTTCAAATCACTCTTCTGAGAAGGCTGAATTATTATTTTGATTTAATCTATTTCAGTTTAGAACCTTACTTTTATATTTTTATCCTCCAGATCTTAGTCAATCTGCCTAGATCTTGCTTAAACAATCATTTCATTTTCTCACTCAACTGACACATAATGCATGGGGAAGTTTCTTTGTTTGTAGAATAACCTAGTGATAATCAATTATTTTAAAAACTTTATTCCACTATATTTCTTGAGCTTACTTTGCCTCAAGTAAAAATCACAGTATGTCCATATTAAGAACAGAACTGTTAAGAACTTAATGACATGAGGCTATTTTGGAAATGCAGTGAGAAAACAAGACTTTTAAGGAACAAGTTTGGGCCCTAAATATAATTCTTCTTGCAAATACATTTTGATTTGTGAACTAGGTTAGAATATTTAATAAATTGTTAGCACTGTAAACAAAACATATAGGTAGTGGAATACTATAAAACAAAGAAAATAAAAAATGATGAAGCCTAGATTTCACTGAAAATTTGCTAGCAAAGTGTGCTGATAAATACTTCTGTGATATTTTTACTCAAAAGTTTATATTGATGAGTACCAGGAATTCATTTTAATGAATTATCTGCACATAAAACCAAGCTGGTATTCTATTGTACTACTCAACACAATTGATTGTTATTTTTGACCTTTTTCAGGTTATTGCTTTTGCAGGTAGAGGTTAGGATGGGTAGAACACAGGCTGGTGATAACTACAGGAAATGAACAATAAATCATGCAGGACTATGTCCAAAAGCATCTACCTCTCAGCATCTTAACCACATTAACAATACTGCTCTTTGTGGAATATTTGACATCTACAGGAACCCACTCTTTGTCTCTCAATACTTCTGTGGAAAATGGCATATACTGTTTCACATTTGGCTCAGTAATACGATCACCAATCACTTAATCATTGCATATTATAAACATGATAGCCACTTGTGGAAACTATAATGAAAGCAACTGTGGATCCAAATTTCTGTTCTTTTACAGTGCCTGCCTTACACAGGCACTTGGTAGGACAGAATGGGCAAATAAATGAAACACAAAGCAAACATACCTGCAGCTCTGAGAACTACAGGTTCTTCTACTCCACTGAAGATCAAGAGACATGAAGAGGGTATCTTGATTTTCCTTTCATTTGCTGGAAGAAAATGAAACTACAGTTAAGGAAGCATTTGCTGCTGAGCTATGTTGATTTCTGTAAGCAAAACTGAAAAATATAAGACTGCCTCCATATGGGAGTTGACTTCAGAGAGTAAACTAAAGCTACGTGCTATATGCAGAAAATTATTTCAGTAATATTACAGACCGATATTCTTACATATTCTAAATAACATGCAAAATAAAAGATCATCAATACAGAATATCGATATAGAAAAGTGATAACTTTTATTCAGTAACTGTCAAGAACTGCAAAAAACATTTATTTGAAGAGAGATAAAGCAAATTAGTTATTCTTGCTACCAATTAAAATTGAGAAACTATATACAAAATAAATACTAATTTGCAGTCTTGCGAAGTTCCACATAGTCACACAGAAAAGGATTAAAAACCAAAGTTTTCAGGAAGGGTAAAGCACTATTTTTAAGCCAGAAAAAGCCCATCATAAAAATCTGCTTCTATTAATTCTGTTTTCTGCAACTATTTGTGGTTTTGATTGTGCCTCCCCCCCACACCAAATTTCTAGATGATCAAATTATGCATACATTATTTTCTAAACTCCTTAGCCAAAAAGTTGCAAGTGCAATTTAATAATAAAAAAGATTAGAAAATACCTCCTTTTAGATCAGAAAGAGCTTATTTGTAGTTATTGTCAAGCAAGCCCAGAGAGGTTGGTGACTAAAACAACCCTAAACAAAACAGTAAATCCAAACCCTTCCTTTTAAATTGTTTCCTTTCTTCCTCCCACATTTTCAGTCTATCAATCAGCTAGACTGAACACAGTTCATCTTGTTCTATTGTTTTCAAGTTTTAAAATATTCAATTTTGAGTATATTTTAATATGAAAATAGTTTTAATATACTTAAAGCTTTATATTTTCAAGTATAGAAGGAAATTTCAAGTAATATATGGAAATACCCACATATACTAAACCCCATCTAATTGAGTTATTAAGTAGAAAATAAGAATATATTAAAGGAAAAGAAAAAAGGAATATATTAAAAAACAAATTAATTATACCAGAAACTATCAATAATCTAATGAAGTCATCATAACTTATATCTTATTACAGGATATCATTGTAGGGTGAAACCAACATTATTTGTGTGTTTAGTTCTGAATTTTCTTGATGACATGTTTGAATTTCTTTTAAAGCTAATCTTAGTCGTAGTTAGTCTATTTAGAATACTTATTTTGGCAAAACACTAGATTTCTGTAGTTACAATTTATTCACTGTATTGCCATAACACTTAGAAGCTATAATCATGGACAAGGACATATTGTGTTAGATGTTGTAAAAACACTGAACAAAAAGGACTGCTGTTCAAGGCATCACTGGACAGGGAGAGAATGAAGAAGTACAAAGAAATAATGAAATAGCAAGTATAGGAATTGGTTGCCAGCTTCCAAACGACTATTAATTTTTGAAGACTCAGAAAAAAATAGCCATGATATATATGGTGTGTTCTTTCCCCAAATCTGAGAAGCACACTAAGAGAAAACACTAAGACAATTGTCCAAAAAATTAACAGTGGTGGAAGTTGGTATTGGGAATTGGTAACAGTCGGCATCTCAATAACGAATCACAGATGAGGTTGATGCAGACAGAGTAAATCTTTGAGGAAAAAAACTTTGAGTGACAGAGAAAGGAAAGCTAGTATAGAGATATATGGCCAAAATTACTGCCTGAAAAAAAATGATCTTTGTAGTTATATTATGAAAAAAAAAATATACACTTACATTACTTGGTATTTACAAACTCCTAACTCTGATTATGTACACCTTTTGGGGAGGAGGTTTTCATTAAAAATAAGAAGATAGTAGTAATTCCTCCAGTGGACAAGTCTCCTTGTTATCCACTGTTAAATAATCACTATAACATTGCATTACTGTATAAAGAAAACTGGAAAGCTGTTTCTCATCTTGGCCATTTAATTTTGTGGCCAGGGCGTCAGAACTGCCAGTTTGCTCCTGTGCCTCTACCTGGAGCACTGAAACAGTTGTCAAGTAACAGAAAGAATTCAGGGAGGAAGAAAATGTTATGGAGGCAGGTAAAGGGCTGGAAATAGTTCCACAGCCTAATATCAGATTTTGAATTATGGCACAGTTTATGAATTACATCTGTATATCTGGTAACTTCTGGCCCTGTATTTTAAAAATACACCACTAATTTTGGTAAGTGGTGGGGAAGAGAAAGATTTTATGGTACACAAATGTACACTGACAAACTGATTTCAGAATAAAAGAACTTTGCTTCTCACTCCTCATGTTTTGTCAAGAGTTTGCCTTAACACCACAGCCTGAAGATCACATATAACATCAAAATCATGACAGGCTGCATTAGGCAGCCCCAAATCATGAAAAATGTCAAATTATACAGTATCGTATCAGAAGTAAAAAGCATTTTTTGATGCAGTGCTGCACCTCCTATCTTATGCTGCAAAACTTTTGCACTCTTAAAAAGTCGCCTGAAAAGTGCCAAGCAGGCAGGATTGCATTAAAATACGTGCATCTTTTCACAAAGAGTCCAGCGCTGAAATGGTGGGATGAGCCCAAAAAGCCACGAGAAGAGCAAGGCAGTACCTCAGCGCAGAGCAGCGCGGTGCCTCAGGGCTCGCGCCCGGCCGCGGAGCCGGCGCGGGGCAGGCAGCTCCGAAGCACCTCACTCTGCCAGGGGACCGCTCCAACGGGCAGCAAGCCGCGGAGACTCCTCGCAGCGCTTCGGCTGGACAAAGTGTCGCCCCGCCGGGGAAAAGGGACAGTAAGGGGGTTTCGGGACAGCTCCCGCGAGCAAAGGGAGGCGTTGTGCGTAACGGGGATAAGCTCAGGCAAGCGCACGGGCGCGAAGCTTGTGCGGCCCCGCGAGCATTCCGGGAGCTCGCTGGAGCTGGGGGAGGTCGGAGGAGCGCGGCTCGCTCTCCGCGGAGCCCTCAGCGCGCTGCACGAGTCACACACAGACTAGATCCCCCACCGCCGCCCTTATCCCCAGCCCCTGGCCGCGTGGCGGCCGCGACCGTTGGTTTTGCACTCGGCTCCAACGGTCGCTCGCGCGCTGACGGGTTGTTTACTTCCTCCGCAGCGCGCGCCCGCGCCCGCTCTCCCTCCCCCCCGTCCCGCGCCCGCCACCGCCCCGCACCCGCCGCCTGGCTCCACCAGCCAATCAGAGCCGCACTCCGGTCGCGGCGGAGAGGGGGAGCGGAGGGGGCGGGGCTGCTTTCAAAAAAAAGCTCGGGAGAAGGGAGCGTCAGCGCTCATCGGATGGGACTCCGGAGCTCTGCCGCTGATTGGCTAGGTTGCCTGTCAGTCGGGGGCGGCACCACGCCTTCCGTTTTACTCGCGTCGCCGAACACACACGGTGTCCCGCCCCCGCCTGCCGGGCCTCCGTGTGGGAGGCGCTGATTGGACAGTGCGCCTGCCCGTCACCTCCGCCACCAGTCAGCGCGAGCTCCACCTCCTTCCCCGCTCGCCCGTTTGAGCGCAGGGAACA
Source organism: Eudromia elegans (assembly GCA_003342815.1). Taxonomy (NCBI): domain Eukaryota; kingdom Metazoa; phylum Chordata; class Aves; order Tinamiformes; family Tinamidae; genus Eudromia; species Eudromia elegans. The sequence continues at coordinate 5,741,417 of PTEX01000032.1, forward strand.
CCCCTCTGCATCGCGGAGACCACCTCCACCTAGCGCTGCTACCGTCTTTCATTGGTCCTGCGGGCTGCCCAGCTGCCGCTGCCCCGCCTCCGAGCCCACTTGATTGGCTCACTCAGGCAACGGCCGCCGCTCCCTATTTGCTCGCGCCCTGCCACTCCGGCTCGCGCCGGCCCGCGCGCAGCATCGCGGCGGGAGGAGGGGGGGAGCCCCGCGCGGCCCCGCCCCCGCCTCCCTCCCGGCGCGCGCCCCCGCCCTCCGCGGCGTCACGTGATGTTTTCGCCGTGGTGCCGCCGCGGCCGCCTGCGTGAGCGTGAGTAGCTGGACGCGGCGCGGCTGCCGGCGGAGGTGGCGAGCGGCGCCAGGAGGGAAGGAGCGGGGCCGCCGCGCGCGCCGCAACCGCTGCACGCCCACGGAGCCGGCCTGC